>WBNH01006308.1:77709-365063 GCA_013401255.1 Urocolius indicus | reverse complement strand
TGGCCACAGGCCTCCAACTCTATAAAAAACTCAAGTTCTTCATGAACTACTCCAGTGTGGATCTCTTCTTTGTGTGCAGTCCTGAAATGAGCTGTCCACAGGGGATCCCTCAGAGGGTCACAAGTCCTGCCAGCAAACCTGGTCTAGCATAGACTCCTTTCTCTCCATGAGATCCTAGGTCCTGCTAGGAGTCTGCTCTAGTGTGGGCTTCCCACAGAGCCAGTCTCCTTTGAGCATCCACCCTCTCTGGTGTGGGGTCCTTCCTGAGCTGTGGATGTATCTCTACTCCACCATGGCCTCTGTGGCTGCAGGGGCAGGGCCTGTCTCACCATGGGCTGCACTGCAATCTGCAGGGGTATCTCCTCTTGTGCCTGTGTAGCTCCTCCCTTTCCTTCACTGACCTTGCTGTATACAGAGATGTTACCCTCATATTCTCGCTACTCTGGCTGCTGCACAGTAGGGTTTTTTTTCCCCACTCCCTTTCTTAAATATGTTATCCTAGAGGCCCTGTCACTGAAGGGCTCAGCCATGGCCAGCAACAGAAGGTCTGTTTGAGCTGCCTGCCATTGGCACTATTGGACATGATGGGGAAAACTTCTAGCAGCTTCTTGCAGAAGCTACCACTCGGGCTTCTCCTGTACCAAAACTGCCACACAACCCCAATATAAACATAGAAAATACTGGCAGATGTAGGAGCGAAACCTATGTATGTAATATGTTGCAGCCATAGTTGTAGCCCCCTTGATGTTTATCTTTCCTTAAAATCTGCATGGTGAGCTAATGTTCTGTAATGATTAATATTCAGGTTCTAACACTGTGCCCACTTCTAACCTACTGAAGCTAGATCCCCTGCTAGCCTGCAGGGAGGGAAGAATCTGGCCCTGAATATTTAACTTACTAGTCTAAAGCTTCAGTATTTCCATCAAACTGTGGGAAGGATGCTGTGACCTGATTTGGATCTCAATTACAAAGTACCAGTTCTAGAGCGAGTCCTTTGTGGTTGAATATGGTCTTGGGTGTTTTGTTGCATGAGTCATCTGGCTTCAAGTGTAGTTGACTCACAGGGAAGGGAGAGGTGTGGCTAAGCTCAATAGCTGTTGTGTTTTTGTTTTGCTCTGACAAGAATAGAAGGAAGAAACTTGCCAAGAACAGGTGAGAGGGAGGGAGAAGCTGTGCCAGCTCTTGTAGGGGCAGGCTGTAGGTGCTCAAAATGAAGCTCAAAGGGGTCTGCCCCTGTAGGACTTCTTGGGGTCTGAGTATTTCAAAGCACTTCATGTGTGAAGGTGAGTGCAGATGGCACAGATATTACAGGTTTCTGTGTTCCATCACCTGGTTCACTCAAATAGAGTGGAAGTGAGGTGGGAATGAGTTGTGAATATGTCAAAATTGTATCTTTTTGGTAATAAGTGCCATACCAAATTATTACAATGTATGTACCCTCCCAAGTGCTTGCTGCTGTTTAAGAATCGATGTTTAATAGGTGCTTATGAGAACGTGGGAGATGTCCACTTGAGAAATGTAGTTTCCCATTCAACACTTTATCTGGAGTCCTGAGGAAGACATCCTGAGCACTGCAGTGTGGGTTCTCATGGCTGTAAGTAGGTAGGACCTTGGTTTTGAGCCTGATGGTTTAGGGGCAGACTTGGCAGTGTTAGGTTTATGGTTGGACACGATAATCTTAAGGATGTTTTTGACCTAAATGATTCCATGATGAAAGACTGCTTTCAGCAATGCAATACGCTTCAGCAATGCTGAGACCCTGGCTTCACTGTTACACTGGAGGGAGGAGCATTGCTTTGTCAATGGTCTTGTTATTGCACTTTGTACTCAGTGATTGAGTCCTTGCCCTCATTTCACCCTTCTTCTCTGTGAGATAGGATGGGCTTGTGACACAGGCCAACTCAGATGAAGTACAAGAAAAGGTCACCTAACTATAGTTACAGCACATGAAGTAATTGGATATCAGTTAACTTGTGCTTGCAGTGACTGGAGTATAAGATGTGATCTCTTTACTGATTTCCTAGCCTGCTGGGTGTGGAGTGTTCTGTGTGTGTTTTGCCTGCAACCGAAGAGCTTGTGTGACAAGCCTGATCAGCATCTTGCTTCCTGAAGAACAGAAATACTATACAACTACAGTAACGATGCTGAATAAAGCAACAAGACGCTGCTTCTTTAGTATTTGTCTGACTTAAACTTGCAACTCCAGCCTTCTAGCTGTGAGGCAACGCTCTTCTGTATAAGGAAGAGTCCTGAAGAGAAAGCCAATATGCTTGCTGTGGCTTGTTTATCCTACACTATACTGAGTTGCTTTAGTAAATCAATACTTGTTGACATTAGTGTGGTCACTTAGTTCTATAAAAACACTAAGATGCATTTCTCAATCCATGTAGCTACAGCTAGTTTTGTTTAATCCATCTTGAGAGGAAACCTTTAAATGCTGACCACGTTATGTGGTTTGTCTGAAGTCTCCTGCATGACTTCATGTGCTTTGGGTATATCTGAACGGTTTAGTCTGGGAGACTGAATTTGCGAGGTGGGCAGAACACTTCCTAGGGACAAATCCTCTGTGGATAAATGGCGATATGTGCGTGTACTTAAAATCTGCTGTGTTTAAGAATCCTTAAAACAAGAGCTCAGGCATCTTGGCTGCTTGTTTTGTAAGCCAAAGTCCTTGAGAACAGTCTTTGTGCAGAAGAGGACTCCATATTTTACCCCTTGATTTCTCTGCAGTTAAAAAAAACTTTAGATGTTCCTTGAATGTTGGCTTTTTTTTTTTTTTTGGTAGGTCTGATTAGGCTGCCTACAACAGGTAAATTATTTATTCCTTGTGTACAGGGATTGTTTAAACTGGCAGAGTGTGACTTTGGACTGATTACTTGATATGTAACGAGGTGTAAGTGTCTTGCATGAGTTTATTTCTCTTGCTTCGTGCCCTTCTGAAACTCAGGGTTAATCTGCAGTTGAAGTACTTAATGACAACAAGAACAGGTCGCTACAAAAGTTGCATGCTATGTAGTCTCTGAGGCATAAACCGATTCTTGCCTCATGGTTGGTTTTGTTTGATTTTGTTTTTCTGGCCTGTTGTCATCTCACTGTTGCTGTGTGGCTTGAGTTCAAGGTCTTCCAATAATGTTGTTTCTACTTTTCTACGTAATGTGAAAATCACTGGTAAATTTGCACCCATGTATTCTGAGAGCCATCTGTTTTGTCAGCTGCTCAAGAGGATGTTTTCTTCAAGCACCTAGGTCTAGTTTATATGGTGTCATCATTTTAGAAGCTCGTTTGTGTGCATTGTTTTAAGCATGAATTACACAAAGCTGTCCTGCTTTACAACAGCAGGCTGGTGCTGTAACATCGGTGCTTCCAAAAAGGGGGGGCAAAAATAAATATTGGCATTCCTCATGACACTAGCTTTCTTTTGCCTGAGATTTTTGAGGAATAATGTGTTTGCAGTCATGATTGCTTAATGTAACTATTTAGATCTAGTGTGGAAATGTTAAAATTCACTTGTATGCTTTGGAGACTTGTGTGGTTAATGTAAAAATAACCAGCACTTCCCTGAGATCAGAGCTCTAAGACTATTTTAATTAACCATTCATGGGTAAAATACTTTTTTTCCCCAGGTACACATTATGTTAGTGGAAAAATACAAGAAAATGCTCCAAGTTTCTGACTTTCTCCCTTTTCTTCACCTCCTTTCAAAGTGAAAACGACTCTCCTGTATCTAGTAATTCTGGGAATAGTACTGTAGGCAAGATGCTATAAACTTGCTTTTGAGAAATCAGATGTGGGCAAACAGTGATCCTTGTACTAGAAGACGGATTTTAAAGACAGATTGAGAGAAGTGTTGCATAAAAATGTAAGAAAAATTTACCTTAATATTCTCCTTTTTTAAAGACACTCTTTGTATTTATGGTGTTTGAAACAACCTTAGCAAAGGCTGTTTCATGTTGGAGTAGCACATGCGGACTCTTAATCCTTTTTTTTTTTTTTTTTTTTGTGATATATGAATTGGGAAGATACAGAGGAGAACCTGTTGTCCTCAGTGTCCTGTGTTACAGGAGACGTATTGTCTCCAGAGCAGTCTCTTCCTGTTTATTTCACATGCATAGGCTGAAAAAAACCCAATAAACTGTCTTCACTTTGAGAATTTCCTCTAGCTGTTCCTAAAGTAGTAATCAAGCTGGGAATTAACCACAGAGCAGCAGGTGGTGTTGATGGAAGCTGAAACATGTCCTTCTCTGTTTTAAGACTTGATAATCTCAGAAACAAGGCTGAGATAGATAAGCAACTAGGAAGTTGTTCACTAATTTTAACTCTTCTTTTTTTTTTTTTTTTCCCTTTTGGCAGGCATCTCTGATGAGGACATCATCAATGTTACTCTTCCCACTGGTGTGCCCATACTTCTTGAACTTGATGAGAATCTGCACCCTCTGGGCCCTCACCAGTTTTTGGGTGATCAAGAAGCCATTCAAGCTGCCATCAAAAAAGTGGAAGATCAAGGGAAAGTAAAATCCGCTGAGAAGTAAAAATTCCACTAACAGCTGTTTCCCAAGTGTGGTATTATGTATGACTGCTAGGTTGCACTGTGTGAAAATCTGAATTTCAAGCACTAAATAATAGGAAGGGACAGTTGATGAATCTCAGGTTGGTAGATTAACCCTCTGCCTTTCAAAAACTGGAATTTAGGTCTCAGCATGAGGTTATAGATACAGAGGCAAAAAAAAAAAATCATACCATTCAGGTAATGGAAACTTGCAGAGCAGTGTGCCTCACATCTAGGGCTGAGGGTGGCCTAGTACAGAAGTAAAAGAGTATGTTATTGGTGTCTGCTAATCATCAGCCTTAATCTGTTAAGGGGAAAAGCACCAGTTTACTGGACTAAGTTCAGGTAATTATAGGCACTAAAACTTTCTCACTGATAAAATGACACTAGGTAACAGTTATCTGATACAATTCTGTGTCAATGACCATGACAACTTGTTCTAAATGGACTTCCTTTTGGTCTTTTGGAATACTTTCAGCTGTACAACTCTTTGCCTTTTGTTGAGTCTTCCAAGGCCAGCTCATGGTCTAGAAGAAAACTTTATAGAAAAGTTCAGATTGTTATAGTTGCTGTAGTTGTCTTTTGTTACACTGTATTCCAGTTTATAAGGAATCTGGAAGGAACCCCTTTTCCTCCACCATCTTTGCAAAGCCTGGCAGGACTGCATTTTGCAAGTTGGCAATAATAAGATTTAATTCAGACTTTAGTCTGTAAAGTGAGCACAAAGGTTTCTTGCTTAATGTTTAAATATCACTTAGCTCTTAGTGAGTGACTTGAGTATTGTTTTAATATTTGATTTTGTCCCAGTCAAGTTGTTAAAATAACTCCTGTTTACTTCAGTAGAACTTGGATATATGATAATTCCTCTCTAAGCTTTCCTGAGTTGCAAAGGTCTCTTCATAAATGTTGTACACTAATATTACTGTGACATTCTCTGTATCAATTGCTCTGGAGAGCTGCATAAGGTGTTATGTAGGAAGTGTTATTGGGTGCAGCTCATTCAGCCATCATGCGGGTAGGGAAAGGTGTTCTGCCATGCCTGAAAGTATTCTGTAAAACTCTCCTCACAACTATAGCTTGATTCCTGCTGAGTGTGACCTTGCTGTTGTGTTGGGCACTAAATTTGAACAGTTCACACTGTGGTTGAGTATAGTGTAGCATGTACGGCTGTTTGTTCTCTAGGTACACAAGCATGAGGGTAATTCCATTTTTGAAGAATTGCTCTAATTCTAGTTGCAAACAAAAAATTGTTACTTAAAATACATCACAACGTCTAATCATCTGGATTCTGGCCTTAGTCACCCAACATGGATGATACTTGTGTATGTACTCCTTGAGCTGAATGTGTTGTCAGCATGGCCCATCTACAAGTAAGTTCATAAGAATTGCCTTGGTATGATGGTAGTATAAACTTCAAAATTCCTAGAGGAGCTGCTGCTTTGCATTGAGCAGCTCTAGCTCATTTCATGTGTGAGGATGTTTGTTCCTTTGAGGAGAGCAGTGTGACAGCATGGTGTGCCTCTAGTAGTCTCTCTGATACATGGAGGCTGACTTTGCAGGTCTGGTGCTGGCTTACATTAGTATAACATATACTCCATAAAAGACTTCCAGCTAGATGATAGTTTCTCTTGCACGAATGGTGCTTGGGCTTCTCCTTGGTTTTGTTTTTGTAGCCCTTGAAGTAAGAACAAAGCTGTGTGTTTCTCTTTTTAAACATAAGTCTGGTAGATTTCCTTTGTACAAGCAAGGATGTTTCAGTATTGTTTTCTTTGAAATACTATTAGCAGTTTCCCTGCTACTCTATTTGATACTGACTTTATCCTGCCTGCTGGTTTTCTGTGGATAGAGTAACTCTGAATCTTAGTTGATACTTTACAAATCAGTGTTACAGAGTTAGATTATTAATCAACAACTACTCACCTGTCAGTGCCCCAAGGAGGGCCACTGGCACTCAAGTGATTAGACTCTTCCCCAAACATTCAATAATGTGTCAACTTCAGTATCAAGAAAAAGTTACTGTAGACTCACTAGCAAGGCAAGCAGAGCTACCTGGTGTCAGTGGGAACTGCCTGCATCCAGATGTGTGGGCTTACAGTCATGGCTGTCAGTGTTCATATCTCTTTGGGGATGTTGCATTGTAATGTAGAACTTCAGGACTTGAATTGCAGCTGGAATATACTTGGAAATGAACCTAACTGAACTGAGAGATCTGCTCACTCTTCCCCTTATCTTGGAATTCATTATCTCTTCTGAGGATGGAGTGAGGAACGGAAAGGTGGATGAATGCAGAGAGCATTAATATTTCTTGCAGTTGAATGGATGAAATTAAGTGAAAACACTCTTTCAAAGAGTTTTGGACAGTAAGAAAAGAACAGCAGTGTGATATCTTTGGTTGGCACTGTTTCTGTAGTGCTGCTTGAGACATAAATAGTGACAATGCCCTGGGAAGTTGGCCTTCATTTGCTTTGTTTATGACTGCAAAGTGTAATGACAGGATTCTGTGCACATCTGACAGCAAAGCCACCTTGCAGAAGTATCAAATGGAACTAATTGGATTTCATTGTGTTGACTATTGTTTTAACACCATGCAGTGTTTGCTTCTGAATAGCCTTCCAGTTAAATTCTTGAATAGTAAAATGTTTTTATTGAAGAACAGAAACCAACTGGTTTCAATGGTGGCATAAGGATGCCTGGTTTTCAGACATAGCTATGTTAGAAGGAGGAATAAGAATTGTGCTGGTGGCTTTAGAAATCAGTGGTTGGAAAACCTTTTCCCGGCATTTGAATATGCCTCCAAGTCCTATAAAAGTCACTGGTGTTACAGCTTACACTATGGATGTGGTTGATATGGTTTGTTTATCCATTTTTAAATTGTGGTTCAGTAGCAGTAATAGCTCTATAAATCCTCTTGAAAACCTTTGTAAATATGGTGGAGCTGGCAGGTTCTTTGTAACCCAATAAATTCACCTGAAACAGCATTTAACTTGGGTTCAGTCTTTCTTCGTTCTGCGCTCTTCTCTTTTGGCTCCTTTCCAGGGCTGATAGGTAAAAAAACCCAAAACCCTGTGACATTCAGGGTCTCGGAACTCATCAGTCATTGATACAGTCAGTTGGGTTAAAATAGTGTTACATCAAATGCCGCCTAATGTTTACATGTCAAGAAGCTGAACTGGAGGAGAACGCATACCTGTTTGAAACTAAGAGGACATTTACATAACAACAAATTAACCATTCAGTTCCAGAATAATGACCTAAACAGATGTTCACTCTTTCCCATGCTTGCTCGTCCCTTTAATAAGAAACACTACTTCTTGATGGTGTGTTTTAAAATGGTGGTTTCTGGAGACAAAGCCAAACCCTTTGCTCTCCAAAGTGCTTGGGTGTCAGAGTTGTGACTGGAATTACATGTGCAAGGAACTGCAAGCCTGTTGAACACAGTTTCTTGTCATTGACCCCTTTGAGAGCTATGCCAAACAGGTATTGCTTCCTGGTGTTATAGTGGCCAAAGGTTCTGGGGATGAGTGAAAAGTGAAGGTGACTTCAGCATCACCCAGAGGACAGATGGCTATGATGGGGCACATCTCCTTCCTATTGCCTTATTGAACTTGTTGGCCTGCTCCCAGGCCTTCTTGGGACTGTTCTAGCAGTCTTCAGCAGACATGTTGTGTCCCCACTATAGATGGAAGGAGGATAGAGGGAAAAGGCTCCCTGTTCTTGCTCTTCATATATATTGACAGAGCAGGGGAGGGCAGCAGATACCAGACTATGCAAGTTGCTGTGCTGTGAAGTCAAGTGCAATACGGTGACCTGAAGTTGACTTCTGAGAGAACACTGACCCTTAGCTCAGTCAGAGATGGCAATTTAGGTACTGCAATTACTTGAGAAAACAGCTGTGGCCCTAAGGTGATTAGAATGGGATTGTGGCCCTGGCATTAGAACGACTGTGTCTGAAAACATATGCTTCATCAATATAGTTGTGGTTTTCCTCAGGTGTCTTCCAGCTCCCACTCAACATGGTATGGAAAGCCTCATGCTTCCCTACCTTCTGTCTGGCACCTGCATGAAAGAAAAGTACTAGTATACAACTAGGTTAAAGAAATTACCTCTTCTAGAAAACTAGTGTGAGCCCAGTGACAGCAAATGCTGGAGTTCTGATTGCTGTTGGCTTCAGAGGAGCCAAGTAATACGTTGCTGCCCTCTTCCAGGTTGGTCATTTCTAGCTGCCAGGAGCAAGCAGCACAACTGAGTATTATGGAGGACCCTGATGCTGTCAGAGCTGTGTGATGGAAGAGTTGTCTGTGAATTCAAGAAACTTCCTTCTTGTTCCTGGTGCTATTGGAAAGGATAGATGTGTATTTGCTGTTAATACTGTGATCTAAATTGGGGATGCTTTGCTGAGGAGTTAACTACCAAGTGAATCCTAATTTCCTGGCAGAGGCCTGTCAGCCTTACAGTAACTGTAGTGTACTGTGATTAAAGCTGAGCTAGTTCTCTAGTTCAGATCTGTGACTCTCCAGCTGTCCCTCAGGTCTGCTGATTGTGCTTTCCAGGATCTGTACAGGAGGCAGTAGTACTGGCAATGTTAGAGGCGAGCAAACAGGCATAAAGATCCATAACTGTTCCTCCTGACAAAGCAATTGCTCTTACATCAATCGCAACTGTCAATGGACTTGCAGAAATACAAGTGGACAACAGATGGAGCAAGTGCGTTGTGGTAAGTATGTGTGGGGAACAATTTTACCTTCCGGTGTGCATAAGCGCATTGCAAGGAAAAAATCTCCTGAAAGGCAAGATGTTTTATCTCTGTCAGTGCTGCCGTCTGACAGTCTTATTTTTATCTTTTATCATCAGCTTTCCTAGATAAAATCAATAGGAGCAAGATTGGCTATTTACAGAGAGATATTTAGTCTGAAAAAAAAAAAAAAAAGCCCACAACCAACCCAAAAGACCTCAGTCTCCTCTCTGTGTCAGGAAAGCTTGGGGAAGTCAGTATTACATTAGAATAGGAGCTCAGCAATAAGCAGATACCAAATAAATGATATAAATTAGTACAGATTAGAGGGTGCCTTGAGTTTCAGGCATCTGATTTTGGGTACTCTTGTATTAATTTTTCTGAAGAACTGTGTATTCTTCCTCTTTTCTCAGAAGCTGTGGAAATTCAGAAACACTTTACATGCTTTGAGACTGAGCTTTATGGTAGGCAGTCCAGATTCCCTCCAACACATATCTTGAAAAACATTGATTGATGTGACTTATCCAACTAGAGTGAGTCTGTAGCTGTGGCTGATAGAAAGAGGACCCCAGCAAAGCGAATTCCCAGTCTTATCCTGCAAGCCCCAATATCACTGCCTTCCCTAACATGTTAGTGTGAGAGAAGCTTGTGATACAAAACCCATGAGCTTTGTTTTTGCAGTTGCTGTATACTTCAACCTATGCCTGTGAAGGAATGTTTTTTTTTAAAGTACACACACAAACACAAGTTTAGGTTTTACGAAACATTGTAGAAATGGACACTCCGTTTTTGGCAGGCAATACCAAAGCAGAATAAACTTTCACAGGTCTCAATTCCCTAGATGAAGGCCCTAGAACACCTACTGAAATGAAAAGTACCTTTTTTTGTTTTTAAACACTGGAAAGATGTTCTGTGCTTTCTCTTCCAAGTGATTGGCTCCAGTGATTTCTGTGGCCAGCAGTTAGGAATACCTTCCATGAAACTGTAAGTCCTTTACGTGGGCTGCTCCCAAGAGTTTTCGGAGAAGATATGGGAACTACTTCATCACCTCAGTATTGGGGTAACTGAGGTGCCTACACAGTGATTATTAGTAATATAAGGTCAAATATTCCTCTTTACTTTAAAGCTACATGCTTTCTCTTATTTATAGGTTACCTTTGTTTCTCAGAGTCTGTGCTGCATTTCGTAATTTTAATTCTACTTGATGCCAGACTGGGCTTGATCGGGTCATAATCATGTATTGATTTGTATAGTAGATCAGCTACATTGTAATATTCAGTAACATACATCGCCGATATTAGATACGGTCAGAGACTTATACAAATGATGTTTATGACTACATATGGTGTCGTGGTTTGGCCCAGCTGGCACAGCAGCACCACAACAGTCTCTCGCTCAGTGCCCTCATTCACCCCCACCCTCGTTAGGATGGCGGAGGCCTCTTCCGGCTTATGCTCAAAAAGTGATCGTGAAGGCATCTAATTGACTCAGCCCCAGAAGTGGGTCTGGCTCAGAGCTGGGGAGAGTTGCAAACAACTTCTTACAGGTGCCATCTTTATAGCCCCTTCCCCCTTACCAGAAAAGGCTGTCATGTCAAACCACTACACTTGGTTATTTTTATGCACATATAAATGGGAAATTATTTTCTTTAACTTAAAAAACTCCAAAACTATTTTTCTGTTATTATCAGTCCTATGACCTGAATGTCCTCCTTTATCTACTCTACTGTTAAAATAGATTCTGTGTTAGTTGCAATATGTAAAGTAGAAAGTGAGATTGCTACATTGGGTACTTCTGATCTATAAGCTTTGCTCTTCTTGTTCAAGTTTGAAATTTGCCTGTAAAATGCTAACATGTATTGATGGCACAGCTTGTATTTGTAGCTGAAGAAAAATACAAATATATTTTGCACTAGAAATTGGATAGACCTTCTATTTAACAGAATCACAAAATGGCAGGGTTGGAAGGGACCTTTAGAGATCATCTAGTCCAAAGCAGGTCTGCCTAGATCAGGTCACACAGGAATGTTCCCAGGCAGGTCTTGAAGACCTCCAAGGACTCCACACCCTCCCCGGGCAGCCTGTGCCAGGGCTCCCTCACCTAAAGAGTGAAATAGTTTTTTCTTACGTTTTAATGGAGCTTCTTGTGTTCCAGCTTCATCCCATTACCCCTTGACCTGTTGCTAGCTACAACAGAAAAAAAGTGATGCCCAACTTCCTGAACTCCACCATTTATGTACTTAATGAGATCCCTCATCAAGTCTCCTCTTCTCTAGACTGAAGAGCCCCAGTTCCTGCAGCCTTTCCTCATAAGGAAGATGCTCCAGTCCCCTGATCATCTTGGTGGCCCTGCACTGGCTCTCTCCTGCAGTTCTCTGTCCCTCTTGAGCTGGGGAACCCAGAACTGGACACAGGACTCCAGATGAGGCCTCACCAGGGCAGAGTAGAAGGGGAGCAGAACATTCCTCAACCTACTGGTCACACGCTTCTTGATGCATCCCAGGATGCCATTGGCCTTCTTGGCCACGAGGGCACATTGCTGGCTCATGTTAATTTATTATCAGCCAGCACTCCCAGGTCTCTCTCTGCAGAGCTGCTCCCCAGCAGGTCAATCCCCAGTCTATACTGGTGCATGAGGTTGTTCCTTCCTAGATGCAGGACTCTGCACTTGTCCTTGTTGAACCTCATGAGGTTCCTCTCTGCCCAACTCTCAGGCTGGTCAGACCTCAATTAGGTCTTGAAACTGAAATTTTCAGGCACATCAAGCAGCCTTTTAATGTTTTTACCTTCTCAAAAGTATCAGAATATATGATTGTGATAGTTTGATTTGTTAAGAAAGATGATTGAAAAATAGTTTTGAGGCTTCTCTTAGGGAATTAACTGGAATATGTGATTTATCAATGTATTTGGGCAGTATGGCAGATTCCCCAAGCTCTGTACCACCTTTATACTGTCTTCACACCTCAGACTGGGCTCTGTTACTTTTGTTTTTAATTTATTGTCTCTTGAGCTTGCAGTGTCTCTTATGGACACACTTTTCTTTTTCTGTGTTGGTCAGTAAAAAAACTTATGCCTGCAGTTGTTCTTTTACTTCCTGATTCCAATTTAACGGGACTTCGGCTCACCAGGTGTCTCCTGGGAACACAACGCAGGGGAGAGGAGATGGACAGTCCAGGAGTGTTTGCAAGATAACTTCCTCATGCAGCTGGTGAGAGAGAGCCAACAAGGAAAGGTGCCTTGCTGGGTCTGGTGTTTGTAAATAGAGAAGGTCTGGTGGGTGACATGATGGTTCGAGGCCACCTTGGGCATAGTGATCATGAAATGGTAGAGTTCTCAATCCTCAGAGAAGCAAGAAAGAGGATCAGCAGAACTGCTACCTTAGATTTCAGAGGGCAGACTTTGAATTGTTTGGGAAGTTGGTTGCCAGGGTCTCTTGGGAGAGAGTCTTGAGGGGCAAAGAAGTCCAGGAAGGCTGGATGTTCTTCAAGAAGGAAATATTAAAGGCACAAGATCAAGCTGTCCCCATGCACAAAAAGATGAGCTGGTGGGGCAGAAGACCCTCATGGCTGAACAGGGACCTTCTGCCAGAGCTCAAGAGGAAAAAGAGAATTTTTGATCTCTGGAAGAAAGGGCGGATAGCCCAGGAGAATGACAAGGATGTTGTGAGGTCATGTAGGGAGAAAATTAGAAGGCCTGAGGTTCAACTAGAACTAAAGCTGGCCACTACTGTAAAAGACAAAAAGAAAAGTTTCTATAACTATGTTGGCAACAAAAGGAGGGCTAAAAAGAATGTTTTCACATTTCCACATGTCCTCCTTTAGGCCCAGCAAGGGACAAAAGACCATGATTAGACTCAAATTCCAAAGAGGAGGAGGGTACTTAGCCCTGAAAGAAAGACCCTTATGACCTGTGATGAAGACCAGAATGAGGCAGCTGTCCTCCTGCATCCATGGAGGCCATTGGAGAGCAGATATCCGCTTGCAGCCCATGGAAGACCCCCACACCAGAGTGGATGGATGCCTGAGGGAGGATGTGACTCCATGGGAAGCTCACCCTGGAGCAGGTTTCTGGCAGGACCTAGAAGTCTGTGAGGAGAGAGGAGCCCAGGCCAGAGCAGGTTTGCTGCCAGGACTTGTGACCCTGTGAGGGACTCAGGCTGTAGCAGTCTATTCCTGAAGGACTCTTCTCCCAGTGGATGACCCACGCTGGGGCAAGGTGTGAGGAGCTGCAGCCCATGGGAAGGACTCACACTGGAGAAGTTCATGGAGGACTGTTTCCCATGGGAGAGACCTCACAGTGTAGCAGTGGGAAGTGTGAGGAGGCCTCCCCCTGAGAAGCAGCAGCGGCAAAGTCCATCTGTAATGAACTGACTGTAATCCACCTCCCCTGTGCTGCTGAGAGGAGAGGGAAGGAGGGTCCTGGGAAGAGGGAGGGGTGGGGGAAGGTGTTTTAAGATTTGGTTTTATTTCCCATCTGCCTGTTTGGATTATTCATTAATAAATAAAATTCTTTTCTCCCAAAGTTGAGTCTGTTTTGCCTGTGATGCTAATTGCCGAATGATCTCCCTGTCCTTTTCTCGACTCACAAACCTCTCATTATATTTCTGTCTCTCCTGTCTAGTTTAGGAGGGGGACTGATATTATGACTTGGTGGGCATCTGGTACCCAGCCAGTGCTAAACCACCACAGATGGGTGGGAAACTGGAGGGCGGGGCCCAGAGAGTGGTAGTGAATGGAGTTAAATCCAGTAGGAGGCCAGTTACTAGTGCTGTTCTCAGGGCTCAGTGCTGGAGCCTGTTTTACCATTTTTATTACTGACCTTGATGAGGGGATTGAATGTATCCTAAGTAAATTTGCAGGTGACACCAAATTGGGTGGATGCATAGATCTACTTGAGGGCAGGAAGGCTCTTCAGAGGTACCTGGACTGGCTGGAGTGATGACCTGAGACCAATCACATGAGGCTCAACAAGGCCAAGTTCTGGGTCCTACACTTAGGCCACAACAACCCCAGGCAATGCTATACTCTTGGGGTAGAGTGGCTGGAAAGCTGCCTGGCAGAAAAGGACCTGAGTGTGTTAATTGACAACTGACTGAATATGAGCAAACAGTGTACCCAGGTGGCCAAGAGGGTGATGACAATCTGGCTTGTATGAGAAATAGTGTGGCCAGCAGGACCAAGGAAGTGAATGTCCCCTTGTACTTGGTGCTGATGAGGCTACACTTTGAATGCTGTGTCCAGTTCTGGGCCCTTGACTACAAGAAGGACATGGAGGTGCTGGAGTGTGTCCAGAGATGGGAAATGAAGCTGGTGAAAGGTCTGGAGCACAAGTCTTACAAGGAGTGGTTGAGGGAGCTGGAGATGTTTAGCCTAAAGAAGAGGAGGCTTCCTGAAGGGCAATTGTAATGAGCTGGGGGTCAATCTCTCCCATAACAAATGATAGAACATGAGGAAGTAGGTTCAAGTTGCACCAGGGAAGGTTTGAGTTAGACATTAGGAAGAACTGTTTTACTGAGAGAGTTATTGTGCACTGGAACGGGCTGCCCAGGGAGAGGGTGGAATCACCATCCCTAGAGATATTTAAAGAATGCATAGGTGAGATACTGAGGTACATGGTTTAGTTTAGCAATGGGCCTAGCAGTGTTAGGTTAGTGATTGGAGTTCATGACCCCAGTGTCTTTACCTCCTTCCCCCCGAATGACTCAATGGTGCAGGGAATGGGTATTTCAGTCAGTCTTTTCCCAATGGCTCCTGCCGCTTGTCTCTCCTCAAAGTAGAAGGGCTGTTTCCCCCTGCTTCAGCATGGGGTCCCTCACAGGCTGGGTAGCCCTGCATGGGCCACTCCAACCTGTGTTCATCCCAAAGGCTGCAGTTCCTGTCTGCCTCCTGTGTGGGTCTCTGAGGCCCGGAGGCTCTCCAGCATGGCCTGCGCCATGGCTGCCTCCTCACACAGTCTCTCGCTCATCTGGGTGCACTCATCTGGAGCTGCTAGTGGCTCTCAGTCCTGCCATTGCCCTCCATGCGTTTCAGGGGTATAGCCTGTGTTCTCCCCATGGGTTGCAAAGGGGTCTCTGGTCTGTCGCTTCTCCTTCCTTCCTCCTTCTCTGACTGTGGAGTCCATGTGGTCACTTTCATCTTGTACCACTCCTTCACCTCTTCTTCCAGCTCAGATTTCTCATCTTAAATAAATGATGGCAGAAGCACCAGACTGGCCCGGCAGGGCTGGAGGTGGGTCCACCTCAGTACCAGGGATTGTTTCAAGAACCGCTTAACCTGGACCAGCACTGCAGCCCCCTCGCCTGTTACCAAGCAGCAGGCACTTCCACACAAACCCATAACAGTGCCCCACTAGTTTCAGATCTGCTTATAAGAAGTGCTTAGATGGAAGGAGATGAGGTGGAACGTGGAATAGGTCTGAGGGAAAGGTATCAAAAAAAGCCTAAGAAATGCTGTGCTGAGGTATGGATTTACAGCTGGATCACATTTTATATTTCTTTCTTCATTCCTGTGCTGCCCAAAGGAAAATGAGGATTTCTGTATTTTAACTGGAGAAAGCCACCCATATGAGAGAAACATTAAGTGACTCATTTTCCTTTCAGTAATTTTTCTCTGCTTGTTTTGCTCTTTCTCCTACTACAGTGAAACTGTTTCTCCCACAAGTGGCCGCTCAATGCACAGCAGTTTTTCATAGCTGACAGTGGAACTACTTGCACAGAGGGATCAACTGGATGTTGGAGGAGAGTGCTGTGACCTGATGGGCTGTTGCAGCACATTCCTGTTGTACGTGAGCTCAACAGTGCTACATGAAAAATATTTTTTTACTACTGTGGCTTGCCAAAGACTTCAGTTTGTGCCTCCACCAGCGCTGGTGAGATTTGTGGTTGTTCATCACCTCATGGATCAGGCCTTTTATTAATGGTGTCCCTAAGAAAAGTGTCATACTTACAGGCACCACTTGATGTTAATTCTTTCAGGGTCCTAGGATAGTGTGCCAGGAATGAAGAAGAATTGGTTGAGTTAACAAAGGGAAAAATTGATTACAGAAATATTAGGCATGCTATATTAGATATGCCTGTACTCCCAAAAGGGTAAGCTAGGGCTGTCAAAACACTGCAATCTGTTTTCCAATTTTCTGTAGTTTTGCATTAGATTTCCATGGAGAGGAGAAAACAGGCTTCACAAAAGTCTGGTTGTCTGGTCTTGGTTCAAATGACAGGTTTTAACAGGTTTGCCTTCAATATCCCTAGTTTTGAGTCTTGCACGCAACGATTTCCACTGTACTCAGCATTTCCGAAGAACAGGTCACTTGAAGAGCTGTCCAACTGGATGAAGAGTGTGAACATGTGATCTTGTTCCGCTCTCTGAGACAGCGTGGGAGGGAAGGATGAGGAGAGGATTTGGCTTTGTCATGCAGGTCCAGTTGCTAGGCAAGTGCTTAGCCCTCCTGTGTTTAATGTGTCCACTGATGTCAACAGAGCTCCTGATTGACAACACAATAGTGGATCTAGCTCTTCGCACTCACGTTTTACTGTGTTCTCCTTGGTTAGTGTAACTTGGGATCCTGATCTTTGTTTGCCTTGCAGTAAATGGTGAAAGTCCAGCTGCCCGCAAAGGGAGAGAATCAGGCTCTCCACAGACTGTTTTTCCCCTGGATGCAGAAATAAAGCAGCAGCAGACTTCAAAATACAACCTTCATATATTGTTGACATGTTTCTAGATTCTAGATTCCTGGGAGGGCCCTTAAAGATAGGAGCCTCGATGAACAGACAGGAAGAGGGTTAGACATTGCAAAGCATGAATAATCTGAAATTCTAGCCTGGTCGTTCACCTAATGGAGCTCTGAGTCATTAAATGAGGTTTCTGAGAAAGCTTGTGATTTCTACTCCACTTTCTGTTTACAACAGTTTTGCGCATTTTGGTTTTGCGTGTGCTTAAAAGATTAATTTGTTTTTAAAACGGGGTTTGTGGCCCCAGCACCTCAGTTGCCCCCATAGACTTTGCTTGCTTTGTGAGAGCACATGCCACCCCTTGATCACATCAAAGGCTACCTGGTTTGCAGACATGCTGCTACTCAAAGTAAGAAAAAGAGGCTTTGCATGGGCTTCTCTAAATAAGTGGACAGCACAAGAAACAGCTTTGTGGTGTCCTGAGCAAGACAGAATTGTGGAGAGAGCTGATGTCCGCAGTTTCCACCTCTGCTACCAAAGTCACAGTAGCTGCATTGAAGCAGAGTGGGCCTTGGTTCTGGCACTAGAGATTCCTGTAGACAGGCCCTTCCTGTTTCTTGCTGCACTCTGGCACCAACTTTTATGTGTTGGTTTGTTTGTGTAGCTAAAATCTGTGGGCAGTGATCCTTTCCTGAAGGACTATTTCTGAGGCAGGCTTTGCAGTCTTTCTCCTAGGAGTCGGAGAAACCAGGAGCCATGATAGAGAAATCCATATGTGTTTACTGTATTTGTGCCCGTTGTTCTCACTACAGTAACTGTTATATAGCATGTACCATGTAAAAACTAGACACTCAAAGCTCAGAAGTCTTAGATGGCAATTTATGTTGTGTTGACAGAATCATGCTCTAGGTGCCAGCCAATATCTCTTCAAGAGTTCATTCGTGCGAGTAAATGGATGCACGAAAACAGGCTGCAATAGGTCTGTCTGGCCACTGCCAGTTCTGCAGCAGGCATGAAGATCATTCTTGCCAGTCTTTGTAATGCAGTTGCTAATGGCCAGGAATTCTTTCAAGTTAGATTTAAACAACCATGATGTGGAGTTAGATCTGGAGGAAGAGCTCCTGCCTGTTGTGATGTAGGTTCAGGACATGTTACTGATGACACTGTTTTCTTTGCAGAGGGGGGACTGATGGGATAGGCTTTGCCTCACCTCCTTGTACATGGCTGCAGTATAAATTTCCTCGCTTGAGCAAGGCTTTCCCTTAGCTCCTTTTATTGACAAGAGAGAGTAACAAGCCTTTTTCGGATGTGACTCATTTGACCCAGTTTAGACATTTAATTTAGGTGAGATTACTGGTGTCTTCCCACTGTTTGCCTCAGTATGTCTAGATCTGATTTAGCATGTGTTTTACAGGAGCCTGTATCTGCACAGAGACATCACCCTGCCTGATGAGATCTACTTCCTTAGCTGCAGAGTTGATTTTGATAGGTGATACATTTAACATGCAAACAAAACCATGGATGGGTAGGTATCTTTATGCTGTGTCATCTGATCCGAAGCTGGATTTTGATGTCAATAAAGACAAGGACCCATAAAACTTGGTCTCCCATACAACTACAGCTTCTCTTCCATCCCATCCAGAGCTATGTGACTGGATTACAGTGTGCCTCAAAGGTTCATTCACTGCCTCAAAACACCCTGATGGGACGTCTGCAGACTGCCATCTGTGCTTGTTCGTCAGCTGCAGTGCGGGCAAACCCACAAAGTCAGAAGATATCTTGGGGACGTGATACTCCTCCTGATTTCAGGCCATGATTGCACAAATCAGAATTACATTAGTGTAAACACACCCAGGAGAAAAACCTCCACATTTTTTTCTTAGAAAATCAAATGCTTTACAGTGCTTTGCTTTTCGTCTGCTGTAGTCTTCAGCAGGTTCTGTCAGGGAGATGGGTCAAGGCAGAGGGAACTGGACTCTTTTCTGTCATTATCAGTGTTAAATATTTTACAGAATTCTGGTGTTAAAAGCTGTAGTTGAGAAAAAGTTCAGACCTCCGTATTTAGCTTCCAGAAAATGCCCACATGAATTTCTCTGATTAAAGTGGAGTGACCACAAGGGAAATTCTCAGGACAGACAATTTCAAATTCTAAATAGAAATGTAACAGGAAATTAAAGTAAAAAGGAAAGACCTATGACCAATACCCATAAAGAATCACTTGACCAGTGTCTAGATTTCAGCTGCATAACAAATCTAGGCAAACCACCAAGAAATATGTATTTGTTATGCTTTATCGGTTATGTTTCTCAAGCTCAAAGCCCTTGAAGTAATAAATCTGACTCAGGAAATTAGTGTATTAAGGTTTTCGTTGATATACTTGTAACTGTAAAACGTCTTTTACGGTATTAAATGTATCTCGAAGTGCCTCCTGCCAGGAGGAGTGAGATGAAAAACACCAGCAGCAGA
Organism: Urocolius indicus; assembly: GCA_013401255.1. Taxonomy (NCBI): domain Eukaryota; kingdom Metazoa; phylum Chordata; class Aves; order Coliiformes; family Coliidae; genus Urocolius; species Urocolius indicus. The sequence goes on along the minus strand of WBNH01006308.1, from coordinate 345,654 downwards.
ACAGAAGACAGACAGTTCTATAGGAAGTCAATCAGATCTTGCTTGACATCTTTTGGTAAGATTTGCTATGATTTTTCTCTGCTTTCTAAATATGCTGTAAGCATTCCTCTCCTGAGATGATCTCTTTTCCATTCACCTCCTGGGGAATATTTACAAGGCTTGGGGGGATGCATCATTCAAAGTTAGAGTTTAAGATCACAAGTAATTAGGCCCTACTTGTGAATCGTCCACTGTGGCAGGAACTTAAAGGGGTTCAAAGTGGGTCAGAGAAACAAGCATGGTGCATGATTGACATTCTTTTTTTTTTTCTTCACATAAAACAAGGCAAAATATTAGTAGGTGAAGATAAAAAGCCTTTTCCCAAGGAGTGTAAGAAACAATGTAGGTAACTCTTCCCTATACATAACCCTATGGCAATGCGGAGTTTGCCAGTGAGAATCCAAGCAAACATGAGTCGGAAACACAGAATCACAGAATCTCAGGGGTTGGAAAGGACCTTGAAAGATCATCTAGTCTGTCTTATTATGTGTACAGATACTTATTGAGATAAAAGAGATCATAAAGCATTCTGAGGTCTGCAAGCTGCCTGCTGCTGCAGATCAAGCAATCTTCCTACCATCTCCTGTGTGACTTGGAAGTCTCCCGTTCAATACCGCAACAAGCCTAGCTGTGCTTAGCTCTATAAAAAGCAGGCAGGAGCAAGTGTGTTTCAAAAAACCAGCATAAGCTACTATTGTGAAGAGCTCATCAAGTTTTTTTTTTTTGTCCCTTAGAGCATTTCAGAAGACAAAAGTGTTTTTTTCATGGAGGAAAAATAATAAAAAAAAAGAAATGAGAAACCACAACTTTGGGGTAGAAGTATTTTGTTTATAAAAACTGGAAATTATTTTGGGAAGTGGTTTTTAATTTTTTTTTTAAAATGGAAAATAGTTTGAAGAAAACAGGAGAAAACTCAGTTTTAAGTCCAGGCTTATTTGTCCAAAAGGAAAATATCTTGTGAGAGGGAAAAAAAGGGGCAAAAAAAAAAAAAAAAGCTTTTGTGATCCTCTACAAAAATGCTTGGCATCTTTTTAACATTTCTGTGTCTTTCTTTGCTACTTGCTAAGCCACTTAATTGTCATAGTTTTGCCTTCCCAAGATGCAATATTATTCATCAAGGAATTCTGTTAAATACGTCATGGTCTCAAAGGAAGGTGACAAAGAGGCAGGTTCCTGTCGCAAGGCAGCATTCCTGGGGGCAAGTCACTCTGCTAAAGGTCTCTGCAAGAAAGATAAATATATTATAGAAGAGTTTCATCCCACAAAGAATGTTTGCAGTGAGCTGTCTTTTCCTTTCTCAGAAGTACAGCGTACAAGCCATCTTGCCAAATCATTGTTCTCACATCAACTGCTTTCTGTGTTGAGAAACTACATATCTCCATGCAAAATCACAGCTCTGCAAAGACAGCTGAAAGTTCAGGATAGTACTGGGTTATGGGGTGGAATAGGTTGCTGCTTCTACACATGGATAAGGTTGGGGCGAAAGGTGACTTTTTCTCTTTATGTTTCACCAAAGACTCAGTCTAATTCTGGGTTGTCAAGTACTGGGAAGGAATGATCCTAAGTGCATGATGTGTTTTTAACGTGAGATTGGCTCTGTAAGCATTTATAGCTTTCTGTGCTAGTAGATTTGATAACTATTTGTCCTGTAATTTCTTTTAGCAGCAGGCACAGGCAACAGCAGTTGACAACAAGGCCAACAGTAAAAGTTGCCTAACTGAAAAAAAAATAGTAAAACCATTAATCTTGTCTACATTCTATTTTCGTTTGTGAATATTTTTGTTAAACTTCAGCCCTGCAGAATGTTTTTTTTCCACACCAGAAGTTTTCCTCAGAATGAAGTGTCAAAAGCCAAATCACGAAAGGCTTGCTGAGTCTCCAGTTAGGAAATAAACTATTTTTACCACTGTGACATCTCAAGAAGAAGGAGGAGAGGATGCAGTTTGCTCTGAAAGTGGAGAGGCTAGGAGAGAGGTGACAGCAGGGTCAGAAGAAGGGTGACAATGACTGAGAGAGTCTACTCTCAGTCTCTGCGAATCAGGCAGAGAAAGTGGTGCTAGAGGACCCAGCACGGATCCTGAGACTTGGCATTTCTTTTCTGTTGGCCAAGAAACAGCTCTAAAGTGAGTTTTGTTCTTCCCATGGATGTGGTCCATGTTGTGTGCTTCCTCTTGGTACAGAGCCTAGCGATTGTAGGTGTGTCACAATACTGAGTGTTTTGCAAGACATGGTCTGTGGTGTCTGTGTTGGTCTTATGGACAGCTTGAATAAAGACAGTTGTAAATCGCATGTGTCCTTGTGACAGGTGATATTTGGTTCTGCATCAGTCACTTATAAGCTCTACATGGGAAGCTGATAGGAAGCTGATAGGGGAGGCGAGTGAGTGAGCTCTGAAGCCCGGGATCTTCTTACAAATGTCTGTACATATACAACACAGGACACATGGCTCCCTTTGAAGAACAGGCAGCTGGCTTTAGTCAATGCTCTGATAGTGTCTTTGACAGTAGGTGATGTGACAAGCAGTGAGTTTGCTCTTGGATGTAGCCTTGGGACTGCTCTCATGCTGTAGATGTGTCTTCAGAGGATAACAGGTAGCTACTTTGTTAGCTTGTGTGTTGTATATCTTTGTGTGTGGGTTTTGGCTGAGATAGAGTTAATTTTCTTCACAGTAGCTAGTAAGGGGCTGTGTTTTGGATTTGCGCTGGAAACACTGTTAGGAACCCAAGGATGTTTTAGTTATTGCCGAGCAGTTCTTGTACAGAGTCAAGGCCTTTTATGCTTCCCATGCTGCCCTGCAAATGAATATGCTGGGGAGTCACAAGAATTTTGCAGGGGATACAGTCAGGACAGCTGGCCCCAGTGGACCAAAGGGATATTCCATGCCATATGAAGTCATCCTCAGCAATAAAACTAGCAAGGAGTTTGGCTGGGGAGTGCTGTTCGAGGACTGTCTGGGCATCAGTGAGCCCAGACATAGGTGCTGGTGGTGAGCAGTTTTTTTCATTTGTATCACTTGTCTTTCTTGGGGTTTATTTATCTCTCTTTTTTATTTTAAACATTTAAAAATAATTTTCCTTTTCATTACCATTTATTATTATTTTTATGAATTAATTTTACTTCAATTATTAAACAGTTTTTATCTCAATACATGAATTTTCTCTTTTTACTTTTAATCTTCCGATTCTCTCCCCCCTCCTCCACTGAGTGGGTGTGAACGAATGGNGTAAGGGGCTGTGTTTTGGATTTGCGCTGGAAACACTGTTAGGAACCCAAGGATGTTTTAGTTATTGCCGAGCAGTTCTTGTACAGAGTCAAGGCCTTTTATGCTTCCCATGCTGCCCTGCAAATGAATATGCTGGGGAGTCACAAGAATTTTGCAGGGGATACAGTCAGGACAGCTGGCCCCAGTGGACCAAAGGGATATTCCATGCCATATGAAGTCATCCTCAGCAATAAAACTAGCAAGGAGTTTGGCTGGGGAGTGCTGTTCGAGGACTGTCTGGGCATCAGTGAGCCCAGACATAGGTGCTGGTGGTGAGCAGTTTTTTTCATTTGTATCACTTGTCTTTCTTGGGGTTTATTTATCTCTCTTTTTTATTTTAAACATTTAAAAATAATTTTCCTTTTCATTACCATTTATTATTATTTTTATGAATTAATTTTACTTCAATTATTAAACAGTTTTTATCTCAATACATGAATTTTCTCTTTTTACTTTTAATCTTCCGATTCTCTCCCCCCTCCTCCACTGAGTGGGTGTGAACGAATGGCTGTGTGGTGTTTAGTTGTTGGCTGGGTGTCATCCGTTTGTGAGCAGCCACCTTTTGCTTGGTAACAGGGAGGAGGCTGCAGTATTGGTCCCAGTAAGCAGTTCTTGAAACATCCCCTGGCTCTGAGGTGGACCCATCTTCAGCCTGGCCAGGGCAATCTANTTGTATATCTTTGTGTGTGGGTTTTGGCTGAGATAGAGTTAATTTTCTTCACAGTAGCTAGTAAGGGGCTGTGTTTTGGATTTGCGCTGGAAACACTGTTAGGAACCCAAGGATGTTTTAGTTATTGCCGAGCAGTTCTTGTACAGAGTCAAGGCCTTTTATGCTTCCCATGCTGCCCTGCAAATGAATATGCTGGGGAGTCACAAGAATTTTGCAGGGGATACAGTCAGGACAGCTGGCCCCAGTGGACCAAAGGGATATTCCATGCCATATGAAGTCATCCTCAGCAATAAAACTAGCAAGGAGTTTGGCTGGGGAGTGCTGTTCGAGGACTGTCTGGGCATCAGTGAGCCCAGACATAGGTGCTGGTGGTGAGCAGTTTTTTTCATTTGTATCACTTGTCTTTCTTGGGGTTTATTTATCTCTCTTTTTTATTTTAAACATTTAAAAATAATTTTCCTTTTCATTACCATTTATTATTATTTTTATGAATTAATTTTACTTCAATTATTAAACAGTTTTTATCTCAATACATGAATTTTCTCTTTTTACTTTTAATCTTCCGATTCTCTCCCCCCTCCTCCACTGAGTGGGTGTGAACGAATGGCTGTGTGGTGTTTAGTTGTTGGCTGGGTGTCATCCGTTTGTGAGCAGCCACCTTTTGCTTGGTAACAGGGAGGAGGCTGCAGTATTGGTCCCAGTAAGCAGTTCTTGAAACATCCCCTGGCTCTGAGGTGGACCCATCTTCAGCCTGGCCAGGGCAATCTAGTGCTTCTGCCATCATTATTTAAGAAGGGAAATCTGAGCCAGAAAAGGAGGTTGAAGAGTGGTACAAGATGGAGGCGAACATGTGGAAACCACAGTCAGAGAAGGAGGAAGGAAGGAGGAATGCTGGACCAGAGACCCCTTGCAGAAAGCAGCCGTCTCTCTGTGACCCATGGAGAGTAATGGAGGGACAAATGATTGCCAGCAGCTCTGAGAGAACCCCATGTCAGAGGGAATGAGTGTTGTGTACTCGGACTCAGAGGAAGCAGAGAGGAGCTGCAGCCCTCAAGATGAATGCCCATTAGAGTGGCCCTCGCAGGGCTGCCCGGCCTGTGAGGTACCCTGTGCTGGAGCAGGGAGGACTGGCAATGAGCCCACCTGCCCTGAGGAGAGACAAGTGGCAGGAGCCTTTGGGAAAGGACTGACTGCACCCCACATTCCCTGTTCCCTTGTGCTGTTCAAGTGGGGAGGAGATAAAGACACTGGGATCAAGGCTCTGAGCCCAGGAAGAAGGGAGGGGCGGGGGGAAGGTGTTCTTAAAGTGGCTGGCTGCATTTTTCATCACCCCAGTCTCTATTGTTTTTAGTTCAGTATTTCTGTTTGTTGTTTTTTGATAGGTGGTGGAATTACATTAACCTGTATTTTCTTCCTCACCTTGAACAGTCCTGTCTGTTTTGCCTAGGACCATAAGCAGTGAGTGAGCCCTCCGTGCCTTTAGGGCATTCCATCCTGCAGAAAATTTCACTTTAGCATCATTAGTTTCTATCTCAAGAGACACTGGCGTCCTCCAGCTTTCCTACCTAGCTCTCTCTGAACTGATGGTACTCCATGCTAGACTCTCTGTGCTGCTAATATCCACGAGGATCTCTAATTAATGACTGAAAGTGGCATTTATTCCTTCAAGGGCAAACCAAAAGTGGCAACACAGAGGTGCCTTTCATGCTTTCAAGACAGAAAAACAAGGCAGCTTCCTGCCATGGGGTTGCAGTAAGTGAGGTGTCTACCACTAATAACTTAAAGGGAGAAAGCTCTTTAAAACAGAACTGCTCTGAAAAAGAGTAGTGCTTTCACCACTGAAAATTACTGTTTCTTGGGAAACAAAGCTAGTAGGAACATGGATTGTAAAGATCATTTGATGCTACCAATAAGAACATTATTGAGAGTGGGAACTAAGAAATGGGTGGCAGAAGCCCCCCTCGATTTGAAGAGCTTCATCAATATCAGTATTATCCAGGAAATCTCCCCTGATTTTTGAACATTTTTCAGCTACTGAAGTGTGACACTGACAATGCTGGAATAAGCCTAAAAGACAAGAACACTGCCCATTGTTTTTCTGAGTCTTGGAAATGCAATTGCACTGTCCCAGTCCTGAGACTTACATGAGAGTACTTTGGCATGCCTTCTACTGTCTAGATACTCTTGCTCCATCTAGTGAGTAAATTTATTGCTCATCTTGACTTTGTTTTGGATGAGGGGAGGGCCTGGGGAAAAGTAACATAATCTATGAATTTGACATATGCAAAGACGGGAATTACCCAGGAAGATTCTACATTTGATTTTGGTGGAAGAGAAAGAGTGACAGTGATTTTAGCTTACAGCTGCTCGTTGATATGTCTTTTAAATTATTTTTAAAAGTGGCTTGAGGTTTTTTTTTGTTTTGTTTTGTTTTTTTATGTACTTTCCCAGGAAAATCTCTTTGTGTTTATAGCCAGTGGGCGGATTTACTTGTTATGTGAATCAAATGAGTGGGAAGAGGTAAAATAAAAAAAACTCAGTTTAAGTATTTTAACTGTATCTGTTTCATCCCATCTTTACTGTTCTTGTCAAGCAGCCAAAACACATTCCTCTTTATAAAGAAGGAACACAAGGGCACTAACTCCCAGATCTTTAATGCAATAAAGTCATCTCTGAGGCCTATGAGAGGGGCCACATCCTACTGGGCACTGAGAGAAGCACAGAGATAGAGTATGCCAGAAGAGAGATACCCTCTCTGGTTCCTGCTGGACTGTTAAGCTCAAAGAAGTCAGGATTTGCCACTTACCTCTTCTGTCCTGCCTTGCCTTTTTGCTTCTGAGACCATCTTGCCTAATGCTTGCCAGATACATCTCATGCCATATTCTCCCTTTTGTTTTTCCCTTTCTCTTTGCAAAAGACATTCATTAAAGCCGTGAGTGAAAATAAGAAGGAAGGGATTAAAAAAGGAGACAATGGCATTTTCATCTGAGTGTTTGTGTTTGGAGTCCCATTTGACAGTCATGGAAGAAAACTGCTCTTTCCCACTGGCTCTGGATGAGACAGATTGGCAGGCCTCTTGTTGCACCCCATAGCCTGACCTGCTTCAGGCGCCATCCTCATCTTGTCACTTTCCCTGCAGCCTGGCTTGTGCCTCACAGTCCTGCCTCACAGCCTACTCTTCATCCCTGTTGTCCCATCTGTGGCTGGTGGCAGTGGCCAGTGAGGTGACCCTGCTGGCAAAGTGCCAAAACTGATACAAGGCTTAACTTCCACGACCTCTTGCATGAGTCCCCTGACAATGCATGACTAGGCTAGAAGCAGCATGACTGAGATCTGTTTGCTCCATCTGAGCATGCATGTGGTTTATGGAGTGGTGACAACGTGATGTGCATATTTCAAACAGATGTGATGCCTATGTGGCATGGTAGCAGCAGGGATACTTGACTGCACAGTAAGTGCCATTTTCTTTGGGTAGAAGTTTTCTAAGTTTGTTTGAAAACTCCTGTTATTACTTCTGAGTTTGGTTAGGCTCATGCAATAAATATATATGCACCATACATTAAAAATAGTCTGAAAACATACAAGCTGAAGGCATAGGCCTTCCATGGCTAACAGGATTTTCTGCTTTTAAGGGAAAACAGGTTTTTATTTTGAAAAAAAGATTAAATATGGAGGATTCCCTTACCCCACCAAAACTCCATTAAAAGATGTCAGTACTGTTTTATGACTGTTAAGGACAAATTTGTACAAGATTGGTTTTTTTTTCAATGCTTGCCTTGTTTATTGGTCCGGCATTAAATGCCAGAGTAATGGTAAGCAATTCATATAGCCATCTACCGAGGGCCTGATCTATTTGTTCCCTCTATACAGTGCTTTGTGCTATTAATTATCCTTGGTATAATTCTTTTGCATGGTACCATTTTCAAGGTTTCTTGAACACTAAGATCTTATTTTTATAAATTCTGGAGTGCAAAGTTTGGAAGCAATGGTAAAGGAAGTCCATTCCCATTATTTACCTTCGGCCTTCCCCAGCATATAATGTGGCACTGAGAACGTGCCTGGTTTAAGTCCGACTGTCTCAGAGTCCACTAGTCTACTGTTGGCCTGAAGGACACTTAGGACCACACTGAAAGAAATGTGTTGGTCCACTGCATTGTGCTGTGTGTTTGCCATGCCTATTACTATTGACTATAACTGGCTAATAAAATCCTGCTTTTATGGAGAGATAAAAGTCAAGATCTTGACAGTGAATGCTGAGGAATGCCCACATGACATTTGCTGCAGTGTTTGTCCTGGAGTCCTGTCTTAGCCAAATTTCATGTCAGCTGGTTGCTTTGTCTTACCATGCAACTTTAGACTGACATCTCTTCTTGTCTTTTTTCATTTTAAAGAATTATTTTTCATTACCACTAGCCATTAGATTGCTTCACTGCTCTATCTATGAGCTCACTTTGTTCGTTTGTGAGTGATACAGTCCCTACGGACATCACAGTAGAGGTAAAGGAGGTCATTACTTATTGTTTCTAAGGACTGTAAGTTTTTCACTTCTGGGAATGGTAACCTTGCATGACTTTCTTAGCTCACAATGAAAATGTCATATTCTCATCCTACATGCCCCTGGGCTACCTGAGCCTGATTCAGGGGTTTAGTCATTCTTACCTATAAACTGTTATGCATGCTGTCATATTTAATGCTGCTTTAATGCTGCTTTGGTTTTGCATGTCTGACCTAATGAGCACAATAACATTTTCAGGTAAAAAGATAACAAAAATCAGAAATCTGCCTAAGGGAAATCAACAAATCTACCCAAGATCTGCTTTCCTGAGCTAAGGAATCAATACAGAAATGCAGAGGGAAAGAACACAGACAGGAAAAGCTTATGGATTATTTTGAAATTGTATAAATCTAGCAATCAAGTATTATTTTTCCTCTGAGGGCAATGCTAAATGTATTCAGAAGGCATAGACAGACAGTGTAAAACAACTGATTTTTTTGACCCCATGGAAAAGTAATGGAGAAATCTTCAAAATGTCTGACAACCAGAGCCTTCTGCTGAAATATAGAAGTTGGTGGGAACCCGGTGAAGATCTGTGTCATTCCTGACCACTGCTGCCCTTGGTAGGGTCTTTAAGCATTGCCATTGGATTCAGACAAAGGTCAAAGATGCTTGGATTGCATTAAAGAACAAGAAGACTGGACTCAGAACTGCTTTTAAAAAACAGACAACTGTCCAAGAAGCTTTTTTTATTTTATCAGTTTACCTAACAGATTACCAGGCATTTCCTGTTGTGAACACGACCAAAGGCTTTTAGCTGTGCCTGGGAAAATGTGGATAAATTAAAGAATCTCAAGTGGTTCCTTGACAGAAGTAATGAGAAAGATGGATTACAAGAAAAGGACAGTGAATTTACAGAGTTCCTGTGGAGAAGAAAGCAAGATGTTACAGTGGAATGGCAGCTACTGAGCAGACGTTTGGGATGGCTAATGTACAAGAGAGCAAGTAATTTATCAAAGGCCAAAGAGACTGTCTGTTGAGCTTTTAAAAACATACCATAGTTTCCTGAGTGAAAATGAACCAGATATCTGATAGGTTTTTTTTTTTTTTTTAAAATTTCTAGTCCTTTGAAAGTTCTATGTTGGAAGACATTCATTCCCTTGAGCTATTTCGTATGTGAATGCAGTTGGAAGAACCTGGAATCAAACCTACCCAGTAGACCACTTGAGACTATTTTAGTTGATATTTTGACCCGGAAATGGAAGTGCCAAGACATCATCTGAAGAGACTGTTCATATGGTGTCTTTGGCATGAGCTAAGCTGGATGTATCATACATGTAGGGCAAATACCAAAAAGAATCAGGAAGAGAGAATATGCCAGATGCTTTGAAATGAAACTCTCACTGAAAACCAAGCAACAGCTTGGGAACTCTATAGCTTTTGTGTTGACTGGAGTCCTGCTGTGGAGGAATGGGAACTGGGGCAAAGATTTCTCTCAACAGAAAATATGTAAAGGAATGTTTTCACACACAGCTCCATGTGAAAGAGCCAATCTCTTAGCCATAAGAATCTCTTTGGACTTCTTATCTAGTTTGTCTGGGAGATCACTGCCACCAGGTCTGCCAGTGCTTGAGTTTCCTCTTGGAGACCTCTCAACAGGCCTCTGGGCCTCAGGTTTAGTCTGAGACTGAGCCATGCTGTAGGCGTGCAGGTCTTTAGCCCTTCCTCTGCCACGTTTCCTGGCTGGATCTTGGCCTGATGTTGTAGGAGGCCTCATCTCCAGCCTTGCGTCTGGCCCCCTTTCTTCTTGCTCTTGAAGGTATATCCTGCAGAGACCTGAATTTGACTGATATCTTGTCCTGCCTGGAGCTGTTGATGGACCTGTCTAGCAGCCCCTAGACCTCCTCATTGTAGTCAGTCCCCTGGGACTGTACCCATTGGTGAGGGAAGAGACTTCTCCTCACTCGCAGAGTAACCCCATTCCTGCTGCTCCTTGAGATCAAGTTAGTACCATGATGACCATTTAAAACATCAAGAGCCAATTCAATTGATATTTGGCTTTTAAGCTTCAGAACATACAGTGAATGGTTTTATTCCTGTGCAGTTTCTAAAGTCTTAAATGGGATTATGAATTTTTATTCAAATGTTCTACTCTTTCAAAGGACTAAACAGTGCAATTCTACCCAGGGAATTTGAAGCACTATAGACACACAAATAATATTGGCAATCCATTGCTGTTATTTTTTTCAGTCTATTTTAATTAGTAGGCAAACTTAAATGTAATTTTTCAGCTCTGTATTTTTTTATTCCAAACCTTTAATGTCTTCCAGATCTACTCCAGGTTCACTACACTGGGTGGTACCTCTTAATTTTGATCCAGAGGAAACTGCCATGCCCGTTTTGAGCTTTCCTCATTTGCTTACTTTTGCTTTTTTTATTTTTAGCTATATTTTGTATTGCATTCCTCTCTGTGTATTTAAAAATTATTTTAGACGTTTCATTTTTATGTGGCATTGATTCTTGGCACTGAGGTTAAAGTCTGGAACTGAACAAACGAAGAAAGTACTGCATCAGCACAGCTGTTTGAAAGTCTCTGTTATGTACCCGTCCCTGTGTTTGTCAAACCCCTCAACCCCTGTGTGGGATCCTACATAATATATTCCTTAGCTGAGGAAGAAAGAGGAAGAGAGAGGGGTGATAATACCAGAGAGACATAATTTACTTGGTTATGTGTGGTTCCAAATTTGCCTACTGAGCCCTGAAATGCAAAACAGTCAATGTTTTTACGTAAGTGAAACAGGAAAAGCAAAACACACATCTTTTCAGTTTGTTCTACACCAAAGGGTTCCCTGCAAGCAATCTGGTTTACCAAGCTGAAGTGCAGCAGGAATGGCTGATGATACTTTCTTGAGGTGTGAGGTTCCCTCAACAGTGCCCAGGATGGGAAGTTCTGGGCTGGTGACTGATACGTTGTGCATGGAAAAGTCCTAACTTTGAAATCTCATGCTTTACATCTTCTTGGGAAGCTGGAAGCACAGAAGGGAAGTCTGTTTGCATAGGAAAGATAGATTCTTCAGTTTCCCAGTCAGACTGTATGTGCTTCAGGAGGACATTCAAATAATCTTTAAAGCTGTGATATTCTTGTTTAGCAAAGGGATAATGTGACAGACAGATGTATCTCTTAGTATGGTACTTTTGCTAGTGGCTCTGAACCCTTCACAGTTAGGACCAGTGGCCAGTTTTCACAGCAAAATGAAGGCCTGATTGTAACTTTGATGAGTTCCAGGTGACACAGACATGGTATGGGACAGAGACCTGAGCTTGTTGGATGGCTCCTGCATGGCCAGCAAAGCTGAGGAGTCCGTCAGCCAGCAGGTGCAGCCATCTCAGGACATTTGCAGCTGGAGAGTGTGTGGTGACAGCTTCACAGCCAATGCAGACCCCAGGTGAAGTCACTACCACATCCTTCCTTCCCAAAGGCAGCTTCATCCTTCCCTTTTTCTCTGCTTTCTCCCACGTTTGGTGGGCCTACCACTTCTGCTCTCTCTCTTCTCTGCTAGCTCAAGCAGCAGAGGCCCGTGCTTCTGGTGAGGGAAATACCAAGATCATGATTTAGCCTAGAAATCTTAAAAAAAACTATAAACCTTTACACCACAAGCGCTATCTACAAAACCTCTGTTTCTGAGTCATCGCAGACTGTCTCCAGCAGTCTCCAGGATTAAAGCAAAAGAGGGTCTGTCTGGGTGTGAGAAGTCACAGGTTGCCGACTGGGTAATCGTCTCTGCCACACTGCCTACTGAAATAGGTGCCATGTAGTAAAAGACAGATGCTCATGGTCTAGTACCTCTCTCTGCTTTTGCTATTTGCAGTTCCTCCCCTATGTGCTCATTGTGCACACGTGTGTGTGAAACAACCAAAGCGCTGGCTGTGTGAACATCTGAGGTGTGTACATTGCACTGCGGGACAACACCCTGTGCTGATGCCACAGGGGCCATTTCTAAACCTGAAAACCTGCAACCCCACCTGCACACCATGGAGCTGTGGCTCCAGCACCTCGCTGCAGAGTGGGTGGTGCATGCATCAGCAGGGATTTGTTCCCATGGAGGGACATTGGCTTCTCGCTTCTCAAAGCCTTGTGGAGCAGCAAGTTCCAGTTCTCACTGACCCTCTTCTGAAAGCTTGACCAGGTGTAGGGCAAGGAGGATGAGAAGCCATGCTGGCACAGCTGGCAACTGACAGCAAGGGGGCATTGTGTTCCCAGTGTTGTTTTTAGCTTTGATGTTAAATGAATATACAATGGAGTATTATAGATGCTTATTCTACATCTTAGCCATGGTTAGAGAACTTGTGCTATTAATGCCAGGTATAATAAAAATATGTTCTAACCTTGACTGAATTTCTGCTTCTCCCTGTCATCTTATATTTCATTGTCTTTTTTACCTTCCAGCATTTCTCTTTCTGTCATGATTCTACCATGTCTCTCAGCTTCCATAAGCTTTTCTAGGGCTTTCTTTAGTTGATTGCAAAGTGTATTTTGAATTTTTGTTCTTCATTAACATGTTTGTTTATTTACAGAGCAACAGTGAGGGGGTGTTTGTGGAGGATCTTCTCCTTTTTGCTTTAATATTCTACCTATCATCTCATACCACCTCCCCAATTCTGCACTGTGGAAACCTGTAAGAATCTCTGGACTGATGACAGCACTGTCTGGCTCATGCTAGGTTGTCCTGTTCTGTGTCCTTTGCCTTTGGCTCCTTGCAAAGCAGAATAACCTGAGCCTTACAGATTATTTGTTGTGCAACACCTTCAAATGCAGCAGATGGATCCGTGCAAAATGGAGGTATTACCCTAAAATCCAAGAGCGTGTCTACACTTGCTTCTGCCAAGAGCACAGAAGCAACGTCAGAGATCTAGGAAGGAGACATCTGTAAAGTGTGGGGTCTCCACATCTTTGTGTTGAATGATGAAAAGGAGAGGTTTGAAAAAATACTGTGATGAAAAAAAGGCTTATAAAATTCTGTGTCCAAATCCTTGTCTTATTATTTTCTTCTCTAGTGCATAATTTGAGGGCAAGTTCAAAAACTTTTCAAAAGATCAGAAAATCTAGAAATATTTTTTACTGTTAATGAGAAATCTTTGTGATATTTATTTCTTTTCATTGCCACTTGCTATCTATGTAATAATAACATGTGCCAATGTAGGACCATGCTTTTACCTCATGCAAGTTCCCAAGTCACTTTTCAGACCACATATAGGGATAATTCCTTTACCTCTTGGGCAGGAGGCAGGGTGCCACTTTGCAAAGGCAGCTGTGCTTCTGTGCAGGCCTGCAGAGGGGAAGCAAAGAAGCATTTTTCCTGCTGAATGACAATGGAAATTCTTACGCAGGAAGAAATGTGGTTACCTCAGACATAATTCGCAGGGACATCCAGGACTCCCTCTCTGAAAAGATAGTCAGAAATGTTTAGGGTGTCTGTAGAATGTGTTGGCTGTAGGACAGTAGTCTCCCCCTTCCCTGAGAAGACATCAGGGGATTGATTTAAAGTAGCAATAAGCATATCGGGAGTGAAATATTTGAAAGATCAAAGGACAGTAAGTATTACAGCTGTTTTCCAAAGCATTTTATTCACAGGGATAGTGTATCTGATCCTCTGCTTGATGGAGTTGATGGATAAAATACTACTTCATGGGTCACTGGGGCCAAGATGTTGGAGAGAACTTTAATTCTAGCCTTTCTATCCAACCATCTGTCTGTCATCATCAATAGACTTCCCAATCATTTACTATCCAGGTTCTTGCTTGATCTCTGTCCAAAACTGGTAGTTTGAAATGTTAAAGTAATTAACCAGCCATTCCTGAAGCCAGATTTGGGGGCAAAATAAATAATATCAAATTGTATATCTCTGTAAGAAAGAGACTGATGAGACGGAAAGGACTGCTTGAGTGTGTAGAGGCAGCCAACGCTGCTTTAATTTGTGTCTGAATAGAAAAACCGGCACTGAGGAAGAGACCTCACATGCCCTGGCAGACATCAGCAGCTTCCATGCAGTGACGAGCACCGGTGAGTAGCTGGATCCTGGGCCTGGAGGGGGGAAACTGGAGCAGCAGGTGAGAGCAGTGAAGGAAGAAGTATTTGCAGAAGCAAATAGGTGTCTGAAGGAATCATTCATCTCAGCCTCTGCCTGTTTCTTTTTTCCACTTCTTGTTCTTGAGCAGTCGGGGATGATGGGCTGTGTAACTGTTTCCTCATCAATAAATGATATTCCAGGTAAGCAGGGGTTTTAGGAGGATAAAGTATCTAAGTACTCTCACAGCAACGTAAGCCTTTGTTCCCTGCATTTATCTGCCATCCACATAATTCCACAAAATTCCACGCATTTGCAGCAAGCTGCCCATATGTGTGTTGCCTAAATGAGCATTCCAGAGAGGGTTCTGAACCTGGTGGTAGCACTAGGATGCTTTAAAGATAACAGAGTCCTCTTGAACAGCACACTTGCTATACAAAAGTCTGGTTGATTGAAAGGAGCCTTTAAATGAGGAAACCTGGTCCATAAGGCTTTGCATTTTCTCCCACAATGACTCATTTTTTCTGCTTATAGTATGATGAATAGCAGTTTGTTAATTTGCCAGCCCTGGTGTTGAATGTTATGGGGGTTCTTTTTTAAAAAAATGTTTTTATTTGCGTGTGTGCATGTATTTTTTAACTGCACTTGGCAGGATGGTAACTGTTTACTTAGAGTCAGTAGACTCAGTGCTAAGCAGCCTGAATATCTCCCTGCTTTCTTAAAAATGGTCTTTCATAAGTAAGTGAAATCACACTTTCAAGATACCTAGGTTGCTCTGCAACAGCAGCTTCCACTATTATAAAGTGTGTGTACTATAGCTACATAACTTAATTAAAAGAATGATAAGCAATTTCTTTCATCCTCCATAGCCAGGAGATGATGGTGATCAGCAGTTATGTTAAAAAGGTGGGTTGGCATCCTATTCTTTTTGCTGCAGGATGTAGACTTGCCAGCTCAGTTACTTTCTTCAAGTAGGTTGTTGTTTTTCTTGGCAATTTAGTAACCTAGTTAGTTCTAGACATCTGGCTGCTGTGTAATACCAGATCAACTTGTGTACCTATGATAGTCTGGCATACTTAGGTCTGACAAATGCCAGCTGCACATTCATGAGGATTCCAGCATGGGTGCCTTTGGTTTGCTGTGTGTGAACAGGCTGGTAGTGAATGCTAATATCTGACCTCCTGGATGCTGACAGGCCTGGATTGTGCTAGTACTGTGTGGCAAGGCTGTTTCTGCACCATTCACAGGACTCAGGGTTCTAGCTGATGCAGAAGGAATCCAAGATATTGCATCAGTACAGGTAACACTGAATGATGGTCAGCCAATACTACTGTTCTTTGTCATTCAGCTCCGGCTTTGGGCATAGGTGAAAGATATCTAGAGCTTGCTTATCTTCTATATATACTAAATGAAAATTGTCCTTCATAAGAATGTCTTACGTGTCTACAAATGAGAGCTTGCAGGACAGGATAAACACACTTATTTTGCATGTACATGACAAAGTCAAGAGATACAAATCTTTTTAATGTCTATACCACTCAAGTACAAAAGCAAATGCTAGTCTGCAGAGTGTGATGTGTTGCCATTTTAAAGCTGAGTTAGTATTTCCACCCATTGTGTTGAAAACCTGTTGTACTGTGGGGACAAAAACCACTACCCATTGTGCTCAGAAGGAAGAACAATACTTGAACAAAGACATGGCTTTGTTTTCTTCTCTCCTTAAGTAATCCAAACCCACCATCTAGAAAATATTTAAGAAATTCATCTGAATAGAGCGCAATAATGGATGTTCATGTGTTCTGTCACTTTAAAATGCCTAATAGCCTTGGCAGTCTTATTTTAGGTCATGTCACTAGGGAGAATCTGACATACAAGTAAGGAGGACTCAGCGCATAGTCTGATGTGTTGCAGGATAGAGAAAGCAAACAATCATGAGTTTGCCCTTAGCAGTCCTGCTTTATGGAGCTGGCAAAGAAATACACTGTCTACAAGTACCAGCTAAAGAGCTCAGTACTGCTGTGGTAATTTCTCTCTCGTTTTATATTTCCCAAACCCACTTTTGTAACCTTTGGCAACTACAGAGTTGAAGGGATAAAGGCAGCTCATTAGGGGGACTAATCCAAACCCCATGGATGTCACTGAAGGTTTGTGCCAGCAGTGGGACTTGTTTGAGTTTAGTTAAGACCCTTTGTCTTTTCTCCACATGTATGGATATCTGTGATTCAACAACTAGTATGTACAAGCAAGTCCCATTACCTGTCCTTTCTCTAAGGGGCTACTGCAGGGTTTAAAGTAGTAGAGTTTCACCTCTCTCATAAAGATTCTTCCTTTTTTTTTTTTCTCTCTGCATCTTTTAGCCAAAAAGGCACTATCTGAAGTGAAAACAAATTCCATTATTGTAGTTTTGTTCATTGGAATGTTATGACACATCCCTCAGATACCGTCTTTGTTAATTGTCAACAAAATAGTGTCCTTTCATACCCAGTGTGTGCACTCATAGGTCCCCTTGGGCCTTGCTGTTACAGAGAGCAGCACCAAAGCTGCAGTCAAGGGAACACTCCCTTTTCTGAACTTTTGCCCCCAAATTAACTTTCTTGACAGTTGAACAGTGGGACAGCATCCCTGCATCTAAGAAAGATGCCTCTCCTTCTGCAACATCAGGACAAAATGGCTGGCACTGAATTTGCTCACTGTTGCCAGCGGAACTTGAGGCAAAAAATACTGGGCCCAGTCAGGGACCAGCTTGGTTGTCCCTTTCATCCAGATTTATTTTATATGCTTTATGAAAGAAGATGAAAGTTTTGAACAATATCACTTGGCTATTACTTGCAGAAAAATGCCTATCTGAAAGCCTGACCCAGCAGTGCCATACCACCATGCCGAGAAACTGGTGCTAATGGGAGAAACCACAGCCTAAAAAGGCAGGAGGAAGAAAAAAAAAAAACCCAACCCACACAACATATGTTTATCTCTTATCTCTAACTCTGTTCAGTTACAGAACTGGAGCAGAGGGAAAATCTGAGTGAATTTTCTGCACCATCCTCCAGTTATAGCTTGACAAGGGTCTGAGCCTGTTTTCTTCAGCACTTAAGCCAAAGGACCATCCTTTTGCTCCCTCAAGGTCCCTTTGGAAACTTGATGCCCAGGCTGAGCAGTTTTGCTGCAAAAGGCTAAGAGTGACTGTGCTCTGCCATGCATCTCACAGTAAGAGCTACATCTATGGCACCATTGGTAAATACTCATGTCAGCAGGCCTGCTCTCAGGATTTAAATCAGTGTGAGAGATACTAAGATCTGAGTCCTTGCGATTATAAACCAGTTATTTCAATCACACGATTAGAATTTGATAAACAGTCAATGAGTAACCAAGGCATGTCCACCAAATACAGTGAGTCAGATACACCATTTAAGGCAAATGAGAGTGGAATAGCTTCATTACAGCCCTGGACTTAAATCAGAAGTGTTCCAGTTCTGGGTTTGAGGCACCACTGGAGGAAGAAGCTTCATCTTGCAAGCTTCTTAATTCACTTTTATCTGCAAAATAATTATATAACTTTACTGCTGTACCACAGTATGCCAGCAATATGTTATCTTTATGTTAAGCTAATGTAGTTTTCCTTATTAAGTCCTATGTATGCCCAAGGTAAATAAATATTCACACTAATTGTATGTGAAAGCCCTACCTTCTGCTTTCTGCTGAAGAGTGGAAGCAGCTGAATCTGATTTTGAAAGAAACCTTCTGACTTTTCTCATTTAGAGATCTAAATTTTAGAAACAGATGAACCATATCTGTTTTTTTTTGTGGCCCCCAAGCAATCAGGCTGACCATGACAATGCAATAGAGCGAGCAAAGGGGAAGTTTGCATGCTTGTTAGTCAACTCTGATTTCATGCCTCACCCTCACTCTGATTAGGCATCCTGACTTTCCTTCTCTTGTTCCTGGTTTTAGGGGACAAAAGGTAAATTCAGAGTGAATGTAGGCATGGAAAGAATGGATTTTTGGTATTTTAATGCCAAACTTGTCTTTTAATGCATGGAAATTGCTGCCTGGTCTCCTGTGAAGTTAGTTTACACTAAGGTCAAAGTCTTACAAATATTCAATTAGGAGACCAGTCAAGTATGTGGGATTAAGTTGTTTATACAAATGTTTGCAGAACCAGAGTGTGAGTTCACAGGCAGGCATGGGAGCTCTCGTTTCCCAGCTGATCCATAAAAAGGGTCAAACACAGTATACTGATAAATGTAGTTTACTGACAAAAAGCTGTCTAGCCTCAGTCCAGTCCCGATTCTCTGTTGTTTATCAAGGTTAGGTTGGAGGCTGATTGCAGGATATATCATTTAGAAACTATTTCAGTCTCTCTGCTAGACACCACTGCACAGCTGTATGCACATATAGGCAGCTGAGAGTGTAAAAGGTTCTGCTTTAAGTAAATCAAGAACTCCCACTGACCACCAAGGAGATCTGGTCTGAGCTGTGGGAACAAGTGAGAGTGGAAGAAGTCTCATGGAATAAGATCTGAAGATATAGGGTAGCATCATGCCCTGGAATTTTCTCCATTTGTTCCTCATTTTTTTTCTTGCTTCTTGTACCAAATTCTTGAGAGAAGCTAGAAAAAGCACCTGGTTTTCAAACCAGGAGAAGATAGAGGAGAAAATTAACTCCTCTTCTGGAGAGATACAAATGCTTTCTCAATCCAACTTGAATTTTGGTGAGTCATGGCAGGACTAGTGGAGAGTACAGTGGAAGAAAAAGCTAGGCAAGGGAGTAAAAGCTGAAACGAAGAGCATTTCATGCATTTATGTGGCTACAGTGTAATTTTGGGGTGGTGCCATTTTTATAGTAAATTTCTGTAGTCTCTCAGGAAATAGAGAAAAAGCAAAGACTCCAATGTTCTGAAAGCATTTAGTGCCTGGTTCCTATGCTGGTTGGGGCAGGGAGAGATGAAGCCCATCAGTGATCAAACTGGACCTTACGGATCAGAGTGTGCTAGAAGGAGGAATGACAATGACTGCATTATCCTTGTGTTTCTTTTTTTTCCCTGTGGGTAGCTAGCATGAGGCTATAGGGAAGTTCTGTATGCCCTTGTGTTTTTTTAGGGTAGTTTCTTTGCACAACTTGCAGGGTATGCTGTTGAGAATATGCAACTAGTATCTTTCGAGATGAAAGGTGCTGTGTCAGTTCAATATATTGCTTTTGTTACTTGAATTTGTTTTTAACCACTGGTATCTATACTGGAGTTATTAATAGACTGAATTATCCAAGCAGGGATTCTTCACCCCTCCTGCTCCAAAATATATACTGTATTGCTGTGGCTACAGCATATACAGCTATGTCACGGCCAGTACAGTCTGTTTTTCACTAAGTGCATCAGTGAATAATGTTTAAACAAAGTTTTTTGTTTTTGTTTTTTTTTTTTTTAAAAAAGTACTGGCGACAAAGAGATGACTTATCATTTGCAACTTTAAAAAGAAGCCTGCAGCTATATGAATCTGGAAATAATAAAAACTTAACCCACAGGACTGTTGCATTGGTTTTAGAAGAGCTTACTTTAAAGCTGGTATGTGGGCTCACTAACAGACTGAGCGGTTGGCAAGGATGCTAGCGATTTATGGAATGTGTCTTTGGAAAGGATTAAAGCAAAAAACATGTTGCTTCTTACCAGCTCGAGCTGGAATATAGCTCTAAGGGGCGAGCGTTAAATTTTAAGCATCCAGTATGTACAGCTTTTAAATAATAAACTTTTTTTCCTTCCTTGCCCTGATGCTTGGGATCAAATTCAGTCCAGACCGGATAGACCAAAAATCATTCCCATCTGACGTCCAGGGAAAGGTCAGGAGTTAAAGGAGAACTGGCAGTGGTGAAGCAGTTCCCAGCTTGCGTAAGTACTATTTGTGAACTGCCCAAGATAACAGTCAGCATTTTAGCTCTAAATGTCCCAAGCCTCATATAACTGTGCCTCTTCGTTTTCTCCCTCTAAACTGATTTGTAAATATTGCTTTGCAGCAAGCAAAAGCGCTATTAAAACTGAAGCCTGAGAACTCAATTAAAATGCAAAATCACTATAATTTAGTAGGGAAATCTTTCATTTCCTAAGTTTCACTGTCCTTGTAATGACTTCCTCACTGCCTTAGGTATTCATGATCCAGCCTCTCACTGTGTTGTCCTCTTCCCATGGCATCACCCATCCTAGGCTCTGTTTGAAAAGACAGTGACCAATCTAAGTGGCACTGTTTTTCTCTAATAGAGATTCCCTGTTACTAATGAAAATAACTATATTTTCCCTCTGTGTGTGTGAGTGGATATGGTGTTGCTTCTGTGTTTCCAGAAGACCTTAAGACAAGACTTTCTGCCAAAACGGACTTTCTGCCAAAACCATCTTTCTACCAAGTATGGAGGAGAAGATAGGCATGGTGCTATTCTCAGCTCTAAGATCAGCACTAACCACTCAAGTGCTGCCTACCCTTGGGGAGCCACAGTTTCACAGCTCCAGTGGTATATGTGCAGGGAGAAGCAGTCCCCCAGCACTATAGCTCATCCCATGAAAGATGTCAGACATCACACCGATGCTGTAATTTGGATTTGGTGCAAATGGCAAAGCTCTTTCTTAACAATGTGCTGCAACTGACTGTGCTCTCCTGTTGTGTAGCTCTTAAGGGCAGAGGTAAATCTAGAAAGTTGCAAAGCAGAAGCGTGCTCTTTGTCAGTGAGCAGTATCAAGCCAGATGCCACTTTGGGCATCTCACAGTACAGATAATCCAAAATATTCACTAAACTATAACCACTTACACAATGTGAGGGTAGATGCTGTTGGAAATGAGTCATAGGGGTCTAAAGACAAAAGCTATTAGAAATAACTTCCTAAATAGTCAGTGTCTCTTTTCCTGCAAGCATGTCTACGGTCTCCTAGTCATTTGTTCTTTCTCCACATGCTTATTTGGCTATGCAAAAAGAGACCTGGTTCATGGTGGCAGTGCAGTATGAGGCAAAGACGTGTTACTTGCTAATCATCAACTTTCATGTGAGTCTTAGTGACTTCAGGGGTGAAATCACAGCTAGGAGTCTGGCCCTCAGGTGCAGAGCTGGGGGCTCTAGATGTGCAGGGTGACCTTAGTGGGTCAGGGTGGATCTCTTAGGGGAAGGATCCTGTCAAGAAGCTGCCACAGTCAGTGGAAGCCCTCCAAAATAACTTACATATTATGTTTTCTGACCATTCATGAAACTCAGAATCCAGTCCTGTGAAGGGAGCATGAAGCCACGAGGATGGGATCAGTTTAGGGGTGATCCCCATTAAAACCTTCCTCCAGAATTTGCACTGAATAGCCAGACTGTCTTTGTGGTCTCACTTTAAAATCCTGGTTTACTTTAGAAATTGTCTGTGATAGGATTTGGGTATTACTTAATTTTCAGTGTTTAGGAAATATTCTAATGTGCTTTCTTTGACAACAAATGTGTACATCAGTGCCATAAAAGCACAATATCTCATACTCGTTGTGAGGTTAAATAATGTGGCTAAAAGGTGGAGGTGAGCAGCTCTCTCTTCTTTAAATTGATAATCCCAAAGTTATGACTTCATTGTTTAGAATAAACCAATCTGCTTCTAATTGAGTATTCACATTTTTTTCCCCACCATATTACTTACACTGAAGTTCCAGAAAAGGTAATATTAAGTGCTCCTTGTAAGAGCCTTAATATACTGTAATGTCCTTGACCAGCTTCACCTGAGGCATCCATTCATACCTATGGTAATACCTATGGTATTATCTTAAATAGTAAGCTCAGGGACAGACCATTAGCCCCTTCTTAGACTGTGTTGTAGGAATATTGGTCTTCAGTTTGATGTTTGGTTCTGCCTCCTGTGCTGTTGGCAGCTCTCTCCTGGGTGGGACTCTTCAATGTGCCTTGTATGTCTCCAGTCTTCTGTTCGATTCTGTCCCCTTATGCTCCTGAGAGAATTCTCTCAATAGATCCTGGACTGCTGCTTACTGTGTCTGTTGATGGACCCCATTACAGCACTCTGTGGGAATGCCTGACCTGCATGTTGCCTCTGCTGCACCACCCTTGGCTTCTGCTTCATTTGCACTTGGGAAATTTTGTGATGAAGTACTTAGCTCAGCTTCTCTGTGGTTTGCTAAGGTAAGATGAGAATGTGTAGCTACTATCAAAGTTAAAAATACAGGCCTGAAATTAATCTGGTAGTAACAGAATTAATAAAGACTAGCATTATTTCTTTCTCATCTATGTCTTTATGATTATGATGTTTTGAACATATTTCCTGCTTCCTTCTCCCATGCAGAATAGCTACATGGTTGTCTGTGCATCTTCCAGTTACTGAGTGAAAGAAAATGTAATATGACTGGTTTCAAGTTACAGGTGGTACTGTTCAGCTCCCTGAAAGGTCAAACAGCACAGATAACCCCTGAACTAGAGCTGCAGCCTTGCTCTCTGTATCCAGTTTACATCCCTAGCCCTATGACTTTTAAAATTTCTTTTCACAAAACCTGAAAGAATTTCATACCTTTTGAGCAATTTTTTCCTATTGATTTAATTGGCGATTTGTGAAATTTAAGTTTCCCTCCAGGGGAGCGATGAAATGAACAAATGATGGATAGAAATCAGATGTCCTGTTTCAACAGGTGACTACAATGAAAGGACATCCATGTTTTTAGAGAGAAAAGAGTTGACACGAATTCATATAAAATTTGCAGAAATTTTTCTTTTCAGATCTGAGGAGTAAGGGGTATGATCTTACTGAGCCTGGGCCAATACAGAGTTATTAAATATAGAGAAAGAAATAAAATGAAATAGCTCAAGGGACCTGATGAGAGAAGGAAACAGAAAAGGAAGGTTTATCTTGGCTTAAAACAGATTGAACTCTGAAGAAAATTCAATCTGAGAGAGGTTAATGTAGGCAAAGTTACTGCAATGGACATGGGCTGGGAATAGGCCTGTAGTGTCATCTCCACCATTCCTTGAGATAGTGAACTCACCGCTTGTGTCTGATGTGGTGAGTGCATGCTGGGGGCTGGCCTTTCCAGACATGAAGTTTCGATGTTTGGAAGTTTAATGTTAAGCACGTACCCAGTAGTATCAGGACTTCTTATGAAGAAGCCTATGCTGTGGCCTGGAGTAATTCCCCAGTGTATGCCCAGAAGAGACTTTCACAAAGCGTAAGAAACTGAGTTGAGCAGAGTTGATATGATATTCCTGCTAAAAGTGCTATTACGTTCCTACAAAAAAAAGAAAAAGCCTGGAATGGTTTGTGAGTAGACTATAGAAATAGCCCAGAGAAATTTACACCTTCCTCTGGAAGTGTTTCCCTGTGGAAGCAGACTCTGGTCAAGTGCCTTGAATACTCTTGGTCTCTTTTGGTACCGAAGGTTATGCAAAAATGTAGCATACTGTATGATGAAGAAACATGGGGATACCTTTGTGTTTGGAGGTGCTTTGTGTCTGTGAGGTGGTTGTCTGCAAAGGACCAACCTTGAAAACTCCAAGTAGCAAGATGGAGTTGAAAGATCTGGTCAGAATCAGTAACACAGAAAGCCATATGGGTTTAGTGATGGATGTACAAGACCAGGGCAAGTAGTGCTTCTGCCAGAGGCTGTAAACAGCTCTGAATTGTGGAGGTTCACTCATTGCTGTTAGCCACCTCCCCTGAATGTCCAGTGGAGAGTAAGGTTGGACAGATATAACCGGATATTTACGCCAGTGAATGATGAACTAGGTAAATTGTTGGCCACTAAAGATCCTAGCAGATATTTCATGTTGTCTGGGACTGCTGCTGTTTATCAGATACTTTGTCTGGAATTCTTGATATCCGAGCCTTTGCTTGCTGGGTGAAAACTACAGTTTTGAGGAATTTAACTAAATGTGTACACGGTTGGATAAAACCCCAAACATCTGTCATTTCAATTACCTTTATAAACAATATTCTGATAGAGTGGCAAGATGAGCTTTAAAACATTGTCAATAAGAAGTATCCTTGCAAAGTCTATGCTACTTTGAGTGATCCTTGAAGAGGTAAATGGTGGTCAGTAAGGCTTGTTCAACCTTGTACATTGACAAATCTCCATAAATGTTCATGTGAGTCTTTGCATAGGGTGGGGAACTTCCTAGAGGAAGTACCAGAGAGGAAGATATGTTTTTGAAATGTGCTGAACCAAGAACTGATGCTTGCCCAGTGATGAGCTTGAAGGAAATACGTTCCACTGAGCCTTGAATCTGGATCCAGTATAGTAGCTGCAGGCAGGATTGTAGCTTGGTTTTGGTCAAAGCACTTCTACCTTCTGATTTATTTACAGGTAAAATAGATCTTTGAAAACTGTCTGTCTCATTTCTACCTTTGATTAGTTTCCTAAGACAGATGATATAAGAGGTGTTTTACTTGCTTTTTTATCTTACTAGTATCTTCTATGGTCCCATGGCTATTCTGACACCTCCATACAGCTTAATGCTGTTCCTAGGCATATACACATACTACAGAGCTGCAGGGTGTTTTTATTGCAGCCTGTTAATGACAGGCTGCATTAAATTAATTAATGTTTAATGTTTAAATTAATTAAATTTTTTTTTAGGAAAAAAAATTAGGTCTAGTGATGAGGCTCTGTTCTAGGTTTAGAAAGGGATTCAGGCTGAAATGGTGGAATAAATGTTGATTGTTGAAGAGGTGATTAATGCAGAAATGATCATGCCTTTTGATATGATTGCAAGGGTGTTAAATGGAAAAAAAGGAAAAGCTTGGGTTTAAGCTCTTGAATCCATTTAAGGAGACTTGGATTGGAAAGGCTTTAACCAGCCATCTGAGCATTCAGTGAAATAAAAGGCTTTAAGTGCCCCAAAAATACAGTGTGTAGGACTGAGACAGAGAAAGGTGCTCTTAAGGTACAAACACCTCATCTACTCTATAAGGCAGATGGAGCTGAAGATAGTACAGAGCATTCATGATACCTGGAGTGTTACTATCCATGTGCACTCTATTGCCTTTTGTGTGGATGGTCCTGGACTCACTAGAAATGCGGACTATTGCAGAGTAGTTGCACAAATCACCTTCGGTGGGTGTGCAGTCAGTGCATTTTTGTCTTTCTGGTGTTTAGACTTTTTTGAAAAGGGAAATGTAGGAAGGCTGAGCTAGTTCATGTGGAATTTTGGGTTCAAGAACCAAGCTATCCTTATATTTTTTCTTCTTACAACTCCTAGTAACCCTCTGGAAAATAACTCGAAGTGAATTAAGAGGGTCATTTTTGTGACATTAGCTAAATGAGAAATGGAATTTCTTCCCATTTGCATAAACAGGGGTCTGACAGCAGCCGCTGCTCAGTGGCCTTGGTGGAAAACAAAAGGGATGAGGTCTGAAGTATGGTTCAAAAGAAACACGTTTGTTTAAAATGAAGGTTTACAGATCTGAATGCCTAGATAAAAACTATAAGCCTTCATGTGATAGTGTTCTGCCCCTTATTTCTGAGGGAGGTCTTCAGATGTCTGATCCAAGGATGAATTTTCAAAGCTGTGTAAGGACATGTGACAACCCAATACCTTGCCTATTGCTGCACATCTAAAATTGTGAAATTAAATTGATAAGATGGCATCCATTGCTTCAGGAAAGGGATACTTAGGTTGCCTTTCGTATTATGATGTAATTGTGGGCATTCTGGCTTATTTTGGCAACAGTTTAGGCTTGAAGTAATCATGTTTAATTTAAAATTAAAACAATTGGGTAATACTTATGGTTGAACTTGCAGTAGATTGCTTACCTGTAGAGAAGATTTCATTGTTCAACAAAGACAGTCTACAACTGTGTGGTAGACTTGATTAGATTTGATGACTCTGGATTTCTGGGCTCAAAATGAAAATCTAGATATGAGCTCAGTTCTGATCCTCCAGGTTGAAATGTAGAAAGGGTAGGTGTGACAGTGAGCCTCTCCAATATTGACAGCACTGAACATTGCAGTATCATGAGTCAAGATCCTTCCAAATTCAGAGCTTGGCTTAAGTTAATGACACTTAGAAAAATATGAAGTTATCAATTTTTATCCTGTTCACCTGTGAAGATTTAGGGCTATGCTTAGATTGTATTTTTTTTCCTGCAATAGTGAGGCCATAGTTTCCAAGGAAGCATGTAATTATCTCACGAGCTTTTGTCTCCAGGTGCTCTCAAAATATTGTCAATTATTGAAAAACTTGAAATAAAATGTTACTAGGCCATTTGACTTTTAAACTAGAAAAACAGACTTGTTGAAATATTTGTAGTTTATGTTGTGGTAGCTTGTGGGATTTGAGCTTGAGAGTTTTATTCCTTTTCTTTTACTTAATACATACATTTATTTATACTCTTACTGAGTAAGCAGTGGTTGCTGCAGAATTGCGGAATAAGGCTAGGACTGATACCTCTGCATGGTGTTGTCTTCATTTTAAGCTGTGGTTGTAGACAATAAAGAATACTTAATTTCTCAGTTTAGCATAGTGTACATCTGTTGGTCTGGTGAATGCTTCCCTGGCGCTTGGTCTTAGCAGTCTTTATGCCATGGTGCTTTCTGTCATTCTTGATTTTTTTTACCCTTACTGTCTCAGTTTGATGATCTCTGAAAACACTAACAATTCCCCATTGCTCAGTACACTGTAAGGACAGGAGGTGATTATTTCACTTAAAGTTACAACCTAGCAACCTCAGTTGGCCAAGATGTTTTCTGAGATCATGCAATAAGATCCTTTAAATGGCAGGAGCAAACTGTGGGAATCCTGACTTCCAAGGCTCAGTTGTATTGAGAACATTTTCCAGTCAATTGTGAAAGTACTAAAGAAGTTGGTGAAAAGTTCCCTAAACTGCTTGCGTGACTTTTACTCCAAGCACACAAAGATGCAACTGCATCTTCTCTCAAGAATTGCTAAAATTAATCAAGGTCTAATCAGATAATACATAGTTCTAACTTCTGTGAAACTACACGTATGAAAAAAAGAGTATTTCTGTCTCCTGCTCAAACATGGGAAAATGTGTCTTCACAGGAGAAGACTCTACTACTTTCAGATTATCAATAGAACATGTTCAGAGTCTGGTATTTTTGGGGTGTGTTTTATTACAGAGTACTTTGTTAATTCTTCAGTCTTTCTTTTCAAACCAGACAAACTCATATAATCAATCTCTGATTCGGTGTTCTGCTTACCTACTGTTGCCCAAACCCATAGACTCTGCCCTGAAGCTTTTTCGTCTTTTGGCAACTGTTCTCATTCCAATTACAAAATATCCTTGGAAACTCAATACCTCATTTTCCTAATATTTAAATTATAGCTTACACTGTAGTTCAATGAATTTAATTAAAGCATTTCCTTACACACATGGTATCCATGTGGACAGGGAATGAGAACTTTTAATCTTAAAACTAGCCATATGTAATAATTACAGTACAAAAGATTGTTCCTTTTTGTTACATTTTTCAGGTAAGATGAATGTTCATGGTGTCTGGAGGAAGAAATAATCTGTATGATCTGGTTTTAAATCCTTAGGTAGCAGAGGGAATAATGTGTTTTAAATAGCAAATGACCATATTGTAATTTGTGACCTACTTTGAAAGTCTAGGAGTGAAAAAAATATGGGGCTAACCAAATGTTCAGGTTATTGTATAGAAACACTGCCAAGTAGTGCTGAAACCTGGGATATAGGCATTATTTTCTAGACACAGCAGTGACAATTGGGTGGAGGTCACAGCATCTATACTTGTGGAAATAACTCTCCTTATTGGTTTCTTTGATAAGAAACTTGAAAGTGGTAAAATATATCGATTCAACTGTTTATGCCCTTTTTGAGCCACATAGTTGACTTTACTGTTTCTTTTTAATGGTTTTGCAAAGAAATTTTCTCAGTCTCTCTTCTTAATGTATGGGACTATATTTCACTGTGATTTTGCCACGGTGGTCTAACAATTTAGCATTTTAGCGAAATGATTCATCTCAAATGTAAACCACTGTTTGCATTAAAAAACCCCTTGTAGTTCACTAGATTCTTTCCTTTGTTCACAGTTCTAATTGTGAAGATGGAGACTGCTTACTTCCTCTTTGAAAACTGGAGACTGATTTGCCTAACTTCCAGGGTAGTTTAGTGGCTTCTCCTGGGCAGGTATTGCTAAATGAAAAAAGACATTGATATTTAAAATTATTGATAGTCATGGGCAATTCTGATGTTATGCTAGTCACACCTTTTCCTGAATATAGAATAGTAAGAGAAATAGTCAGGGCATAAATTGAACAAGTTACTGGTGAAGCATATTCTTGACCAAGAGATTTAATGTGCTGTGCAGCAAATACTATTGAGACTACCCTGCCTCTAAGGTGCTGTAACTCAGTGAGATCATGTATTCTTGACAGTTTTGAGTTAAACCATTGCTGTAGTTGTTATGTATTAAGGAAAAATAATTGTTAATGATAAATTAGTTATATATACAAGTACAGGACCTTTGAACTATAGAAACAGGAGTCAGTGATAACATTCTTCTTTGCTGATATATCCTAGGTACTTTAAGCCAAATATAATCAATGATTAGCTGATATCAGATAGCTTGTTTTCCTAAAATGTGAGGTTTTTGTAGTGCTTCCATCTGCAATGACTTTGAAGTATTTCTCAACACAGTAACTGCTTTCTCAGCTACCAAAGCACTGTCATCTATGTTTGAAGTGTGGTACCAATGTGGCTTCGTTTTGCTTTCTGTTTTGTCTTTCCATGATACTAGTGAGAACAAATGTGTTACCAGCTACACTGGGAACAGATCTCGATTGCATCTGGCAAGAATTTTGGGGAAATCTATGGTGAAACAAAACTTTGAAGATTTTATTCTACTTTAATAGTGATTCCAAACTTCCAAACCCTGTGTTTCCTAAACACTTTGGACATAAAATATCACTAACAATTTTTAAAAAGGAGCATCTTCAGTCAGTCTGCCTTCCCTTGGAGAATGTTGTCCTAAGCAATGAAAGCACATACAGCATGTTCCATTTATAACTTAGACAACATTTGTAGTAACCATGTCTTTGACATGGTAATCTTAATTGTGTTTGCAGAGCAGTTACAAAGTTACCAAAAAAAAAAAATTATATGGGCTGTGCAACTTCCTCCCAAGCTCCTGCATTTCAACAAGACCAGAAGGATGTATCATGTGTGTCCAGTCATGGTGGGCTTTATTTAGAATCTGTTGTGCAAGTCTGTCTTTTTAGCTTCAATGTATGCCGGGCTTTCGTCAGTATCACCATTAGCAGCATCATTTACTTGGTAATGTGCTAAATTAAAGTGAAAATATGTCAAAGAAATGCTGTTTTCATGTAACTCTTGAAAGCTGGGTGTAGTGTTGGTATGTTCCCCTTGTCCCTTAAGCTGAAAGAAAAATCTGGCTAAAGTAATTTATAACTCATACTGAAAAAGTGTATTCTGTTAAATATATTTAGTTTCGATTTAGCAAAGCAGCAATGAGTATGTCTAGAAGATTATATTCTACTTCTATTAGAGGGCTCTCTTGGTGACCTAAAAAGTCATCAATGGTGATGGTGTTAATGTGTTTCCACATGGCTATTATTGTAGGCCCAGTGGGAGTCACTGAGGCTGGAGGCCTTACCTGGCTTACAGTACCTGAGAGGATGCCTGAGATGGAGGGACCTTGACCATTGACTTACAAACTGGCTTTGCAGGCCTGGTGGTTGGTGTTGTGTATGTTGCCTCTGTGCTTCTTCCTAGTGCAAACACCTGGCAGCTGACTTGGAAAGCTATGAGCAAGAACTCCCTAGGATGACATTTTAAGAAATGCTAATCGTTGATCTTGGAAGAGTATTGGGTTTACAGTAGTGTCTACAAGTCTGGAATAAAGACAGTGCAGATTTTTCAGTATTTCTCTGCTGAGGTTCTCAGGAGCCTGATTGTGCTCCTCACAGGTCATTAGTGTGTTTATCTATGTCATAGCCTGCTTCAGGTAAGTGAGCTTTGTCATCTTCCTGCTGAGAAGTGAAATTATTCCTTAACTCCTTCCAGCATTTCTTGCTTACCGACATCTACAATGCAATCAGCTACACCATGCTACTAGTTTCCAGTGTACACTGGCAGAGGTCAACACATTTGTGTTGGATCTTCTAGCTACACTGCCTTCTGTTACTTGAGTTCTCAGCTGACTATATAGGCAATCTGTGAGCCTGGTGCACTTGGAGTAAACTGTGTACAAAAAAATCTCTCCTTTGCAGCTGGCCCATCTTGAGGGAAAACAGATCCTAGTCACAGCAATCTTACAATCCCCTCATATGAAAGGAATGTCTTGGGCCTGGTGTATCTTAATTGAGATGCATGGCAGCTAGCCAAAAGAAAAAAAAATCTTTAAGTTGCTTATTAGTTTATGGAATATCAAAACTGTAATTTAAAAAAACTACAGAGGACCAGTAAACTCTGTAATTAATGTCTTCTTTGCATCATAAGCCTGTGAGCCACTCTCAATCATCTACCAGCAGTCCTGGCTCACAGGTGAGGTCCCAGTGGGCTGGAGGATGGCAAATGTGACCCCCAACTTCAAGAAGGGCCAGAAGGAACTATAGGCCTGTCAGCCAGGCCCTGGTAATGGGAAAGCTTATTGACCAGATTATCCTGAGTGCCACTGTGAGGCACATCCAGGATAACTAAGGGTTCAGGCCCACACAACAGGGCTTTTTGAAAGACAGATCCTGTTTAACTGATCTGATCTCCTTCTATGATAAGATGACCTGCTTAGTGGATGAAGGGAAGACAGTGAGTGTGGTCTTCCTGGACTTTAGGGAGGCCTTTGATACAGTCTCCCATAGCATCCTCCTGGAGAAACTGGCTACCCATGGCTTGGATGGACCTCCACTGAGATGAGTGGAAAACTGGTTGATGGCTGGGCCCAGAGAGCCGTAGTGAATAGAATTAAATCCCGTTGGTGGCCGGTTACTAGTGGTGTTCCCCAGGGCTCAGTGCTGGAGTCTGTTTTAATGTCTTTATCAGTGACCTTAATGAGGGGACTGAGTGCACCCTCAGTAATTTTGCTGATGACACTAAGCTGGGTGGGAGCACAGACCTACTTGAGAACAGGAAGGCTCTTCAGAGGGACCTGGACAGACTGGAGCAATGGACTGAGGCCAGTCACAAGGCTCAACAAAGCCAAGTGCTGAGTCCTGCATTTGGGCCACAACGATGCCACGCAACGCTATAGGCTTGGGGTAGAGTGGCTGTAAAGCTGTCTGGCAGGAAAGGACAGGGGGATGTTAATTGACAGCTGGCTGAATATGAACCAGCAGTGTACCCAGGTGGCCAAGAAAGCACTGGTGAAGCCACATTTTGAATACTGTGTCCAGTTCTGGGCCCCTCACTATAAGAATCACAGAATCTTAATTGAGGTGTTGGACCATGCCTAGAGATGAAGCAACAAAGCTGGTGAAGGATTTGGAGAACAGGTTTAATGAGGAGCATCTGAGGGAGCTGGAAAGAGGAGGAAGAGAGAAGATATGATCACTACAACTACCTGAAGGAGAATTGTAGTAAGGTAACAGTCAATCTCTTCCTTGTAGTAATGAGTGATAAGACACAAGGAAATGGGATCAAGTTACATCAAAGGAGGATTAGACTAGATATTAGAAATTTTTTTTTTTTTTACTGAGAAGGTTATTAAGCATTGCAATGGGCTGGCCAAGGGAGGTGATAGAGTCACCATCCCTAGAGACAGTCAAAAGATGTATAGATGAGGTCCTGAGGGGTATGGTTTAATTTAGCAATGGGCCTGGTAGTGTGAGGTTAATGGTTGGACTTGATCTTAAAGATCTTTTCCAATTGTAACGATCCTGTGATACTGTGACAAGAAACTCTAAAATTTTCTTTTATTTATTTCAAATGTCTGCCCAGTAGGACCACTTGCTCTATGCTGTTTGAAGTCCTCAGTGACAAGTATGTGCAGAATGAGGATTAGGAAAGATGTATGAATGAAACATTTATGTAAATAAAAATTAGAAGGTCACCATGTGCAGTTTACCTCACTTTTAAGGTCTCACTTCTGATATCAGTCAGAGTGAAAGGCTTTTTATTAAACTTATTTAAACCATTTAATACAGTGGTTACCTCATGCTACTTTTATGTTTAAATATCCTGACTGAGACATGGTGCAGCAGATACCTTTGCCTGAAAATGGTGGAAATAGTTTCTGCCTAATACTCTTATGTAGGTGCTTTCCTCACAGTCAGATGGTTAGATTTTTGTTGAAGGACTGGAAGGCGGGAAACTGCTCATGTTAGCCTGGAAAAGAACATAGGTGTCTGAATTACTGTTACTAAGTGTCTTGCTGAGAGCAAGGAGCAAGTACCAGAGTTATCTATTTTGATTTGGTGGTGTGTTACATGGGCTTTGGACATGTACAAGGTAGCACACAAGGTGGGATAAAGCTGGAACACAAAAAGTTCCACTTAAATATAAGAAAAAACTATTTTACTGTGAGGGTTAGGAAGCCCTGTCACAGGCTGCCCAGAGGGGTTGTGGAGTCTCCCTCCTTGGAGGTCTTCAAGGCCTGCCTGGATACCTTCCTATGCGACATGGTCTAGGTGGACCTTCTTCTGCAGGGAGATCGGACTAGATGATCTCTAAAGGTCCCTTCCAACCCCTAACACTCTATGATTCTATTATTAGTCTTGAGGATGGTGTTCTAAAAGCATTTGATCATACTCAAGTTCCCTGTGGTAATCTCTGTAATATCTGCAATGTTACATTTTCTCTGTAACATAGTAGTTTGAACTCTAAAACTGGCAATAAAAACAGACTGAACTACTATGTTACAGAGAAAATGTTCTTTATTAAATGTTTACTAATTATAAAAAAATATTTAAAAAAATGAAGTTTGTTCAGGGCTGTTGCTAGATGAGTTTACTCTGATCCTCTTTTCATGTTGAATCTTTCCATATTTCTCTAACATACTAGCAGTAGAGATTACCATTTTATTATGAAGAGATTAATAGAGCGATCTGTTTTGTGTATTTTACTTTGTCACAGATTTGCTGCTGGATGGTAACTGTATGTAGTGTCATTTAAATTGGTAAATTGGCATGTGTTTGTGAAATACTGTACTGTAGTACATTTGCCATCCAAATCACCACTACATGATCAATTAAGTGTTTTGTAGGGTTAGCTCAGTTTGTGTAGGTGTTGTTTTCTGTTAGACATCAATGAGCTCTGAACAGAAATCAGGATGATGGTGACTGGGTAATGAAAGTAGTTTGCTTAGAAAACTACAGCTGAAGTCTGCTCTATGTATATGAGTGTTTTTTGTCTGAGTTTTCTAATAAGTCTCTGAGCACTGGTGCATGTTAAGACATCTTTAAGCTTGTTTACCCTGTAGAATTCACTTGATTTACACAGTTCTCTGACTGCTGTATCCCCATGAGACCAAGCACAGTTGAAGCTATCTGATACTTGGATAGTATGAACCAAAAGCTCCCTTTTTATCCTTGAGATGCTGTGCTGCAGCAAGCTGCCAAATACCACAGGAAGAGTTTGACCTGTGTTTTGTGTGTATGTATTGAACCATAGTAACTGACTAAGCTGTGGAGGCCCAAGGAACTTTGTGTATTGTCCTGGTTTCTGAGAGGTGTGATGGTGGGGATTCTCAGGGAGGCTGGCAGGGCTGAACTCTCATAGTCTTGCTAGTGACTTGCCCCAAATAATAATTTCAATTTTTTGGAAGAGAACATTGTCTTTGAAAACTGATTTCTGAATATTTGCCATTATAATGATTTTTTTCAAACTTATAGGGAGAAGATATTAATGTTGTGGCTAACCAAACATTCCCACCCTGGATGACAACTAAAACTGATTCAGCTGGCTCAAACTTTGTGAAAAGCAGCATAACTATTGTCAATATTTTCTTAAGTCTGCATTTGAAGTTGTCTTAACTTTCAGAGTTGTCGAGTGACCTCAAGGTCCAATATTTGTAACTTTCAGGACTGGGTCTCACAGGTGCATACCATGTTTTCTAAAATAGTCGCAGCTGTACTTATATTTTGTTGGATTCTTCCTAGAGTGACTAGAGTACTGGAGACATACGTCATCGCCCTGAGGGGCCATAGTTGCATAAAGTGCTCCACACTGGATTCCAGTCACCTTAATGGTACTAAATACTTATTTTAATTTTTTTTTTAACTTGGCACCACTGGAATGGATGTGATTTATTTGTGGACTGAGGTAAGCACGAAATCTGGTATCAGAATTCTGTCTGTTTCTGTAGTGGTGAGAAATGGAAAGAAATAAACATGGCCACTTTCTTATTAATGCAATCACCATACCCCATCAAACACGTGCTGATAAATTTGAGGGCTTATACTGTTCATTAGGCATATGCATTCATTGATGTAGCCATCATAAAATAAACAGGGGAGTATCCAGTATGGGGGAAATTTCAGAGAACAAGAGCTTACATTATACAAAGCTCTGATGATAAATGTCTCCTGTGGTATAATTTTAACTCTTACCATCTGTGATTCCCAGTTGCTATAGCAAATCAAGGTAAATATTAAAAGTAGTCTGAAACCAGGAGAAGCACAGTGGGGAACGTCTGTCCTGAAAGAAAATAAGCCCTCAATGTCACCAGGTAATGGCAGGAAAAAGTGTTGATGAGAACTCCATGAGTTTTAGCTTGGAAAATTTTCAATAGGCAGAGATGAGTGAGAAAAAGATCCCAAACCAGGGTTTATATGCAGTTTTAGCTGTTATCGGATGCTCAGTGCTGTACTCATTATTTGTCTTCAACTTTGAGTTTGAGAAGTAATTTAACTGTTAGGAGACTTGTGTGTAAATGTGTGTGAGTGTATATATATATACATATAAAATAAACAAATATGATTTTACATCTTTGATAGATGTGGTTTTCTTTTTTTTTTTTTTGGTTGAACTAGGGAAGGATGAAGGGCCTTTCTGATGCAAGTTTTAAAAGGAATGAGTGCTGCAGTAGTGTTCATCAAATGATGCCATTCAAAAGGTATTACAACTGAGTGTTCAGGCCAAAACCAAAGCTTAAAATGAGAGTTGCACTTTCATGCCAGGCCAGTAAAGGAAGTGCTTCCAGTGGCTCCTCTCTGAAAATATAAGAGCTGAGCCCCATGGAGCAAGAATAGCTGGCCAAGGCAAGAAAGAGTGAAAGACTTTGACTAAACAGGGGAAATCTCATGAAAAATTGGTTAAATAATTGAAAGCGGTATGAAATAGCAGAGTAGTTCAAGAACCTAGGAACTTTAAATTAACTGGGGCTGCCCTATCTAAAGAAATCCTTGGTTGAAGAAAAGCTTTGCCAACAGAGCTGTGCTTGGGGGAGTAATGAACTGTTCTGGGTGTGTCCTTACTTTAGTCTATTGCAATGAAGATTTGTTTAGCCCCCTTAGTGATTGTTCCTGTATGTCTTTTGGTCTTCCCCTCTGTTCAGTTGGCAGCCACTTCAAGAGTGATTTATGATAACAGATGAGAAAAGCTTTGATTTGAGAAAACAAACTGATATTTTTTTTTTAATTGGGCAGTAACAAAGGAACTTGAATGTAATTGCTGCTGTGCAGCATCCTGTGCAGTTCTGTGTGCATCGTGGTGGACTTAATGCATTAAGATCACATTTGAGCTTGCAAATCAGCACAGCCTAGATATACAAAACAGTCTGGGAATCCAGGTGACATCAGCACAAATTAAGGATCTGCAGCTGAGGTCAAAGTCTATGAGACAAGAGGAACACAAATAAAAAGTTTTGATTGGCCCTATTATCACTGACATCCTGATAGGTAGGTTTTGGTTTGCAGCCTTGTGGATTGTTCTGTGATAGTGATAATGCAAATTCTAAAAGGCAGCCACACATAAATGCTTTGATATGTAGGAAAGCTCTGATCCACCAGAACTACAATTTTTAAAGTCATGTGAATTCCAGTTACAGCTACTGTATGTCTGAGTTTTTCTAGACGTGTCTTTTCTTCCACTCTTTTGTTTTCTGCTTTCTCAAAAATCTCAGTGTAATCTGAGAGTTTTCTATATTTGGCCAGAGCTGCTGATCAGTGCTGCCCTCAGCCTGCTGTATATCTGGAAACTGTGGACACTTCCATGGCACAAAACCAGGCTGACTGCACAGCTTTTGTGCAATGAGTCAGCTGCTCTGGAAGTGCTGGGAACTATTGGCTGTGTGCAAAACAACTACTCAATGTTTGCCACAATCTCAATACATCTTCAAAGCCGTAGGCTCACCCACAAAACCACTTAAGTTAGGTCCAAAGCTTCTCACAAAGATGTATATTCTTTCTGCCAAATTAATGAGGACAGAAATGGGGCACCTTGTGTGATGTTGTGATCTGGAAAAACCTTAAACAGTCTTTCTGTGATCTGAGAGTGACTTCTTCCAGTTTCTCCTCACTGACACAGCTTTTCCCTGGCTTACTGTCCTAATCTCAGGTGAACTGTGGAGACCCTCCCCCTCCGAAGATTTTCCTTGAAATTTCTATTTTGAGAGGTGATAAAGGCAACCAATGTGTTGACCTATTAGGATATAACATGAGATACAGTTTCAGTCTGTCAGCACTCTTATGTGTCCATGGTAAATTCCCAAACCCATGACAAACTAAAGATTATCCAAACTCCATATTACTCTGCTGCAGCTAATCAAAAAGTTTGTGGACTACCACACACTTAATCTGAGCTGCAAGTTTCATTGTGAAAATTACATGCTTTTTCAAAGCATTTAGAACAATATTGTGCAGAATATTAAGCCTCAGTCTTAGCATTATTTTTTCTTTTTCTGTACTCCATTTCTATCTGCTTAGCTTGTGGGGAATCTATGGTCATATTGAAGTGCTTTCTGGCATACTATAGGAAAGAAAGAGTTTTCCAGGAGCTCTGGGAACAAGCCAATTACTTGGAAGTCCTGCCAGAAAAACTGCTTGGAATTTGCATTGAAAAGAATAAAACTTTCATATATCTACTCACAATAGGCCATTATTCCAGAGAGTATCTTGTTGGATATGGTGGATATGCATGCATATGTGTGCTTTGTTTGACTGCTCAGTATGTATGTTACTTAACACAGACTGTGTGCTTGGCAGTCTCTTCTTACTACTGAAGATAAAATGTTTCCTGCTTTGAGGAATTTACAGCCTAGATGGACACTTTCAGGAAGACAGAAAATCCGACAGCAGCTCAAGATGGGGAGTTCATTTTAGGCAGTTTATCTCTTTCATGATGGTGATGACATAATTTTTACTTGGAGGAGTAGGATTTATGCTGATGTACTTTCAGCTTTTATGCCAATCTCCTCATGTATTGCATTAGATGGTCCCTGCTGCAAAGGATTGAAATCTCAGCTAGATTAAGATGTCTGTTCTACCCAGAAATTCCACTGCTTTGTCAAATGAAAGCAGAAAGCTGATGTAAGACATGGAAGTGTGCAAAAGGTCATCCATATTTCACTAGGATTTACTCTGACATCTGTATGTAGCTAACCGACTTTTCTTTTTTCCCCTTTTGACCCGAATAGCAACATAACTGAGATCAGCAGTCACCAGCACACATTCTTTAATGTATCTAGAGAATTCAAGTTATTGTTTTATGGTGAAGTGATAGCCATGCAATTAGAATTTCCATTTGTGCAATCCTCTACATTGGTACAGTGGCGAATAGCATTAAATAAGCTTACTGCAACTGTGGAAAGAGAGCTAAGGGTGAGCTTACTCTGTTTACAGTTTTGCTGTAGAGTCTTACTACTTTGGAAACTCTGTAGATGCTCACAAAACTTCCATGTAGCTGTTTCCTGAAGCTATGTCTTATCTTTAAGCTGAATACTTAGATGGTCCAGAAGTTCCTTAACTCCCTATTTGCACAGAAACCTCACTCCTCTTAGCTCTGTACTTGTGTTGTCCCCTTAATGAAAAGTCCTTATTGTGTCTTGTCATAGCCCAGGGTTTTACAATATAGATCTGTGTATGTTTTCAAGTAAACCTGAGCCTTGTTTTGCATGAATTCAGGTCAGTTTGGAGTAAATTCAAGCCTCTGTAGTTTTGCGTTTGGACTCTAAAGAATATATGGTTTTGTATGCATTTGAGAAACTTAAGCAAAATGTAGGGGTTTTTGACTGAATGCTGATTTGCAGTTAGAAGCCACGATATTCTGTCTGTCTTCTGTGCTGGAGATGTATTATTAAGTTGTAAATAACTTCCAAGTTCCGAAAGGCATTTCCTTCTCTATTCCATATCCTCAAATTTTCATCTTGTACAGGATGCAATAATTTCCATGCTCACTGTTCAAGATACCATGGAACTGGAGAGCTCATAACGACTATCCTTTTATTCTGCTGAGTAATTTAAAAGTTGTAATGAGACAGTGTGGTGAAGTTAATAGAGCCTCCTGGTTATTCTCGCAGTACTTGTAAAAAGTTATTTGTTTTATGAATTCATATCCAGAAGTCTGTATAAAACTAGAAATACTCTTAACACCAATTCTCTAAGATATATATATTTTCAATTTATGGACATCATGAAAATGCAATCATTTTATCAAGGAGATAAGCCAGACCTTTCCAAATGCTGATGAATAGCATGCCAAGTCTTTTCTGTATTCAATAATAAAGTTCAAGTCGTAACACACTGGGCACATCAGAAAAGATCCTTTTTGCTTGCAGGTGATTGATGTGCCAGTCTATCATTCTGCTTCCTGCACGCTTGTGTTTGGAGATGCAGACTTTTGGTTTTTTTATTTAAAGAAAAAGGTTACACACCTTTCAAATTTTAACAGATTTAAGCTATTTAGAATCTTAATGTATTATCAATGAAGATGCATGAAAATTAAGTTTCATGTCATCTCTTGCAGGACATTAAGGGCCTTGTGGAGTAAACTCTTCTGATCAGAAAACGCTGACTACTTAACTCACTGCTTTCTCCTGGACTGTAATAGTGCTGTATATAAATACCTTTCCTATTGTATTTTTTAGTAATCAGAAGTGGAGAGGAAATGAAATGTTAATATGGTTTTCATAAAAAATATCTCTTTGTTCTTAC
This sequence comes from Urocolius indicus, assembly GCA_013401255.1. Lineage (NCBI taxonomy): Eukaryota > Metazoa > Chordata > Aves > Coliiformes > Coliidae > Urocolius > Urocolius indicus. The sequence continues at coordinate 306,100 of WBNH01006308.1, read as the reverse complement.
AGATGTTTACCACTTACAGACCTTAATACTATTATACTGTGTTGTCAGCCCCTTGCAGATAACTTATGATTAAAAATGGTGATGGGTGAGGCATACTCCAACTATCTGTGAACCACAGCGCTGAAGTGTGCACCCATACTAAATGGTCTCTTCCTTGCTTATAGTATTGCTTTCCTGCAAGGCATCTCTAGCTCTTCCTTCAATCTCTTTTTTGCCTGAAAAAATGCAATGAATGTGACTTATGCTGAAATAATCATGCTGCAGAAGTCAGCTTTTCCCTGGAAGTTGCCTTAATATTCTCATGCTAAGAATAATATAGTCTGTTCTTATAGAACAGCAGTAACTGATGATCTTTGATATATTTGTGTGCCAACAGGGGAAGGAATGGCTCTGGTACCTCATCACTAGCATATGTAGCAGTAACCCTTTAGAAACCCAGATCCTCTTGAGTCTGAGAATGACTTGCTGGGTGTTAGTGGAGGGAAACTTGTTACTCATAAGCTCCATTCGCAAATAGGAAGACTATTCTTTTTCAAGTGCTTGAGTGATATTGATGAGGCATGTGGCACAAAAGCCAGGTACCCCATTTGTTTCATAGTGCTAAAATGCAGTGTTGTTATAGAGATGTCCATTAGTAGATAGTCTGGGGTTGGGCAGTTTGTGTAGGCAAGGTTCCAGAAAATGTAGATGTTTTAACAAATAGATTTACTTGATAATTCATCATATTTCAAAGTCTGTTTGTTGAACAAAGCATGTTGAATATACAAAATCATGTGTATATGTATAATATGCAAGGGTAATGCATGATCTGAGTGATGTACTGCTCTCGTTTATTTCAGTTGTTAAGACACTCCTGAGGTGGCTGGGGGGATTTTTTTGTAAATTTGGGGTTCTCAGGGTGGCTGACTAGTGCTGTGGCATCATTACAGGTCTCATGGAACACATTTTCCATCTTTTAGAAATAATGTCTATGTGTTTCTCATGAAAGATGTATTTGAAAACAATAGGCCTGTACATGTGCAATGTGGATTCCTTACAGATTGTCAGATACTTAACTAAATGGCTGAGGAAAATGTGGTTGCCACCAGTGTTAGACCTGGATATAATAGGGTAGTGTCCAGCAAGAGACTTACTAGGTGTGTGCATTTTGACTCTACATCACACATGCCATTGAGTCACACACAGCATGCCCAACAATCTTTTGTCTGTGCACTCAATCACTAATCAGTGTGAGAACAATAGATCATCTCTCCAAAGTAGAGATACTAATAACTGATAATTGGGGGTTGTTTTTATTGTAAACAGGAGAAACAGAGGACTTTTTTTGATGGTAATTCCTGTCTCCTAAGGATGCTTTATATCTGTATGTATCCCTCCATGATTGGGTTGTCATACTGGCCCAGAGGGAAATGATGTCTTCTTAACAGTCTCTGGGCAACATCAGCTGCCTTAGAGAGCAGAGGCATCTGCTTTGACCATAATAGCAGCTGAGCTACTTGGTACCTTGAATGTTTTCAGAGGCCCAGGTGTTAGGAAGTGAGATAGGCTTAACACGTCCACAATTTATTAACTACCACATGAATAACCTTTTAAGAAAAAATCCACAATTTTTAGATGTTAGCAACATCCAACCATGTAATTGAGGCTAAGTACTTTTGCTAAGGGTCTTAAGAGTGTTCTGCTAAGAACTAGTAGTCATATTTCATTATAATGTTTTGTTGATGGTAATGTTATCAAAGAATCACTGAGCAAAAATAAATACCTTGAAAAATAATCCTTTACAAGGCAAAGAATACAAATAACATCTATAAATGTCTGATGTTTCTTCTTTATCTGAAAACTCTGACTAGGTGCTTAATCAAATGTTCTCTTCTGGAAGTACAAAACTATGTTGCTTCTGGCCCATCTATCTGAAATACAGGCAAGGGAGAAAGCTACTTAATTTCAGTATTTCTACTAATTGATTACTTAGAAAGCTGATGATGATTGTCAACAGCATGAGAAAAGTGTCATGGTGGTATCTTCCACCTATAGAATTGCCCAGGCTTTTAAGAATTCTACAAGCATTTTGAAGTTACTCCTACAAAATACCTCCCTCTGTTATTATTTTGAATTTAAATTAAATCCTCAAAAGTATGTGAGAGCTGCAGAGTATTTTACTACTGATATGAATGTGTCTGTAAATTGCATTCTATGCCAAATTAGACAGCAATACTTCTGTATAGCACATGAAGTAATTAGATATGGAACTCAAGCTTAACTTTTGGCCTTAGGGAGTTTAATACAGATGACTGTAGTGCTGGTGAGAAAATGAATTCCTTAACTGAAGCTGAGATCTGTCCCCCACAGTATTTGAGTATTCAAATACAAGGTTTTGGGAGAAGTCCATTACTAATATTCACGCTAATTTATCATTTTGACTGACATACTTGGAGACTAGTGTAATTGTAGGTTAAACAAAAGGAAAACGGGATATTAAAGGATCCGATGTGTTGCATCCAAGTTTTGTGTGAGTGTGTTTCTCTACTGGCTTTCATGGAATGTGACCCACTCTATAGAAACAGTTCATGAATTTTTTTTCATTGGAAACATTGACAAAAATTAATATGCCCCTAAAGTGAAACAGACCTGGGAAACTAAACAAAACTCAGCCTCTTATAATCGTTCAAGTCAAAGGAAGTGCAGGAGCTAAACAAATACCATGAGAATGTGGAAAAAAAAAATTATGCTTTCAGTTTTAATACTTTAAAATATGAATAACAAAGATAAGGTAATGATGGTCTATCTGCTAACTAGAATAGTGGTGGAGACATGCTGAAAAGCGAAATTTGAAACATTCAGAGCCTTACTGGAATTTAGACAGTGTGTATTTGAATGACATGATTTTAAGAATGGGCCTCATGCAGCTTGCATTTGTACAATGGTGCTGGAGTTTGTCTGGTTGCAGAAGTTCACCCCTAAAAGCTGATTTCTTCAGAGTTGCAGTGAGTTTTGAGTATGCAACCAGGAGTAACAGAAATAAAACCTTTGGGAATTGAGCCTTGGTAGAAAAATCTGCTGGGATCCACCTCCAGTGGGGTAAAGTTGCCTTAAAGTGAGTGTAACTAATATTAAGGCCCATTGATGTATTCTTTAAATATATTTGCTGCCTGATTTGGTAGCTTGTCATACTTTAACAAGTACCACTTTCTCAAGTGGGAGGATAAGTAAATTTGGAGGTTACTATATCTCTTGTTGAAGTAAATAAAACAGAAATGGGAAAAATTCACTGTGAAACAGTTTTTCAAAAGCTCAGCCCATGGATCTTTCATTGTTGAAGGAACCGTTCCTATCTCATTTTAACTTGTGTGAGTTGTTTCCACTATGAAAGTAATTATGTGATTTTTTTTTTGTTTTGTTTTGTGGTTTTTTTTGTGTTACATAAGTGGCAATTGACAGGATGTAAAAATGAGAACCCAGATATCATCCTGAAAAGCATAGTGAAAAATACTGTGTCTCTGTCCATTTTTTTTATTATTTGAATTTTCTCTGGGTGCAGTGCTACTGTGGGAAATTTCCACTCTTGAATCTGACAGTAGTTTTGCTGCTGGCTTAAATGGTGCCAGTCAATACAATGGGCTCAATACTGCAGGAAGGCAGTGCTTTGCATGGAAGAGGACATCAAAACTCAGTTTTTTCTGAGATTTTTTTTTAATGGTTTATTTTTTTGTTTGTTTAGAACTTGAATTTGGGTCTCTCAGTTCCTACCTCTTACCAAAGAAGGCCTGAAAATATTCTGCTTCTAAATTCCTCTTCAGTTGTGATTTGCAACTTTTGGTACAAAGTCCAGAACTTTTCTTTAAACAGGTGGAGGCCTCATGTACACACACTGCCCTGGTAAGTAATGAGCACTCGGATCTCTCAGTACATGGTGCTATTGAAATTGTGCTGGAAATAGTTTCTGGACAAACACCAAAAATCCTAAGAGCTTAAGTCAAGGAAAATCCCTCTTACCTTGCAACTAACTTGCAAGAATAAATGTAAAATGAAGCCTGCGTTAGATCAGTCTAGCTACTTATTATAGTACACCATGGTTAGGAAGAAGAATATATGATTTATTCTTCCACTGTATACATTCCATAAAAAAACTATTTGTTGAGTTTATTTATAGGCACTTCTGTGGTGCTCACCATTACAGTATCATTTAATTACCCTTAGGCCATTCATGCCTTTAACGGAAAAGGACAGATGTCTTTTCTCAGAGTTTTGTAAGGCAGGGCACATCACTGAAATTCATCTGAGGCCAAAATTACTGCCTTAAAATAATTAGTTTTTCTTCTGAAGAATGCCACTGATTTTCAGCAGTTTTTGGCAGGTTTCTTAACAGAAATGTAATAATGAACATACTCTTTATGTTTCTTTAAATACATTGAGTATGATATGTGAAATTAAACCGCAGAAACCTGACTGCTATGCATAGTCTTCCTAACTTGCAGCAGTGTTTCTTTATCTAGACATTTACTTATTCTGGTTAAAGACACATGGGATGAGGAGTACAGCTGCTTGAAAAAATATTAATCCTTTTATTCCCGGTTCCCAAAGCATTGACAATAATGAAAAGAATTTCATTCTTAACAAGAAATTTATCTTGAAGGTTTAATTTAGGGAAAAAAAAAAAAGAATCTTAACCATATTTCAAGTGTAGTAATTAAATTGTGCCAGGGAGAGTTCTTGCTTAAAATTTGATCACTGTCATCTGCCCCTGCAGCCCTTCACAACTGCAGGATGGTAGTTCAGGCTTTTTATTAGCTGGGCCACTGTGAAGACTATAATGTAAAGTCAGAGTCAGATGAAAAATTTGGCTTTAGGACTGTTCTGAGGCATTTGTCCTAGAAATCTTAAGAGATTATTTCTTAGCATTTCTGAAGGTAAGTTTTTTCAGATAAAAAAAAGCCTATTTTATTTAGTTCTGAAAAGTTAGCAGTTCTCAAAGGAATACATGACTTCATGAGGGGGGAAAAAAAGTTTTATTGGACACCTGATTTCTATGTAATTTTTTTCTAATTGAAATTTTTAGTTACCTTAAGGTAAATGAAGAAGCCTGAAGTTAATACCACTCCTGCTACTGATTTGATGCTTAAAATCAATTTACTTTCTCTGATTTTTAGATAACAACACTGAGCCAATGACTGCAGAAAAAAAGTTGTATAAGGACTTAACCCTTTATACAACTTTGCATACTTGCAACACTATACATAATTTTTTAATTGTCTCTGCAATATTTTGGGCTGGAATTATCTCTGATCCAAAATGAGAACAAGAAGATAACTTGGAAAAAAATGTTAGAACTGTCAAGTATCTCATTTACATTATTAATACACTATGTGTGGTCTCTGAAAATTTAAAGGCAAGTTGAAAGCTTATATATGTACAATGAATTTGTCTTCTGGTATATGTTTTAAGTTTTTGCCAGCCTTGAAGGTGAAACAACTTGCTAAAGAGCTTGAAGCTAGAAAGGACATGCTAAGTAAAGAATAATGCGGAAATTGAGAGAAACTAACAGGAAGAGGAGAAATCTGATCTGGAGAGCTTTGTGGTAATCCAGTCTGAGTAGATGTATGATTTCTCAGCCATAGTTGATAGAAATCAACTATTTAATAACATTCTTCTAAGCAAAAAGAACAGGGACATAACTCCTTTGAGGGAAGATGGAGCTTTTTCTTCCAACAGCTCTGAGCTGTTGTAGGAACACTATGATCAAGGATTTGAAGAGCTGCAGGAGTAGATGGTCCTCCAAGAGCCAAGGGATGGCAAAAGAATGGATTGCCTTGTTGAAAGGTAACTGAGATGAAACTGCCAAGGATGAATTTTTTTCCTAAGCTTGCTCTGAAGTAATTTTCTTATCCTTTTGTTGTTTCCAATTTTATAGTAAGGATGCTACATTTTACTCTGAAAATTAACTTATTTTTGTCCTTCTATTGGTATAAGAGAGACTTCAAGGGAACCTGGTTGGTCATGAGGACTCTTGTGGGCAGCCAGGCTTTGGAGTTCAGAGAACTCAGTTCCAAGTGTGAGGAAAAGACTTCGTTAACACACGTAGACCTGTGCCATTTTGCCTAGCAGGATACAGTGGGAAGATAGCTTGTGATTGTCAAGGAGACCTCACCAGTGTTAACATGCACACTATTGACTCATTTATCCCTATTGAAAATATTTTCTTCCTTATTCTGAGTGTCTAAGTGCTAGCAACTATCATTTAGCCCACGCTTTGGAGTTTAGATGTACATAAGTACAAACTAAGTCTTTAAATACAAAATGGTCACAAATGTGGTGAAAGTTTATCTTCCTTTCCATGTGCTGCTTCTGATGCTACACATGGGAGAAATCTCTCTTGAGGGAAGAAAGGTTTCTGTGTCTGGATGTTATCAGTATTTTTTGTGCATCATTTAGTTATAGGGAAAATATTTGTTCATTAAGAACATCTCATAAGCCAAACCTACTTACAGTATAGAAGACAAGTACATTACAAAGTATAATCTCTCTGTCAAATTAGTAATATAGGTTGTAAAACTCAAACTTGAGAAATGCTATTGATGTTTATTCATTCCAATGAGTTAGGTCACTTGAAGACTTGAGCCTGCTGCATTGGTCATTAAATTCACACTTCAGTGGAGCAGAAGCTTCTTGCTGCTGTATGAGGAACTTTCTCAGCAACCTAAGAATTACTTCATTTATAGCATATGGGCAGCTCCAAAGTGTGGAAAACCCACTGGCTCACAATGACAGCATTCTTTATGGAAACAGAAGAGCAAGAGAGTGTGCCCTGATTATTGAAGGTTGCCAGGCATTCGTCTACTTATCTGTAAGCTGATGTTACAATTCTCAGTTCTCCACAAATTTGCCAGAAATGAGCAATCTGAAAGTGCTTGGATGGGAGGCATCAAAATTATAGGAAATAGTCTAAGTCGGTAGGTGATGCTTTGATTTCCAACTTAGAACTAAATATCTCAGCATGCTGTTAGGGGAGAAACAAAATCAGACTGTTGGTAGGCAATACAATGCTGGGGGAGAAAGAGTCTGTTGCGTGAGTTGTAAAACTGAGTTTATAACATTTTTTCCTGCCATAGGAGCATAACTTCTCAATGAAGGGAGAAAATTCCGGTTCACTGACTTACGTTCTACTGAGATAGAACGGGACTTGCATCTTTCTCCTCCTTGTACTCTTTGTATCCAGATGTTTGGTGCTGTTCTGCTAAACTATTATTTTCTTTTGCACTTTTGCATCTGTTTTGATGGTGGATAATGCAATTCCTTTACATGTCTATAAAATGCCTTGAAACTTGTTATGGTGAGAGGTAGTGTGTAAAGCAAGATATCTTTAGAGTAGGGGTTTATGCAAATTTTCAGGTCAACAGATAGCCTCCCCCTTACTGCAAAAAAATTCCAAATTGAACTTCTACAGTGTTCAGATTTAAAAAGCAGTTATTGTTGCTTGTCTTCCAAATACCTGTTACGTACATTAGTTACATGTCAGTGTTTATTTCCTTTAGGAGTATTTGCAGGGGCCTCAAACAAAGTCAACTGCAGAAATTTTACCAAGACCACCAAGCTCATTTGACATAGGTCATCAAATGGCTTTCAGTGCATCTGTTGCCTTGGACTGGTTTTGAACCATTCAGTTGGGGTGGAAATATTTAATATCCATTACTAATCCCCTGAGCCAGCTGGCCTCCCACCCCCATGGTCATTATTTTTAGGGAAAATCAATTAAGTGCAGAAATTCACTTTGTGTTCTTTCACTTAGGTCTCCAGAATTTTGTGCTATGTCAGGGAACCTCTATGAAGTCTGGGAAAAGTATAAAATGATCAGGAGACTGTGAAGGAGGGATGCTTGCTGCAGCAAAAAAAAAAAAAAAAATCATACTTGTACTAGAAAAGAGTCTGATAACATTGCATGTTAATTACAACTTACTCAGTGTTGCTTAAATTCTGCTTCTCCTCTCCAGATTCACTGAGCTATTTGCTTTCAAGTGTTTTCCTGCTTTGGATTTTTCTTTTTATTTAAAGTGTACAAAGAAAGAAAGAACTGTGTTCTGCAGCTGAGTGTTGTATATAAAACAACATATTAGCTCTCTTTGAATCTTGTAGGGAACATTATTGTCTGAGTCAAAGTAGCAATAAAAACTCATAAAAAATGCAGCTGTTGAGTCACTGCAAAGTGTGGACTTCAGTAGAAAGACTGACAGTCAGAGTATTTTTGACGAAAATTGTTGAAAGGTGATTTAATAGTTAGGGTTAAGATTCTGGTGCTGACAATTTTTGCTCTCTTCAGTGTATTCAGTGTTGACATAACCATTCTTCAGCCAGGAATGGATATGCAGCAGCGCTGGTGACTTCACCTCAGAGGATTATGCATTTGTGGCAGTTGCCATCTTTCTAGAGACGAGCAGATCTGACAAACAATGCATACATGTATACCCCAAATCTCCCTGGCTGCTACTTCCACATTTTATGTTCCAATAAGGATGACACTTCATGTTACCTCAGTGTTTCAGGTAGCTATATCATTGAATGTGTGGGTAGAAAAGAAACTGCAAGAGTGTGTAGAACATTATGGGAAACAGATATACTGTCTGGAAACCTGTAGCTTTCCTTTTTACTTGTATGTCTTCAAGAAGATGTGCTTTATTGCAGTGCCAGCAAATAATTTAAGCTATTTATATTAGGCAGCATGTGATCCCATCTATTAGGTTTGAGTTTTTACTATTATGATGGCAGAAATTAGCTTTTTTTTAATCTGGTAGTTCTATCATGGATACCATTGCTCTATAGGTTTGGAGTTTTTTTTGGTCTTAATTGTATAAATGTCTCAAGACTTACCAATGTTCTTGTAACTTGAGCAGAGCCCCTGTAAGAGTGTTTTACTATCCATAATAAAAAAGATGAGAAGTTTCGTTGCCATGGTACACAACTTAGAAAAGTGGCAGCTTGTTCCTAGTTCTACTAATGACTTCAGAAGTAGTCTTGAAGCCCTTACAGTATCTGAAGCTCATTATTAGCAAAAAAGAGTATAGGATTTTACTTTCTAAAAAGTTTACAAAACTTTTCTGTAGAGAGGACAGAAGAAACTGTCTGAGAATGTCTTGAGACTCTCTTCTTGAAATTGCTTTATTGCTGCAAAACACAAATTATTTTTCAAAATTAATATTGTTATATATGGACCTTCCCATATTTTTTGTTTCACATTTTTTCTTTCTCCACCCCCCCCCTCCACCTTGGTAACCTCTTTAGGATTGAGTGATAACAGTATCAAGCCCAGAATCTAATTTTTTTTTTATAGCTCATTCTGCTTTATAACAATTAAAAAGCAATGCTTACCTACCACCATCCTTCTTCAACAGTAAATAAATGATGGGGTGGTTTTAATTGTTTTTTCACCTCACCTAATGCATAAACTTTGCTTAAGTCTAAAGTAGGATCTTTAACGGTCTCAAAAACAGTGTAATTTGCTCTGACAGATTTTATATTTTTATCCAAACCGCAAATTCACCATTTTTCCCTTCTCTCTTCACGCACCCAGAGCAATGCACGTGGTTCTCATTTGTCTATCAGGTTCATTTCTACTGTATTTATCATAGTTGTCATCTCTGGAAACACTGGGATAATCTATTTTGGTTCTGGGATGGTGAGGAAAGAGGCACTTTATTAGTTCTTTTGAGTGAGACACAATGCATCAAAGTTGCATTGCGACAATAAAAATGTGCTAGAATTCCCCGTGGTTCTAGCTAGGTCTAAATATAGCTTAAAAGCCCATGCAAGATTTGTGGTGAGCTAATTAAAGACAGTATGATGAAAAGAGCTAAAAACACTGCCAGTCTTAAGAGAAAGAAAGTTACCCAGTGTTAGCAGTGTTCTTTAGTACTTTTAATTACTGCAATTAGGGAATTGTTTAAATTCTGAAGACTTACTTTAGGGTCTGACCTCTAGGTGAGCTTTGTGAAAGATCCTGCTAAATTCACATGGCTCCTCTGAAGTCCACAGGTTTATTGTGACAGCTCAACATAACAAGTTTGTTGGCAGTTCAACACTTCTGTTAATCAAGCAAATTCGGAAAGGCTCTTGCAGTGCTTTCCTGATTTACACATTTTTTTGTTTGATACTGTCTTAGAGAATCTTATTTCATCTATTTTACCTTCTAGATGAGGTACAAATACGTGTTCTCTCCAGTAAACTTTTGTTGGGAATATCTTCCTTGTTTATGTTATGGGTTGTTTACAACTCTTTAAACTTTCACTGAGCAAGAAAGTATTTTTGGTGTGATCAGATCTTTGACTTGACAAATTCACCATGTTGCTGTGCATTTAGATTTGAAGGAAGGGACAGGAATGTAATTTAGACCCCATAGAATCTATTCCAAAGCTCAGAGAAAGCAAATTTACTCAACTTCTATTGTGATGAGTGAGATACCTTCTGCAAAGCCCATCTTTGTAACTTTTTTCTCACTTTCATGATTAAATGCAAGAAGATATCCTTAAGTACCTACAATGTGGGTTTTTTTGGTGTGTTGTGGTTTTTTTTTGGTTTTGTTTTTTATAGCTCCTGAAATAATAGAAATCCCAAATACCTGAGAATAACCATTCTCTACTTGGAACAGTATGTGAATAAAACAATAAAGGTAGTAGGAAGGAAAGAGCTTCTTTGACAATCACAACTGACTTCCACAGACAAATCAGCATCTTCTCATCCCTTGCACAGTTTCAGGTTTGTCTTCCATGTGACCAAAGAGTGAGTCACCTCCAGCTATCTTTGCTGCAAGAAGACAGTGGGAAAAGCTCCAGCCTGGCTTTAAGAAAACATGCTGTAGATATGCCAGTTGTCAGCAGCTTCCTTTCCTCTGATACCTTACTCCTCTAAGTCCTAGAAAGCCCTTTCATGAATACATGATTGTGCCTGTTCTCTCTCAAGCAAATGTAAATGTTGTTAGAAGCCTTGGAAGGGAGATGATCCTGTCAGTTGCCCTGATGGGCTCTTGGGATAAGTGGAGAGAGTTCCTCTGAAGTCACTGTGGCTTTGTTGATTTACATGCAAATAACTTGTTGACATATTTTCATAGACTATTTCCACGTTGTGTCTAGAAATGAGTGATTAATACCTCTCGCATTTCCTGCTGATACTTGCTGACTTGATCTCTTCTCTTCTAGTTAGGCTAATCTCCTCGCAAGACTAAACTGTTCTAACCGTTTCCCTTTCCTCCTAATTTCTCTGAGTCAAAATGATCTCTTGCAACAAAGGCACTTTTTAGGACTACAAAATGTTTTATCACCAGTCTTCTTCTTCCATAAGCTGCTGACTTGTGTTTTTTCTTACCCTGTTGCCTCTTCCTCTCTTGGTTTATGCCTACTAAATCCCATTTTGCATTACTGTGATGAAACAGTAGAAGCCATGCCTGTTCTAAAAGTCACCAGTGTCACCCTCCTTTTATCCTGTCTTCCTGAATGTTGAAAGAAATTGTAAGAATTTTTTTGTTGGTGTTTCACTTTGCTTAGTAGCACTGGGCCCATTGCTTACTCTGATGTCCATTTTACCGAACTTCAGGACCCAAATTAAGTATCTAGACTGATGTTCCTGTTCCAGCATTCTTCTACAGTCAGCAGTACTTTTAGAGGAAGCCTTTACTCCAAAGTAGGATGAAAAATCTTCAGGAGGTGCCTATTGTTCCCTTAAACTAAGATCTGGGACAACTCTCATCTTATGTGTGGGGGAGAGAGGAATACATGTCTGGGATTTCAGAGAGTAGGAAAATTTTGAGAGCTGTCGCCATAACAAGTGAGTGAAAGACCATAGGGTGAATCAGGATGTACAGAATCATTTCAGCCACTTTCCAGTATTGAGGTACCAAGGTATTAGATATTTTAGATATTTTTTTGAAAGATGCTTATAAGGTTTCCAGGAACATAAAAGTTTATATTGCTTTGTGTATAGTCTTACTTATAAAGATAAAAATGCAGGGTGAAATTGGTGATCCTGTCATTTGGAATTATGGCATGCTACAAATTTTGAGCACTTGGGTATCCTAGGTCTGTTCCATGTGAGACAGAAGCATTGCTGGCTCTCATGACCAAAGGGTGTTACTGTGTTTGAACAGAGCATGCAGTGCAAATAATAGTGGGAAATTAGGAACAAAGAGCATTTGAACTTCTGATAAGCAGTTCAACTATGCACCAAAATGTAAACATTTGGCAAGACTGTCTGGCGCACATGTTTTTTATTTCAAAAGATGAGTTACAAGCTTAGGGACTTTGATGTTCTCCAGTTCCTTCAAGATGAATTCCTCCTAAATGAATCTGTGAGGAATGGATTGTCTCTTCTAAGAACTTATGAAATGTTTTGGAATTTTTACTTTTGTCTTTAACAAAGCAAAGTGTTGGGATATGTGAAATGAAAAACTAAAAATATACAGAGATTACCCAGGTTAAGGCTTACCAAAAGTTCCAGAGTTCCTGTCTGAAGACAGTTGCCATACAAAAAAAAAAAATCAAATTAATTTAGGAGAAATACTAATTCTCCAGAATCACTTGTACTTTTCAAATAAAACCACATGTACAATATTTTTGCTGAATAAATTATGCATGCATCAAGTCCTTGCTATCTTTCATGGGAGGATTTAGAGAACGGTCTACTTGTTGTTTATGAAAATAACCACAAGGATATTTTGTATCTGTTATTTGCTCTGTGAGGAAGCACTTAAGGGTAAAACAAAAAAAACAACACCACATGATTCTAGTACTAAGCAACTGAGAGACAGAAATGATGTGGTATGTAGAAATATAGGTGACTCCTGCTCTGCCAGCACAAGGAATCTGACTTTTTTTACAGAGCAGACAATAATTCTATAACTTTGGGCTCCTTTCTCTGCCCTTCAACTCAAACTTCAAGGTAGACCCCAGAGAAGGAAATTTTCAATGCAATTTGCTAATGCTGACTCTTCCTTTCAGTGTATTTCCAAATAATAAGGGAAATCAGTTTGACTTGGGGCTTGGAATACTGATGGATGCCCTGAATCTGTGAAGGTGAATAGATTCAGAGGAAAGTCTGTATGTGGACAATACTTTGCTACATTTTTAGGGGGAATAGCTGTGCAGTGGAATTCAAGAGAAAGCTACCAGTATTAATATATTACAGTAAAAAGCATTAAAAATACATTGCAACTTCATATTTTACTACCAATCTAGAGATAATACAGTATCAGATGCCAACTCAGAGGGTTGCAGTACAAATCTTCATTGTAGACAAGCTGATAGACTGAAGTGTAAAAGACTAGGCGTGCTTGAAACTTGCACCCTAGCAAAGATGTGACTCTTCCTTTGGTAGAAACTACTAAGATTCTATCATACCTGCTACAGACTTGCCTGTTCTAGTGCTTGTAACCACTGCTTCAACATAACTGGCAAAAAATACTCAGCCTACCTCTGTAGCTTGGAAACAATGCTAGTTCTGTGTGCAATAATAGTGAAAGGCTTTCTGTGGAGAGGAGCCACAAAGGCAGTGCACAGAGAGTATTCCTGAGAACAGACTAGCAGAGATGCTCTCCTTTTACTTTAAAAGACACTAAAGTCATTCAAAGACTCCTCAGGAGACCATACCAGCAAGAATTATCCTGTTTCACATCATGTAGTAAAGTAAGGTTGTGGTTCAGGATTGAAGTGGGCTTTTAACTTGTGCTAATACTGAAGTCTATGGAGAATCTGCCCAGAGCAAAGGAGACTAGGAAAGTGACATGCACAAATAAGTCTAGGTGTTAATTTCTTTTTTCTTAATAGATATGTTTTTATGCCATAGATTTTCAGTGTTTTATATAGGGAAGAATAGCATAGAGCCACTCTCGTACAGCTTATGTGCTATGAAAAAAAAACGTGCTGCTCAAATTTAAATTGCTCTTTTGCTTGGGAAGTAAGTTTTCACAAGCAGAACTCCTAACACTTAATCAACTCATCAGCTCAGCAGCAGTGTCCTCTGACCACAACCCAGGCTTCCTTTGCAGGCCTGGCTTACAGAAGCAGATTCCAGAAAATTAGTTTAGCATGTCAGTCCAGCATGAACCTCCAAGCTTTGAGGGGCAGGAATGAATGGAGACATAGTTCTTGTGCAGACCACATGGATTCAAGACTGCCCTCTGATTTACACACACACTGAGCTCAGGGGAGCTGTGCAGGTGTATGTGAAGGGCAAAACCAGTCACATTTGTGTTTGTTTTAAAAGCAGTACAGAGCTGGACTGCACAGCCAGATCTGTACTGCTCAGACATATGCTTTATGTCCAACCAGTAGCTAGCTTCATACCTGAGGCTAGATTGCAGACTATGTTGTTAGTTCAAAGTGGCTTTGTACTGTTGCCAAGCAAGGAACAGGCTCATTGTTTATTCTCCAAATAAAAAATACATTGTAAAAAGCAACATAATACAGAATTAGGATTGTATGGCTTAAACATTAAACAGTTAGCAGAAGCAAAGGGAAAGATATCTGTGGCAGTGTTAGCCCTAAGCCAGGCTATTTCTATTACAGTTTTTTCAGCTAGACATGCAGCTTACCACCTGCACTTGCTCTTGATGAAATCAGCAGTGATATTTTTGTGTGATTGGAGGCAAATGGAGCCTTAAAATGGGCTGGTATGAACTGGTGCCAGCTTGTGACTGTAAACTTCACCAGTACATCTGGTTTAAATTTTGGCCTCAACGAACCTAAAACCATTTCAGAGCATAAGGGATGTCTCTAGAGATGGTGTTTACTCGGTATGGCTGAACACAAAAGCCATGACTTAGTTTCCTTAGGAAGATAATACTTGTAATGTCTGCATGACTAGTATTAGTTTCCTTAGGAAGATAATACTTGTAATGTCTGCATGACTAAGCCCAAAGTCTGTGTGCAGGTCTGTCTGCAAGCTGCAGAAACTAATTTTTTTTCCAGTTTAAGTAGATACATATAATTTGGAGTTACAGAAACACAATGAGTTTGAGTCCCTGGTAATGATGGGTACATCTTGAGCTTGTCTCTACTCTTGTTTTTCCAGACAGATAGCTGAGCTGACTTGGGCTCAAATTGAGCTTGTTACCAAACAAAAGCCAAACTGACTGGAAAAATTAAAAACTCACTGATCATCTTCTTTTGGGCTCAAAAAAAGTCATAACTGAACTTCAGGACTTTCAGTGAATTGAATTGCACTTACGTATGTTAGCATGACTTGAGACACCGACAGCTTCTTAAGTATATTAGGTTTTTATCAGTGAATACCTGGCCTTTCCATGAGTTATTCAGCATTAGTCTGAGACACATGCTCTGTAAATTGATTTAAGAGCATGAGTCACAGATTGTAGATCTATCCAGTCATTGTAAACACTGGTTTAAGCATGCAGTGCTCTAGATTTGCGGTCCTATAGTTGCAGCTGAAATGATCTTGAAAGCTGGTCAAGAGCAGCAAGAACAAATATCTGCATTTGGAAAACACAGCTAAAGGTTCCACTTCACAGTTATTTGCAGGTATTATTCCCAGCACTAGAGGTTTGACAAACTCATAATTTAAGGTTGCTGATTGACTGTCCAGGAAATACAGTGTATGTTTTTTCTCCTCATTTCATCTTTCAGTTCCTGTTATGTTCTATACTGCTTAATTTTTATTTGGAGCAGATCTTTTTCTTCTGGGTAGAGGAAAAAAAAATCCCTATGAGATTTATGGCTGTTAAGTTTGAACAGTAGCTCATGGATAAGGGCTGACACTGAAAGACTATGGGCAATGTAAATGCCTTCCAGAAGACAACAGTCATGTGTTGGGCTGTGCTGCTGCCCAGAACAACCTGTGGTAGGAGAGCAGGAAGGGACAGAGAAGGGAAAGTGGCAGCTTCAACACTTCAAAATATATGAAGGTGAAAGTTATAGAAAATCATTAAAAAAAAAAAAAAAGCACTTTTGATTTTTCAGTCTGAGCAGATGCCCCTTGAGGATGCGTATTGGAATATAGAAGATATTACTGTCAGTTGTAGCTTAACCGTAGGCAGTAGGCTTTTTTTCTGAGACAAATTTGATGAGTTACCATTTCTTTGTGTTTTCTGTGCTTGGTGAAGCTTATGCCAGGTTGTCAGAAGCTATGCTTTGTGCTTTGTGAAAGTGGTCCTGAGTGGTTTTTTTTCACCTTTTCCACTGAGACAGGGAACTTCTGGGTGTAGTAGATTCTTAGTACTGTGCTCTGATAGTCAACCTCTTGCTTGCAAGACTTTGAGTGAACTATATCAGGGTAATTCCTTGTGTGGATGAGAAAAGGCCAGATGAAGTCTGTCTATTAAATGTGAAACTGTGCTCTGAAGCATGGAGCTTCTCTGTGAAACAGCTATAAAAACATTTTTTCATGTGATCTGAACATTTGTTGTGGTTCAACATTTTTCCATTAACTTTTGGGAACAAATCCAATATTTTTTTTAATATAAAAACCCTAACCAACTGCACCCCCCCCCCCCGCCCTTGTCATCAAGTAGCATGTCACAAATGCAGAGCATGGAAACTTCTACTCAAATAGTTAATACTGAGCAAAGTTATAAGCTACTGTGGAAGAGGTGTCCTGTAATGGAAAATGTTATGCAGAGTGAGCTAGATGTGACGCTGCCATCGGTACACAGAACTCTAAAGCCTTGGGTGGCTTGGTTTTCTTCTGCCTTCCCAAATAAGTTATACAAGCAGCATTTGCCATCAAGGTAATTTTTGCATGAAATTTCAAACTAAAAGTTGAACTTCTAAGCTGACTTTCATTTGTTGTTTTTGTTCATTGGTATTTTATTGTTTTTTAATTATAAATAAGCATATCTTCAAGTGGCATCTTTAAAATATAATTCTGAGGAAACAGTTCATACTCAGATTCTTCAAAAAGGTATTTGTTGTGGGTTTTCCTTTTTTTTTTTTTTCTGAAGCAGTAAGATGTCAGCTCTGATTCTTTGACCCAATCAATGTAATTGCTCTCAAAGGATGGTCTTTTCCTTTTTACCTCCAGGAAGATGATGAGAGAGTTTACATGGCCTGATTCTCTGTACTAGCAGTGTGTAGTTTCAACCTCTGCAGCACTTACCTGTGAATCCTGAGAAAATAAACAGTCCAGGGCTTAGGGACCTCTTGACTCTTTCTGCCTTCCTATCAGCAGATACCCACACCAATGGACAATATATCTGGGGAAATTGTGGCAGAAGAGCAACTGTTAGGAAAAAGAGGTCCTGGGGTAGACTAGGGAGGTGAATAGGCTCTCAACTGCACTGCTTCTTTCTTTCCTCTCTCTACCACAAAAGGTGACATAATTTATCTACAAAGTACTATGGTGACCATTTCTCCAGCATATAGTCCCTTCTTGGAATTTTTAGACCTTACTTGAAGATTCATAAAGGTTCCATTTATCCTCTAATTAATAAATAAAGAAGTCTCGTTATTTGGAGCAAAGGACTTAAATCTTTTATGCATTTATTTCCACGATGCAATACTACCCATAATCTCTTTGGCTTCAGTTTTCATTTCACAATTAAGATCCCAACAATTGGTTTGACATGAAAAAGGAGAAGCTACAAGATTTATGATGGCCTCTTTTGCAGTAGTCCTTGCCAGAATGCAAAAACTCTCAAACATCTGGAAGAATGAGGTTAATGAGAGTGAACGAAAAAAATTTAGACACATATGAAGGATTACAACAACAAACAGAAGATTATTCATTGAAACTGGGTGTGCAAAATCCCCTGTGTATATGAACTGGGAAGAAGTTGAGCAGGAAAACAATGACCCATTTTTTCCCAAACCTTTGAATTATAGGAGTAGGAGCTTAATATCAGAGCTTTCCTACTTCTTACCACTGTGCTAGGTAAGTCTGGTTTTCTTCCTCTGCTGTTTGTTAGCATAATGAGTTACCTGCACGACTACAGTGTACTTTAAGGGCACAGGAGGGTGTAGGAAGGGGTAAAAAGTTGTAGGATGTTGTTAAGCCTAGATGAAATCTTGCTTCTTTATTTCTCTCTGTCTGTGTCTGTCTTTCTGTCTATCTTTCTTTTGTACAAGTTACAGTTGGCTGCCTAGTTTAAGAAAGGCAGGGAACTTCCAGTGAGAGTCCAGCAGAGGGCTGCAAAGATGATCAGGGAACAGCAACATCCTTTCTCATGAGGAACTGCTGTGCGACCTGGGCCTGTTTAACCCAGAAAAGAGAAGACTGAGAGGGAACCTCATCATCACTTATAAGTACCGAAAGGATGGAGGTCAAGAGGATGGGATGACACTTTTCTGTAGTGTACAGTGACAAGATTAGGGGTAATGCACATAAGCTGGAACATAAAACTTCCCCTTAAACATAAGGAAAAACTTCTTTCCTGTGAAGGTGAGGGAGCCCTGGCACAGGTTGCCCAGGGAGGGTGTGGAGTCTCCTTCTCTGGAGGTTTTCAGAACCCACCTGGATATGTTCCTGTGTGATATGATTGAGGTCATAGATCACCTATTCCAAGCCTTTTCATTCTGTGAAAAAGTGTTGATTTAAGATTAGTCAACATAAATTGATATATCATTGCTAGACTGATGCAAGAACCAGCCTTCCCAGTTTACTACTTCATAAAGAAACGTTTGGAAGTGAATAAGGTTATTCTGGCCAGCCACTTCAGAGTGCACTCTACAGTAAAAGCCATGCATCTGATTAAGAGAAAATGGTAGAGCCATGCAGGACCCACTGCCCACCAAAATCTGTAGCTCAGTGGCTGGAACCTAAAGCTCAGTCCTGATGGAACACCTACACCTCCTGTGAGCACTTCAGAGCCATGGCAGCTCTCCTTATATACTGAGAGTGATGCCCTTGTGACTGCTGGTGACAATTAACCCTGTCCCAGCCAAACTAAGGACAGTGTGAAAGAACTAACAATGTTGCTGGCATTGATCAGAGAAGATAACATACAATTTTATTATCAGAGTACACTTACAGTTTATTGAAAGAATTGGTCCAGGCACTGCAAACTCAGAGGGATGATGTGTTTTGTATGTGTTTTCTTTGCAGCCTCAAAATACCGATATGCATGTTGTTGTTTTTTTTCCCTGCTTAAAGAGACTTGCTGGGTCTAGAGACTATCTGTAAGGCCTGAATGATGCCCTGGAGAAATTAAAATTCATAGTTGAGTCCTGTGGTGTGGTGTAATATCAGTCCCCTCTATGCACTGGGTGGGCGGAGTGCTGTTGGGTCCTGCAGTGAACAGAAACAGATCTGGATGTGACAGAGGAGCAAGTGCAGTGGGGCTGAAAACTGGTGGATGTGACACAATAAAATGGAAGGTGTTTAGAGAGCTAATATTTTCCTGCATAAGGTACATCTTTTCCTAAAAGCCAAATGAGGTTTTGGTGTTGCTAATGTCTAGATGGGTGACTATCTGAAAAGTCTTATAGATTATAGGTGTTTATCAATGTGAGATTGAAAACGATTCATCTGAAAAATCTGTTGATTTAATGGGAAGAGGAGAGTACTGTATCTAGAGGATTAGATGGTCTGTTCTCAGCTGTTGTCATGTTTATGTGTATGTTTTATAAGGAAGAAGTTACAGCTGAAAATATCCTCAGGAGGCTCCACACCCAGGGGACAGGGGAAGAAAAATAATTCAGCTTTCCATTTGCTTAAGAGTATTCTACATCTTCAAAAGGAGGAATAGAAATGTCTTAAAATAACAGGGAAAGAGTTCAGCCAGTTTCTCAGTTACAAAATCCTTCATCACTCACTACTGTACCACTTGATTTACACTGTATAAGGTGGGCCAGCCACACTGGAGCACTAGGAGAGCCAAATATATAACAATAAAAAAGTCATAAAAATTTTACACAGAGGAGGTGACCAGCATAAACAACTCACAACATGTGTCTGACTCACACAATAGGTGTCTGGGGCAGAGCAATTAGTGTGTGTGGAACAAGAAAATAGCCATTAAATATTTTTTTTTTAAATACATTTGCTGTACTACATAATCTAAATGTATAGTGGTTCTGACCTTGGTGCCCCACTGATATTATACACAGGGCTTTAGCAGCACAAGATAGTTTTGCACCAGAATTTTGGAGCAATTCCATTTTGGCAAAAAGTGCCATTTGCGGGAGAAGGTATTGGGATGGGGGAGAGACCGGTTCAAGTCTCTGCTCCCCTCCCTCAGGTCCCAGGTTTTGTCTCCAGATAATGTCCCCAACTAATTAGAGCAGGGACTGGATTCCATTCATTTTCACTGTAGGTCAGGTTTAGAGGTTTATTTCTGTTATAGCACAGAGGAAACACAACAACATTAAATGGAAATAAAAAATTAAGGTTCACTGAGTGAAGTGACAGTTCATCTGAGAATCGCCCTTTTGTGCCCATTCTCACTGAAATATATTAGAGTAGGAAACTTTCACTCCTTCCCTTGAACATCCCTTGTTGATGAACTTCCTGTTAGCATGTTTTTAAGCCTTTATGGGGAAATTAACTCTGCTCTCCAATGTAATGTATTTACTTGTCTGAGCAAAGCCTGCTTGGCTGTAAGATCTGTTCCTGTTCCCTAGACAGAAAATATTCACTGAGGAGACTTACTTTGAGAGTAAGTGGGCTTTGGCTAGGCATGGGGTCTGAAGTACTTGACACCTCATTAAGCACTGTAGTGATCTGAGGCACAGTACCTTCTACATGTCTTAATTTACAGCGCTGTATAGAGAATATCCTTAGTCTGGTTTGGGCTGCAAAGGCCTCTTAGGTATTTGTCATGTCTAGAGGAAGCCTGCAACAGAGAAGAAACAGAACTATGTGCTTTTACAGGGTTTAGGTGAAAGCTTTCCACCTCTCTGAAAAGAGACATGGTGGCTTAATGGTGGTGACAGCAGGAATAAAATATACTTTAAGTATATACTTTAAGTAGTTGAGCTCAACTGTATTAAAAATGAAAAGTTTTGGAGACTGAGTCTATTGATTTCTAGCTATTGTAGATGAGGTCTAAGGCTATATTTGTAAACACTTCTTGTATCTGGGACACTGTACATTGCTACTGGGTATAGCTAGTTAGCTCTAGCTGCTATGTTGAATTTCAGTAACCCATTCTCCTTTAAACATGTTGATCCTGGGTAATGTTCAGATTTGTTTGGCCATACGTATATGTATGGCCTTTCAACAAGTTCCCAGGGTTCAAGATCCATCTCTACTTTCCTTCTGGTGAGCTGTAGCTGTCACAGATGAGTTTTGTACAAAATTGGAGGACACTACATCTCTTCTTTGTGCCATCTCCAGATCTCTACTTTTGTGCTTTTTGGAGTATTGTTGAAATTGTAGCAAGATGAGGGTCAGTCTGTTCTCCCTAGTAACAAGCAATAGAACAAGAGGAAATGGCCTTAAGTTGTGCCAGGCGAGGTTCAGACTGGATATGAGGAGGAATTTTTTTACTGAGAGTGTTGCCCAGCACTGGAATGGGCTGCCCAGGGAGGTGATGGAGTCACCATCCACGGAGATGTTTGAGAGAGGTGGATGTTGCACTTAGGGAAATTGTCTAGTGGTTGATAGGGCTGGGACAAAGACTGGACTCAGTGATCTTAAAGGTATCTTCTGACATCATGTTCCAGGACTTCCAGACCTATATATACATAAGAACTGCTCAGGGGTTGGATCAGGGCCTGTAGCAGTCAGGTGGAAAAGGATGCTTGTAAAGGTCTGTAACTTTAAATGGGGAGGTTATGCTGAAGGGGAGTGGAAGCCAAGGAAGCAAACTGGTTTTGGAAGTCAGAATGGTTATTATCAAAGAATATTGTGGAAAGTGGTAGACTCTTTTTCAGTACTTTTATTGATGCTTATAACTATTTTTCTTTACAAATGAATTGGAGAGAATAAAAAATAGCTAATTTGAGCAGTCTTATAATAACAGAAAAAACAGTATGACAAGAAAGTAAAACTAATGGAACCAGTTTCAGAGATGGGCTGATGACTAGCTTAAATTATGTACTTTCTGTATTTGCACATTCTTGCATCTGAATTTATATCTCAGAGAAAAACAAGGAAAAGAAGCTGGAGAGATATTTTGTGTTCTGTTTTGTTTTTGTTGAGATTTTTCTATAAAATTTACATACATTTACTTACAGAAAATGTGAGGAAAACACGATTTTTGGTAAAAATAGAATCAATGCAAAGACTTTGAAAAGGTAGACATGAAAAAAAATTGACTTTTAGAAAATGAAAATACTTCTTTATGAGTAAAGGCCTCCCTGATGGCATTGCCTTGTAACTGAAGGAAGTACAGACATCTGGGTTGTTTTTATTTTGTTTCTGTCAAACCAGACTCTCATGTGATATAGTCTGAAAGCTGCCAAATCCTCCCAAATCTTGGGTGGCCTGAGCCTGAAACAATAAGCGGTCCAATTTCCCATACGGTTGCAGTATGTAGCCACCAATACATTTTTTTCTTGATTGAATTTTGAGAGAGAGAGATTATAAAAAAATCCACTTCTTTGGAGAAAATGAATCAAAGTGTCTTTTGCTAATCCTTTTGAACTTATGTAGTCCATGTTTGTAAGCTAGAACTTGTACCAAGTGATTTTTATTATCAATCACAATTAATCTGGAAGATAAGATGAAAAAGCAATGGAGAAATTGATCACTGCATCAAAAACTTTAGCTAAACACTTTTCTGAATATTTCTCTGTGTTTCTTCACATGTCCTTGGTGACTTCCAAAAAAGGCTGTGATAGTAAACAATGAATGAATAATATTACTGTAAAAGCTAAAATTTCTTCTATTGGAGTTTTTTTACAGATTCCCTGAACCTCATTGGAGAGTTTTTTACAGGAGCTGACTTTTATCTCTCTTTGATTAAATGTTATTGAAGAAATTTTGAGAGCAGTTGAAGGACATTGTTCTAGTCATCATCTGTGTTTATGATACTTTAATATAAAGTTCAATGAGGAATTGGAAAGGATGTCCTTTGATGTTGTCAAGAGAAGATACATCTGAAATTTCATTTAATTGGGAATCTTTTCTTCCAATTAAATAGTAAACTTGAGAGTAGTCCTGATATGTTGGAATTTCCCATGAAGCACACACTTAGGACTTTGACCACCCCAGAGAAGCATTTGAATAGAATTTTTCCCATTTATACGACTGTGCAGATGCTGTTTAACTCTCACTGTGCCTCTGGTGCAAGTAGGGGATGTGACAATTCTTTGTATTATATTTCACGACAACACTTCAAGGCTTCAGGTGGGTGCTGAGCACAATGGATGCTGGTGGCATTCTGCAGTTGAACTCAGTGAAAATTGTGGAGTGAGCCTCACTTAGCTGGGCTGAGGCAAATGAGCAAATCCTCTCACTGTGATTTGGTGAATTTCTGACATATACTAGAAGAAGAATGACAAGAGTTTGAAATACAGAACTATACATTCCAGTGTGTATAGCTATCTTACTGCCTAGTTATGCTGTAAGCAGCTCAAGTGATTTATAGTCTGGTTTACGGTCTGTCTGAGAGAGGTCTGGTATCTCACTGAAGGCTGGTGAATTTCTCTGTGATTTGATCAGAAATGGGAAGTGTCACCAATCAAATAATGCAGAGACTTGGGCAAGCTGTTCATTTCTCAGATGCTTGCAATGCAAATACCAGTGTAAGGAAACCCCATGTGATTTTGAGGAAGCATTCAACTGCATATAACTGCTTAGGAGCCAAGTTAAGTAAACCAAGTGTCAGGTTATTTTCAGTCAAATATGGAATACTTGAGACTGGCTATGAATGCTAAAAGATGGCAACCTAATGCATGATCAATTTCAAGTCTTTTTAAACAACAAAAGTTATTTCTTATATAAATGCTATGATTTTTTTTTCCTTGTGGTGTTAGTGTGCTAAGTTCTGGAAAAAATCAAACTTGTGATATTTTTTCCTAATGAATCCAAACAAAAGCTATTAGTTAGGAATTCATGCATGCATTCTGATGCTCAGAAGCAGCTCTGACCCGAGGCATGTGGATGTTTATCTTGATGGTTATAATATCATATGTGGTAGATTCTGGCAAGGATGTCCCTTTCCTTTACCCAAAGCATTTAACAGTGATGAAAAGATTTTTGTAAAGGCAGACATAATTCTTTCCATATTTTGTGCTTAGAAAACATTCGTTGATAACTTTTTGTTTATGGAAGTTGTCTTTGTGGCTGAAAATAATAAAGATATTAACCATAAGCCATTGGTGACTGGTTTACATCATTGGTATCTGAACTTGCAGCACTGGGAATTGCTCTTAATAGCTTGTGAGCCTGAGTATTAGAAATGAGAAGAATGTGGTAAAAGTGCTGCCTTAATAAAGGGTACTATACTATAATATAGAGAGTTTAATGGAAGAATGTTATTTTCTTTGTAGGAAAATGTAATGAATACTTAGACAAATGCTCTTAAACTGTGTCTTTGCACCTTTTCATTCTAGGGATTAAAAACTTTCAGAGACTGCTTTAATTTTTGAGCTTTGTATCCTGAGAACCGTATTTTATCAAGATAACGGCAAGATCTGCTTTGAAGGGGATACTCAGAATATGTATTGCATGGGCATTCCCATGTTATTTTTTTCTTGGTAAAACACAAACCAGGAATACCATGCTACAGACTGTGTGATGACAAACAACATGCTTTATACCCATAGAAGTCTGTAACCTGCTTTCATTACTAGTTTTTCATTGATGTTGCGAAAGAAGTTAAGCAGTGGTTTCCTACCACGGTTTTTAAGGTATCTGGAAGCAGTTCTTTACTGTTACCACTGCAAAAAGACCCCAGGAGCATTGCAGTCATCCCTGACGTTATACGGCTTGTCTGAGGAAGTCGTATCTGAGGACATACTATGACTTACAAAAGAATTCCAGAAACCCAGTAGGAGCATTAATATATCATGTTTCTAGTCCTCCCTAAACAGATTTGGAGGAAGATCATTATAAATGCTTAAAGCACTTCAAATATACATTCAAAGGACTGAATAGAGAAAAGATGGAATTATTCCCCAAGCATTATATGTTTTAATTGATATCAGTGTACTTTATACATTTGACACATAGTACTCAATTGCTGTGAAATATTCTTGAAGGACCAGGATAAAATTTTACTTGTGATTTTCATCTGGTTTTAAAGAATGGGAAAAAAGATAGGATATCTGCAGTGAATGTGCTTGCCACAGAAAGTCAATGTGGGTCAATCTGGAAGAGGAAGGGATAAAGAGAAATTGGAGCCACTCAGAGATCAGATATTTTAATGAGTATTTGATGAATGCTGACCATGAGAGAACGAGAAGGTCACAAGGTAGTTGTTTTTTTCAGGTAAGTATGACCCCTGCCTAGAGAATTAAACCTAGAACTTGCAATATCACATTCTGACCAAAGGGAAGATTTGATAGAAAATTTGATAGACTATACTCAAAGCAGAAAGCTACATTCCACATCAACCTCAATTCTACCATAAACTGTGGTTACACCACTTGTAGCAAAACACAGTGATTTAATATCTGTGAAGCAAAGTTATTTTGAAGTGCAGAGGAACTGGAGACTGGAAATGTGTGAACTGTTACTCCTCTTTTCTGTATACTTCTATGGGTACCTCATCATATGTTATGCGAGTGATTTTAGCTTATATAGACAAATAGCATAGCTGTCTGCTGTTCAAATGCTCATCTGCTGCCGGTAATTTCCTCTTCAGAAATTCTGTCATGCTACTTCAAAGATACAAAGAGTTGAGACATACTGGAAGATAGGAAATACAGAATGAAATGTAATTTTGAAAGATATAGCATGGGTGCTTCTGTATTGACCCTATTTTTAATTTTTTAAAAATTTTTTAAATTTAAATGAAGCTGCCTTAGGAAATTGCCTGTCAGAGGGCATTACACAGAGCTCTTAAGAGGAAGCTGAGTGCATTTAGATTTGGAGAGGAGCAAATGTTATGCTGAACCATGAGCAAGAAATCTACTATTTTTCTCTTTCCATATGACAGAGAGCAGGGAAAAACATTCCACTATGTCCACTATTGCACTAAAGATTGCATTGTTCAGAGAAACTCCTCCCAGGATTCATAGTTTCTTGGAGTTGCTACCCACCCCATGTAGTCCTGTGTATGCATGAATTATCTGGTACCCTGACATTCCACCAATACAAGTGTCTCCCAAAGCCTGCTGCTATGATGCAAGAAGAGGGACCATATGAATTCAAATCCCAATTGAGATTATTAGGTGATGTTGTGACGGAATCATAGAATGGAAAGGTTGGAAGGGACCTTTAGAGATCATCTTGTCCAATCCCCCTGCAGAAGCAGGTCAACCTAGATCAGATAACGTAGGAACATGTCCAGGTGGGTCTTGAAGACCTCCAAGGAAGGAGATTCCACAACCTCCCTGGGCAGCGTGTGCCAGGGCTCCCTCACCTGAACAGTGAAATAGTTTCTTCTTATGTTTAAATGGAACTTTTTGTGTTCCAGCTTCATCCCATTACCCCTCATCATATTGCTAGATACTATTGAAAAAATGGATGCCTCAACCTCCTAGCATCTACCATTTAGATATTTGTAAACATTAATAAGATTGCCCTTGACAATCTCGTCTTCTCTCGACTGAAGACCCCTAGTTGCCTCAGCCTTTCCTCATGAGAAAGATGTTCCAGGAATAGTCATCATTTCAATGGTGCCTCTCTCGCCTTTGGGACAAGATTACTTAGGAATATATGCCGCTAGATGAACATTAGAGATTTGGTATGCTCGTATCCAGTTCTCAGATTTCGTCTGTAGTGTCAGATAAGCTATATTAACAATGTTTCTTCATTTGCTTCCTCTGTTGCTTCTAATTATTTCATCTCTTTTACATCAAATATTGCAATTCCTGTTCTCTCCACTAGGTAAACCCAAGGGCAGACAGAGGTTTTTGCTTAGCAAAATGCCCGGTACTGTTGTTGAGGCTCTGTCTGCCATGTCTGTTCCTCTTTCCTATAGATTCCTTGTCAGTGGTGACAACAGAAATTTAGCTTTTCCAAGGAAATGGCAAAGGCTTACTCTGTCCAGTGGGACTGGCAAATTGATGGAAGGCTGTACTGACTGCAGTGTGGCTCCTTCCACAGAACCATCATGTTACTTTGGCACAGCTGCAGTCTGCTTTCAACTCTGTCTATGGTTCTGCTGACAGGGTGTGATACAGGGTACTAGATCTCATTTGAAACAATATTTTTCACTAGTTCTAGTAACATTTGTACAGAATGCTTAAAGCATGGCACAAAGCTGCAACTGGTGAATTTGTTCTTATCTAGAACAACACAGCTCTGTCCTCTGCATGTAAGAGCAATTGAAGTGTCAAAGCAGAGGCTGTGGGTGCTCGTGTCTCCCATGTTTCTCTAGTGTGGTGTCTGTTGAGGTGTCTAACAAGTCTTTCACTTTTTTTTTGCCATGTACCTTGCTCCCTCTCTGTTTTCCATCCTCTACAGTGTCATTGCTTCTTCCTGCCTGCACAGTCCTTCCTCATCTTCTCTCAGCTCTCCAACTTGCTCTTCTCATTTGCTGTGAGTGGAAGCCACATGCTGATAGCCTTGTGTGAGCTGCCTGGCTTTAGTGGGAGGGTTCTGGTCTTGATAGGGATTGGAACAAGATGGAGAACTTCTGGGATTCTTTCTTGGCTCTCCAAACACTGCCTGCATGATATGCCAGTCACTGAGAGATGGGTCTACATTGGACTGAAGCCTTGAATTATGAGGGAATGTGTTAACTGTACAAATATGAGCTGAATGTCTAAACGTCTATGTGGATCTAAACTGGATCTGCATGGATCTCTTCAACACATAGTTTCCCATCTTTAAAAAGAGAGCAATACTTCTTGCTTTCTATCCATTCTGATTTTTACCTGTTTGCAACTGAAGCTTATTACCATACAGAAACAGAGGTTGGGTCTTCCCTGTAGGCATGCAGTGTGGCTTGAACAGGTTGGAGCTTTTTGGTTCTGGAGGAGATGTAAGAATATATATGACAATAAAATATAGCATGAAAGAACTAGAAATCGGTCACAGTATTGAAACACCCTTACGAATGTGATGCATGGATGAAATGAGCACAGTAACAGATTCACTGCAGCAAATACCAGTGGAATTAGGTATTCTTGCCAGAGGCCTACCAACAATCTCTACTTGTTTTTGTTGAGTAAACACAGTCTTCAGTTGTCTGAGGTGCCTCTCTCTCTCTCCATAGCTTGCCATATCTAGGAATGTGACCATGGCGAAGCAGCTGCGAGTGGTGAATTCTGTAACAGTAGCCAGAACTGCCCAGGAGACATAAGCAAAGATCAAAAGTATTGTTTGCAAATGTGGGTATGTGTGAGGCTGACATGGACTTTGACCACTGAAGTTGTGTTTTTCATTTGAGTCCACTGACTGAGACCTAACTTGTGCTAGTTGCCTGAGTCAAACTGCTGAAGCCAAACAGTTTATTAGCATCACAGCAAAAACAGGCTTGGTTCTCCCATTGCTGTAACAATACTGTACATCGGAAAATACTGGTTTGATTAGGCTGACACTCAGTTTACCCTAGTCTAAGTGAGATGAGAATCAAGGCCAAGAAATATACTTCACCTTCAAAACGTCCATACCAGCAGCTGTGCCATTTGTAACCCGGCTGTAAGTGTAGATGATGTCACCATCTTTTCTGAATGGAAAACAATAATGAAAATGAAGCTCAGTTTTCAAAAAAACATGTACAGTGCAGTTGTCCTGAGCAAATACAGTGAATTTTTTTTTTCTCAAACCCAGCCAAATTGAGAAGGTATGCACATTTTCTGAGCCCTGCTAATTTCATTGTGCATAACTTTTTAATGCTGGCAATGGAAATCAGGATTATTTAGAAACGATACACATGTGCTGTTCATAGTTTGTGTGAGAGAAAGGGGCATGCCTTTCAGGAAAAGGAGTGTCCTGAGGGCAGAATTCCCTTAACATACAGAAAAAGTGTATGAAAGTTCAATTTTCCAAATCAAACCAGACAAGGGTGGTGGTTTTCGTTTCTGCTAACGAGTAAAGGTGTTGTGAAGCCTCTGTTCTTTGGGGGGCACTGTGTACTTGTAGCTAGGCTTAGTTTTGTAGTGGAAAAGTGCAGGTATTCTGTTTTCTTTTGAACATAGGTCACTGTATCATTTGTTTTGCTTTTAGCAAAGTCATCATGCCCATGATTAATTCTTTCTTACTGTGGGTAAAATATATTTTCCCAGCAGGTTTTGGTATCCCTTTTTTTTTGTTTTATTATTTTTAGTATATAAATGTGCTTTGTATATATTTAACTGGCTAAAGCAAGAGGAATAAAATACTACACCTAGCAGATATGCCACACCAAAACGAATGGCAATGATACATAATTATATGCCTACTTTTAATTTTTTTTTCATCCAAGGTGCAGCTGTGTTTGGAAACATTGGACTGACCCCTACTCTTAGGGTACTAGGTAAATCTCTCTTCCCCAGAGCAGGGGAGTGTCTCTTCTTATCCAATACTTTTATGCAAGCTGAAGCTGGTACCACCTTCTGCCCTGCATTTCTTGCTTGGTTGTCATGACATGGACTGATATGTGACACACTTTATTGATTCCTGCACCTTGAACAGGATTTATTGTTTGGCGTTTTTTGTGGTTTTTTTTTTCTCTCATTTGTTGCTTTGTTCACATCCAGAAGATTCATAAGGCCTTTCCAGGAGGAAAGAGAATACAGCTCTTGCTACTTATGGGGGGTTTGAGGCACTCTGAGTGGGAGGCTTGGTGTCTTGGGTTTACTATTTGTCAGTGCAGCTCTTTTGGATGTGCTAAACATCTGTGATGTGAATAGCCTGCTGGAGGGCTCTGTAACTTCCACTGAATATACACACATCCTAGGGAGACTGAGGCTGGCATCTGTGTTGACATGTATTCTTGGTATCTGCATTCTAGTCCCTGTAACTGTGTCTAAGTAGCATTAGCTTTTCATTTCCAGATGACTGACATTGTACTGCACAGAGCCCTGTGTTTGAAGAGATGATCATATTCCTCTGCTCTCTTTTGTGGTAGCTTTTACATTCTCTTTGAGTGCACTGGTGATTTTGAAGTCCTACGGATTGGGCTGTTACAGGCCAAAAGATATTATCTGAATCGTATGTAAAGTTTTCCTAAAAAGTTACCTCTGCCTCTCTAACATAGAAAGCAGCTTGTCTGTGCCCAGGAGGTAATTATAAGGATGACCAAATCTGATCATGGTGTGTGGGCTTCTCCTTCATGCACTTTCAAGCAATCCCCTAGACAGATCTGCCAGCTGGGTGGCTTGCTCACAAATCTAAACTTACTCACCTTCGTGTCAGACGTGTGCAGCTGTGAGCACCACCATCTGGGCTGTATCCTCTTTATATAAGATTAGGCTGATTTCAGATGAGCTGTGGAAACAGCACAGCCATAGCATCATTTAGAAATCGTCTGCTTGGGTGGAGGGAATGCACATTGTGCTCTCTTTATGTTATAACGGGGTATGAGAAATTGTGCAGAGCCAAACCATGCTTTCCACTCTGACCTGGAGAAAGAGCAGAGGCATCAGCTAGCCCAGGGTGCATGGCATATTTCCTGTCTGCTGTGTTCCCATATCAAGGGAGGAAAAATACATAGGCTGCTGGAGAGAGTACTCCTGCCTATTGTCCTGTGCCTGACCAGGATATAGAGGGCAGAGAGTGTAAGTTGGTGTCTCAACTCCTCAACTGCTCCTAATGTTGACTCTTCTCAGGATATGCTTCTCATCTGACCTATTTCCTAGGGCAGTTGTGTCCTTTGAGGCCTAATGGAGGCATAGTCCTCCTTCCTTCCTGTCCATGCAAGTGACACAGGTCACCTACTTTGGTATATGCAAATGAAATTTCTGCAAGATCTTGTTAGCATGGACATCTGTGCAATCTCACAACAGTTGTCCTTATCTTTGACCATGGTGTTCCACTTAGTACTTATATTCTGGAGGATCTGAAAGTGAAGTATGATGGTGTTATACATGGTATTTCGGGGGTGCTTGGAGATCTTCTACATTGTTAAGTGCTCCAATATATAGTAAGGAGCAGGAGAGGTTTGTTTAATGTTGCTGGGGAAAGGAGTTCTACCTCTTTTCTCAATACATAGTATTTTGATACCTCCTTTAGCTCCCTAGGGGATTTGCAAAGTAGAGCTAGCACTCTGCCCCTGCCATATGCAGCTGTGTGATCCTCCAGGAATATATTGTTGTCATTGAAAGTGTTAAAATTACCTTCCCTCCCTGTTCTGCTTGGAGACAAAGACTTTTATTTACAATAAACAGTTCCTGGTATAACTGTAAAGGGAACCCAAATGTGTGAGAGAAAAGTCAAGTCTGAGAGTGTTTGATAGAGTGAGAGCAGCGTCAGCTGTAGCTGTGGTTGCAGGACACAGTGGATGCTGACCCTTGCTGCTGACAGGATTGTAACCTTTTGTATTGGTGACTCATGCCAGCACTCCAGTGTCACACCTTTGTTACTGAGTACCAGAATTGGAAATAAAGACTGCTTACTTGTCAGCAGAGTTGAGTGATGCATCTTCACTACCCTTGGTGCAGGAGGAAGCCTGCCTCTTTTGTGTTTGTTCCTGAGCCAAGGAATAGGGTCAACTACTCCTAGCAGAGACCTCACTGGTTTTACAAAGCAAAGCTTTGGTGTTCTAATCTAATCTTGGAGCATCTATGCTGGTTGCAGGACAGAAGCTTCTTTTAAAGTTTTATATCTTTATGCCAGTGGCTCTTTTGAGCCACTGTTAGCTGTGGAGAGCACCAGAAAATTAGATTTTATGTATGAGGCAATGGTTAAATTGGTTGGGTACAGATAGGAAGAAAGGCCTTCCCCATGGTGTATTTGATACTCTATATGTTTCTTGCTGTATTGTGGGAATGTGCAGGGGTCGGGAACATATATCCATTTTGTTTCTGGAATTGCAGCTGAAGGCATTGCAGTGACAGTGATGGGACAGTTAATGCTATTCAGTGATGGTTCTATGTCAAATAAAGAAGAGAAAAATAATTTCAAGAAGCTTAATAACAAAAAGCAAATTAATTTTGAAAAGCAGAAGATTATCCCTCCTCAAATAGATTTTCTCCAGGCAGGGAGCACATCTCTGGCGTCACAGCTGCTTTGGGAAAAGACACCCGCAGGACTGGAACAGCAACAATCCAAGTGGCCCCTTTGGCCACTGCTGCCTGCTGAGTCTTGAGAGGTTTGCTGCCAAAATACAAGTTCTTCAGAGTGGCTGTATGCAGCAACCAGACTTGCCTCCCAGGGGATGATTTATAGTGTACTTTCTAGACCACAGACTTACCTCAGTTTTAGATTGTAAATTTTGTAGAAAAAAATGATAAACCTGAGAGAGCCACAGTCTCGACAGAGATTTCCAGGTGCTTCTAACATGCTTCTTTGGAGGGAGTGACTACAGGCTTAGGTCTCCAAGAATGCACTAACAGCTCAGCACATACAAGTGCTTTGGCTCTTATCGCAAGTAGTCCCATCCTTGCCCTGAGTTATTGAGACCAAGAGCTTAGCAATGAGCACTTGCAGGGCCTTTACTTACCATGATAAGGTATAAATATTAAAACTGTACTTGGTTTGGGGCTTTAATTTCTGCATACAACATTTGTCTAGATCTTATATGTGCAATCATAAACCAGGAGTTGGGTTATTCAGCTCTCCGAAAAGGTTTTTCAGTCTGTGCTATGACACAAAGTCTCTGATTGTTAAAGCAGAGGGGGTAGGAAGGTGTGGTTAGAGTAGCAACTCTAGTGATGAGAGCAAGAACTACTATGACAGTTCCTTAAATTCCTACAAATATAGATTCAGGCATATTACAACTACATATTTACAGTAGGCATTTACAGGTGGCTCCTAGTCATAGGATGCTGTCATGGTTTAAGCCCAGCTGGCAACAAAGCACCGTATGGCCACTTGCTCCTTCCTCTACCCTGGTGAGACAAGGAGAAAAAAAACATAACCAAAGTACTTGTGAGTTGAGACAAGAGTGGGAAAAGATCACTCACCAATTATGGTCACAAGGCGAAAAGACTCAACTTGGTGAAAAAAAAAATCATCAATTTAATGTGTTACCAATCAAATCAGAGTAGGATAATGGAGAAGAACAGCCAAATATTAAAACCACATTTTGCCCATCTCTCCCTTCTTCCCAGGCTCAACTTTGCTCCTGCTTTCTTGGGAAGCAGTGTGAGGGGCAGGGAAAGGGAATTGCAGTCAGTTTGTCACAGAGTTTTTTACTACTCTTTCTACCTCAAGAGGAGGACTCCCCATACTTTGCTCTAGTATGGGGTTCTTCCCATGGGAGACAGTCCTCCATGAACTTCTCTGATGTGAGTCCTTCCCACAAGCTACAGTTCTTCATGAACTGCTCCAGTGTGGGTCCCTTCCATGGAGGTGCAGTCCTTTTGGAACAGAATGCTCCAGCACAGGCTGCCCACAGAGTCTCGGTTTTGAGGTCCTGCAACCTGCTTTGATGTAGGGCCTTACAGAGGCTGCAGATGGATCTCAACTCCACCTTTGCCCTCCATGAACTGATGTGGAGAGCTTGCTGTCTCATCACAGGCTGCAAGGGAGTCTCTGCTCTGGTGTACCTTGTCTCCTCCTTTACTAACTCTTCGTGTCCCAAGATTGCTTGTCTCCTGTCCCACTCCTCTCTCTACTGCAGCTTAAATAAGTTCTTAAATATTGCAGAGATGTTACTACTGTCAGCTCAGCCTTGGCCAGCGATGAGTTTGTTTTAGAGTATGGGAAGCTTCAGGCAGCTTTTCACAGGAACCATACCTTATAGGAGCCTTACCTGCTACCAAAACCTCACCACACAAACCCAATACAGATGCAAAGGGGCACTCAGTAGAATTTAACTTTGCATTCTTCATAGCTCAGGCTTCCAGCAACATCTCTAGGAAAACTATGGTATCAGTGCCTGTTTGTTGACTTTGAAGTTTCAAGTCATGGAACTCAGACTTTTCTTGAAGTGAAATTTAGTTCAGCAAGGAGGATGCAAACTTCCCTTTCCATTATGTCATTTCCCTGAAGCAATATTGGGTTTTTTTTTCAGATTTTTAGAGGAAAAGTGACTTAGAATACGAAGCCGAGGAAGGATCAGTTGTGTAGTAAGCCTCTTTCAACTTTAGGTAGTACGTACCTGCTAGCTGCCTGTTGCAGTGGACAATGAGATGGCAGGAATTGATAACTGTAGTGGAACAAGAACCTGGAGGTATTTCTAACCTTCAGTTTTCTGTTCAGAATATCACCATCCATTAATCCTGTTACTCCTGAACCTGGATTCTTTAATGTTTTACATTCTGAAAATCTAGAAGGTGGTAAGATTCAGTAGAGATTTATAATTTCTTCCTAAATAATATCACTACCTCTTTTTATGTAGTCTTTGGTACATATGCTAATAATTTCCATAGTTAATGGAACGTCTAAGAACTAAAATTTTGTTCTTTTGTCTTGTAAATCCTGCAAAACAAAGTAACGTATTAAAAGTAATACACATAGCATATATTTAAAACCATTGCTACCAAAACATGGGAGTTGTCTGGAATCAGAAGCCAACAAAGAGTTGTTAAAATAAATAAAAAAGGTGTCTTCTGAAAACAAATGCCACTTTTTACCTCACCTAATAAAGCTGTGAAATTTAAAATGACACTAGAATAATAATGATTGATTGCTGTAACTGTGCATAGATTTATCTCTGACAAAAAAAAAATAATCATACTTAAAGATTAGTTTACTGTCTGTGGACTGAATCCTTCTTGCATTACACATGTGACTAAATCTGTGGGGCCCAGTTGCTAGGAAAAAAAAGACCCAGAAAGGCATTAAAATAGTTTAGCCCATTCAGCTGCAAAGTCATCTTACATATATTTTCCCTCCAACTGGTTTTGTGTATATTATTGTCAAATATGAATCTGCAGAATATCTCCTGGTCTGGAATCCTGTGCCCTTAGAGCAGTCAGCAGTCCTCCTGCAGCCTTGATTAGTGGCTGGTACACGTGTGTGTTAGGATCCATGTACTGTGCTGTTTTCCTAGGCAATTATTTTCATACTTATTTTCACACTTTCTTGTTTAGCTTATCCAGCTTATTTGCTTCCAGCATCACTCTGCATCTGCTCTTTCATTTGTTTTCGACTGCGTGCATAATATTGAAAGTTATCGATAGTGTACGATCACTAAAGTAAAACATAAAAAAAGATGAAAAATTAAGCTTGCTTTATCTATGGTATTCAAAGACAATGAAAAGTGTTGATCATAACATGTAGAGCTATCCTCATAGTAAATTAGGCAATTCTAATGTTGAGATAAATAGCTGTATACCTATAAGTTAAACCTGTGTGTCGGACTAGATCAACTTGCTAAGGATCATCACCAAAGTTTTGAGTCCCTTTAAAAGTTAGTTTTCAGAACATGCATATTATATATGTAACTTCTGTTGCACTATTTGAAATGGAAACAGGCTGCGAAGTCTGCCAACTCATCTTTTGTGTGCCTTTCCCACTGGTATCTCTCTCTGTTTGCAGAATCAAGCTTGCACAGCAGAGCATTTCTGTTCCCTTTTACATGTGGTCCTCGTTAAAATAAAATACAATGAAGTTTAGCTGTGGTGAAATTATTTGTTTGATTTTTTTTTTTTAAACTGGTGCAAAAAGTAAATATGTTTACTGTGTCCCTTTCCATTCAGTGTATTTCCTTTTTTAAGCTCCATTTGTGTTCAACAAGACAGCCTCTTTCTCCAAGATTAACATTTCTTATGATTGTTCCTGACAGAGGATTTACTTTCAGAGGCCCTGCTAAGGATAACCAAAAAAGGGCATGTAGCAAGACAGTTTTGGCAGCTTGCACGAATTTTCGGAGCTTTTTAGGTCTTGGTTTTCTGATGAGTGGCTTCCTGAGCATGCCTGGGGAATGACAGGCATCTCTGCAGGCAGGCTGAACCCACCTTGGCTTGTGTGTAGTCATTGGCTGCCTATTAGAATAAATTGAGGACAATGCATACCGCTGCCTGCCAATTGTAAACATAAGGGATATGTATTCACTTAGCATTGACTTTTGGGAGGGGCCAAGGAAAAGCTGTAGTTTTATTGAATAGGGCTGTGTGTGAGGCTGCTGGTGTGCCTTTCTTGCTGTGCTCCTGCCCAAGCAGCCAGTTATTCATTTCCTTCCTACTAGTTGAAAACTTTTCAGCCAGAGGTAAGGGCTTAAGATATGTATTTCTTTGGGAGCGAGCTGATCTGACTGCATTTGCATTATGGCTAGAGATTAAGCAGCATGCAAAATCTAACGAGCTGTGGAAACAGTGTGAAAGTGTCAGATACTGTTTTTCCTCCCCTCCTCTCTCTGTGCTCCCCCTTTCCAGATGTTTACAGGGAGCTAAAGGAGATATTTGTGCTGGATGTGTGTGTGTGGGGGGGTGCATGCTTGCCTACCCCAGTGAAGGTTTATGAAGAAGTATGGGTGCAAGGCTTTGTGGTGCAGGGACAGGATTGGTGCTGGTCCCACTCTGTTTGAGACCGTGCAGTGAGACTGTTAGTTGAGCAATAACCAGTCTGTTCCTTTTATTTTCTTTCCTTTCTTTTTTTTTTTTTTAATTTAAATTTAAATTGCAATGAAAGTGTTTTTACCGTGGTAATGGCTGGTGAATTGCTTTTAATTTTGCAACTTAATACCTGGGCTTTCAGGGCAGCCTAACTGTAAAGGCAATCTCCTGATGTAACTGATATAGATACAGTAAAGTTCTGGTTAATGTAACTGATCTGATACTTGCTGAAGCAGATGTCTGTCATGGCAGCCTTTGATAGAGGTATTGTTGACAATAGATGGCATCCATTTCTGTCTCCAGCCTCCAACATGCACAGCAGCATACTGCCAAAAAGTTTCTTGTGAAGTTGTCTCTCCTGTTAAAAAAGGAGAGCAAAAAAATGCACTTGAGTGGGACTGGAGCTCTTAAAAATCCGGGTCTGTGTTTGTGTCAGTCAGAGCGCTGCCGGGGAGAGCCGCTGGCCAGAGTCTCCTTTCCCAGCTCCTTTGACATGCTCGGACAGTTTGAAAGTGTCGTGTGAGGCTGGCTGCTGATAGCCTGATATTCTGCATAGCAGGGAATTTCTCAGAGAAGGAGCTGGAAAAATGAAGGATGAAGTTAGCTGCAGATGGATACTTGGGAGCAACAGACGTTGACCATACTAGTAACCTCTGACCAGACTTGCAGTGACTATTGCTTTTTCTCATATACCTCATTTGGAAGTACAGGCAAAGTAACTTTTTAAAAATGACTGTTTGTGGAGTATTTATTTTCCAAGTATGCAATTTTAATGCAATTTTACCTGACTGAGAAGGCTTCTCTAGCTAAAAAGCATACAGGAGAATAATTTGTGAAAATAACGCATTCCCTCCTTGGCAGCAACTCAAAGAAAATAAGGAGGCAGAGTGTTTCTTTTGAGAGAACAGCGTATTTATTATAATTTGTCTATTTTGGGTACCATACTGTGAATGATTGTGCTTGTATGATTTGCCATTAAAGAGCCCTGGGACCTTGCATCCATTCTTTCTCTGTCTTATTAAATGTAGCAGTAGGTTCTGTGTGAGAGTATGCAACTGCAAACAAGTTTCATGCCTTCTTCTCCTGTCAGGGAGAGACAGGATGGGATAATAAAACTATATATGCCAAAGCCAATTAAATGGACTGTTTCGACACAAATTACAAACAGTGATGCTTCAAGAAGTGATCCCTTTGCTAAATTAAATGGCCTTTAAGGTAAAGTGGATCTGAAGCATTCTCAACATATTTGAAGAAAGTGCAATAGGTTTGCCTATTCAGGAGGCTTTCTGATAGGCAGCTTAGTCAATAAAACCTGCATACATTAATGTGATATCTAAATCGCAATGGCAGGGGAGAAACACCAGTAAGATGCCTGTGAACATGAGACTAAATTAAAATGTCCTTATTTCCTGAGAACTTCTCTTTGCTGCAGCATGCAATGACAAGAGGGACAATTCCACAGCCTTTGTTCACAGGATTAGTCTTGGTGAAATTAATACCATCATTAATGGATGCAGGATCTGACGCAAGGGGAGTCTTATGTACTCTGAACATGCTTTGACAGTGAGTGATGAAAGCACGTATTAGGAGAATAAGAGATTTTCTATTATTGCTGCACCATGCACTCCCAGCATTACTCTGACATAGAGCAGCCTTGAGAAAGGAATAACTTCCCTTACACTTTTTCCTTCTTGTGGAATAACTTCCCTTACACTTTTTCCTTCTTGTCCAACACTGATACACAGTGCAGTAGTGGCACTGAAAGCTAGGTGATTTGTAATGAAAAGGGAGAGTAAATTCCTCTGGTTGACATTAGAAGGAAAGTTAGTGCACTAAGGTAGTAAAATTTTTTGTTCCTCAAGATCTCATTCACAATGCTGATCAGCATCTGGCTGGACCTGCACCGGGTTAGGGTGCAGTGCTACTGAGTCCAAGTGGTGAGACTGGAAAGATCAAGGCTGGTTTTGCTGCCTGCCTGCTGGGAGGTAGCTTCTGTCATATGAAGAGAAAGATGACAGAGAAGTTCTATCAAGAAGTCCTTGTTTAACCCTTCCCTGCAAGCAGCTGGAGGGTCTTTGCCTATGAGAGTAATCTTTTAAATGTAGAAAAGTGGGAGCCTGCGGGACAAAGACTATGTGAAAGCTCTGGGACTGTTTAAAATTTCTGATTTCAGTAGCTACTTACATGACACCTATTCTGTTGGACACCTAAGTCACAATTTCTATTAAAAATCAGTGCAGTTGTTAACCTCCATCTGGCAAGGGTACAGCTTGCTACATTTGCTTGCTGTGTGTGAACAGAGAGAGACAAGAAACCATATATGCATAAGAAAGAGAGCCAGGAGAGCAGCATTAGCTGTCCATCTGCAGTGTTTGTCTGGACCTTTCCGGGTACTAGAGAAAGCACCAAAAAAGGTAACAGGGCAGAATGGGAAGCACAATCCTGTGAACCTTTTGCTGCCTTTGAGAGGCACTTTATGGGGAGTTTACAGGATTGGGCTCCAGGTGTACAAAGCCTGAGGCAGACAGGCCTGTGACTACAAAGGGTGGGAGTCTATCTTCAAAGCGCGTTTTCATTCTTTAAAAATTGTCTCTTCTTAGTAACTACCCCTTGGCAGCTTGTAACAAGTAAGCTGCTTCCATCCTAGAGCTCTCACCCTTGGAAATGTGCAGAGACCAATTTGCTGATTTTGTTTGTAGCTCTTGGGTGGTTTAAAGCCCCACAACTAGGATTTGGGAGCATCTGTACCAGAAACAAGGCACT
The DNA here is from genome assembly GCA_013401255.1 of Urocolius indicus. Taxonomy (NCBI): domain Eukaryota; kingdom Metazoa; phylum Chordata; class Aves; order Coliiformes; family Coliidae; genus Urocolius; species Urocolius indicus. Next base: position 266,771 of record WBNH01006308.1, on the reverse strand, counting down.
TTATCTGTATGCTGACACTTACTATTTTGATGCTGGTGTTTGCTGGGAAGCTATAGCTGTTGCATGCCTCCAAATGGTTTATCAAAGATTTGGCTAAGGCTGAAACTTGACTCAAAGGCATTTGGAGATCAGATTAGGTTTGACCTTTCTGAATTAAACAGTGAGACAGTTGAACTATGCAAAATTTTCTTTTTGCCTTTCCTGATGCTTTTGTACAGTTCAGCTATCCCAGTGAGGAAGGACGCTCAGTACATTGTAATTTGGGATCCTTCCTGCCCTTGGAGGAGATTGTTCCTAATTTTCTTGAAATGGATTTGATTAACCAAAAAGCTTAGGGCATGTAACATCGTTAATTAGGGCATGTGACACACAGGCTGTTAGCCCTGGTGTGTTTGTTATGTGGTTTATATCCTGCATAAGAAGGTTCTTATTTTCATGCATGTGTGGTTTTTTTTTCTTTGGAACTGTGGTTAGTGCTGATAAATGGCGAGTGACTGGTGACTGACTGCCAAGTAGATACCAGCTACCAGTGTTCTCTGCTGTGTCCTTCTTCCTGAGCATTACTATCTGGCCCTGTGGGGAATACAGTTTCTGGATTTTCTCACTTACAAACCTCCTGTTACTGCTTTGTCTCGTGTCAACTGCTGTGCATCCAGCTACAGCAGTGCCCAGGCTTGCTGGTTTCCCCAGCAGTGAGGTATGTGGACTTCCACCTATGGTCAGGAACTACCACTACTAATGCTGATTCTTTCCCCTTCCTTGTGCTTTGCATCTGCCCCTTGAGAGGGGAAAACTCTGTCCGTGAAGCACAGGGCCACCTCCTGATCAGAAGACCCTGCCTATAGCAGTGTATGTAGGACGTTGGGTTGCAGCCAAAAAGAAGTGCTTTCAGTGACTCTCCTGCTAGCTGACTGCATGAGCAGGAGCAAATAACTGGGGCAGCAGGGAAAAGAGAGGAAAAAGGCAGCCATATCTTAAACCACTGGAATAATTTCTCCTTTGTTTTTTTTTTTTTTTTTCCCTGTGGTCATAAATACTTGATGAGTCACTCAATGGCTGTGTGTCTGTTTCTGTATCTTCAGGTAAAGGATAATCCATGTCTTTGTATTTAGCCCATGGGGCTGCCAGGGAGTAATTAATTAGTGTTTATGAAAAATCAAAATGTCAAGTTTAAGCACTGGCTCAAACTTTATTTCTGACCTCTCTCCCAGGAAGAACAAACACTTTTTTGTTTATTTGTTCACACAGATATGTATTCTACTAGAAAGTAACTTCTAGACTGTGGGTGTAAAGCTGCTGAAACCCAGTGAATGGGGTAGAAGATGGGCCAGGGTCAGTAGTGACTCTACACTGATGTGTTTGGAGAGTTATTACTGGGTGCTTGCAAACTGAACTGCACTTGCTGCATCTGAGACAGAGCCTTCCTGTGAAGTTGTCATGCATATACCAAAACTATGAGATGACAGCTTTTGCTTAGAGACCTGCCATAGTGTCATAAGTTTGGAAGAGAAACTACTGAGCAAGCTGCTGAACCTTATCTGCTTGTACAGCTTCATCCTGATGAGAGCATTTGAAATTGTAACTCCTGGGGCCAGGCCAGGCTGCAGTGGGGAAAGTATTAGGGAAAGATTTAAGGCGATGGAAACAACATTACATGTTTCCACACCCTCTTGTGTACAGAATACAAATACAGAGCCTTTCCCTTGAGACTTTCTGTGGAGGGTGTGAAACAAAGTAGAACCCACCCATTTGCACATTTTCTGGTTTATGTCCTTAAATGGCAAAAAAAATCTTTGGAATTTAGCTCATAGAAGGGTTATAAATAGATTTGTGGAGATAAAGTTTTGCTGTAAATGCTCTGTTTTTGAAACTATTCAGAAGACTAGGGCAACAATTATGAAAAGGGAAGAGTATTGCTAAATGAAAGATGACAATTTCATTGCACATAGATATATCTGTACTCGTGTGTGGGTTCACATATACCTTGCTCCACCTGTCCTGACCTTCCCAGTCTTCCTTCAAGTGTGTGGAGGTCTAAGGGGCATGGAAATTGCTGTGTACACTTTAAAAAGTTAAACAGTTTGGGGCCAGGGAGAACTAGCATTCATGATTCATCAAATTGCTAAGGGATCCTGAATCTATGACAGCTCTGTAAACAAAGGTCCAGAGATTTGTTGGCAGCTTGTTTTACATCCTCCTCCAGTGCAGCTGGCTCCGGCTAGGGAGAAGCTGTGCGGGGCTGGACAAACTTTCGCCAAGTAAGAGCAGAAGCATGAGTTCCTGTGCTCCTTCAGAAGTCAAGGTTCTGTCCTGCTGACTCGTGCCAGTTGGATTCCAGTCATCTTCAAAAGGAGGCCTGCCCAAGTGAAGGAGTCAGTGATCAGGCCCTTGTTTGTTTCTTATTTGCAAGGCTTTGATGTTCCCTTGTCTTTCTGACTGCCACAGGGCATGTTACTACCCTTTCCCCACTTCATTCTTTTCTTTGACAGTGAGCTCTCTAATGGTGAAATGATCCTCCTCCTTTTCCAATTTTTTTTTGAGCCATAGTGTTCACGCTTATAAAATCTTTCTGTCTTCCCAGAAGCAAAGACAGGACCTTTAAAAATTCCTCCCCATTTCAGAGGACCTAGCAGTGCTTGTTTGATAGTCCAGATCATCACCTTCTAATACAAGCTGTTGTACTGTGTTGTACTGAGGACAATTTCTGCTCAGTGTTCAACTGCAGACGGAGCAAAGGCTAAGGACTTTGCCTGCATCTTCCTAATGACCTCTTGATAACCCACTTTCTCTCAGCAATTTCAAAAGCCATTGAGCCAGGGGAGAATTTGGCTTTGCTCCAGCTTAGTTAAAGCTTGTAGGTTTGGAAAATAAATTACTGGATCTTGGTTGAAATGTTTGGCAATGAGAAGGGGTTGAATTAGCTCTGAGATCCATGGAAGAGTTTGGTTAATTGTCATTTACCTGCATAGTTTAACCTACTGGTGCTGCAGGATGCCTCTAGATAGTATCCTTCATGGGAGGCTTTGGAGTGCTGCACTCCTAGGTCCTTACAGAGGAGAGTTTGTTGTTTTGTGTGGTTTTGGGAACAGCTTAGGCCCATACACAGAGCCACACCCCTATGAAAGTGAGGAGTTGCATTCAGATGTCTGATAAGCCACAGCTGTTGCTTTGCCACTTCAAATAAAACTTGGATTATGAAGACTGAAGTGCAGCATTTTAATCGCTGTAAATATGAATTCAGGCAATCCAGATGATACTGAGCCAAGCATTTCTGTGGATAATGTATATTACACTAACAAAAGCAGGCCAGCTGAGAATTTCCCTACCACTATCCCAGTAACTTAAAACATCATCTGTTTTCTGCTGCATTGGTGTATATGAGGGAGAAGTTTTAACCTGGGCATCAGTTGGCATGAATCTGATCTTCCTTTCAGCAGCTATACAGTGGTGTAAACTGTACTCATAGTTTTAAAAAAAACCCACATGTTGTGTCTGATCTCATTTATATTAGTGCAATTCAGTTTGATTTCCTTGAGTTACTCAGAATTCAGGCTGGATTGGTTGCTATCAGAAGCTGCCACTTTTTGTTTGTCTTTCTACATGTTCCCTAAAGGACAATGGCAGCAGGAAATTTGTGTCAAAAATCCCAATAATGAGCATTTACTGGGAAATGATATTTCATACAAGAGAGGGCACTACAAACCCAGAAAGCCAGTAAAATTCCACTGCTTGTTTGCTCCCTGGTGATTAAAAGGCCTTGCCATATATGGGAAAGGTCTGAGCTTCATTCACTCTGACCACAATAGTAAATGGATTATTTGCTTGGACACAGTATGCAATCAAGGAGCAATGCCTTACGACAATAAAAAAGGAAAAGCAGCAACTTTTGCTTGCAGTTTGTTTGCAGTTTTCTCTAAAGCGCGTTATTAAAAGCTCTATAAATAGTTTTGGATGTTTTTGGTTCCTTTATTTAGATCCCTGTGAACTGTAGTCAGTTTGTTTTGCCACTTAACCCTCCCCCATAAAACCAGACATACCAGCCTATTTCCTCTCCTTTCCGCTACACAACCCAAACAAGAAAAAGACATTTCCTCTACCAGTATATATAAATGTGGCTCCTCTGTCTTCAGTGCATCTATTGTGGATTTATATGACTAAAGGTCGGGAATAGCAGACAAGATCTTATTTCTCACCAGATACGAAGCACTAACTTTAACAAAACCAATGATTTTGAATGCAATTATTTCAGAGACAGTGATGGGGCTTTGGGAGAGAAGTAAATATAAAATGTGTGTGTGTATGAATAAATATGAGTTTTGGGGGAGGAAGGTAGCAATGTGCTTTGGATGGGAGTTGCAGAAAGCGTCCCCAGTGTTCTACACACACTTCAGTGATTTTGTTTCTACCACATCAGTTTCTGCAGTGAAACCCTACACAGAGGACATTAAGACACAAAGTCATTGGAGCAAAGTTGTGTTTACATTCTTGCTTTTCAGTTTATTTTGTTTAGGAATCAGTACTCTCTCTGCAATAAGAATCATGAGGATGAAGTAGTTGTTCTAGTTGCACTTTTTTCATAAGAAGATGGACAGTTAAGCAACTGCAGCAACAGAATTATGTAAGGTTCTCTGCTTCCTGGAGGTTTTCAGGAGTTTAAATTATTTGTTTGTGTTACTTTGAGTACCTTAGAAATGTGATGTTTATGTTACATTGATAGTTTTAGAGATTACGTCTGGGATCTGACCTCTATGTAATTTTGATGAAAACCGACATCTTAGTGGCCAGAATGGATGATTGATCAGTCTCATCTCCCAGACTACATGTCTCATTGCACACCATCCAGTTACTCATGTTTTGGGGCCATTTAAGCTGACACAGTAAAATAGATGTAGACAGCCACAGGACAGGTTTGCTGGATTTGAAGACAGTCTTCTGCTCCTCTAACATGTTGTTGTGTCTCCCAGGAAGGACTACACCTCTAGTAGAGGTGTGATTCAGCTTCTGTACGCATATGCATCTGGGCACCTCTACAAGTTTCTTGCACGTGTCCTGGCAATTTAGGCTAACTATTGACCATCAGCCTTCAGGTGGCTTGGCTTCTCAGTACCAGAAAATTGCCTTTTGACACATCTCTGCTTCTGTTTGTAGTGTTAAGGAAAATCAAACTTTCTATTTGGCAGTCCTTTATGTCTGATATCTCTCTTCAATAAGAGGTGGGTTTTTTTTTTGCTTTTTTTTAATTATTATTTTGCTAAAGATTGAAACTGGTTTTCTTAACTGCATCTGCATGGTCAAGAACTTTGACTTAAAAGAAAAGGAGGATGTAAGGTAGGCCTGATTTGAGATGTTGCTGCTTTTCATCTCTGGATGACAGTGCTTCTGATGACATGTCATTTGACCAATATCATGAAGTCATGCTAAGATGTGCCCAGTGAGGAATCTTAATGCAGCCAAAAGAAGCATTGTCAGGTTGTGACAGCTGGGTAATGTAATAGTAACATATGTAAATACTTGTATTTTCCAGCTCTTAGACGGATCAGGGATAGATAATTTAGAGACCAAAAATAGTTAAGTATCTAAACTCTTTCATATGTCTTCATTCAGGATTTAGACTGTGAGAAACCTGCTGTTGTATCAGCTTCTTAAATGGCATCTGGAGTCTCTGGAAAAAGTCCCTGAATAATAAGCACGTTGAATGCTATAAATATTATTACATGATTGAAACAATTTTTTATTTTTTTCAGTTTTTACCATCTTTGGCCTTCCTGAACCCAAATGGAAGATGTGAGACTGTTGGTTTTTTTTTTATTTTTTATTTTTTTTTCATTTTGAAAGAGGAAAGTGTAAATGATGCATTCTTTGGAGTAATTTTCCCCCATTTTCCCCTCATTGAAGAGATTTGTGGTCAAGCTTGGTGCTTGTGAAATCTCATTCTATCTATAGAGAAGCTTTGCAGAAGTTCATGGTGTTTAACTCTGTTGCTCTGCACTGGCTATGACTGGCAATTTGCCATCCATTTTTTTGCTGGGGTCCCTCAGTGAAGTGTGTCAACATGATCGTTTTAGAAGATACTTTTTTGATTTGCATTGATGTTTTTTAGAACAACACAGTTCTCTGTTGTGCTGTATGCCATGGTCAGCAAAGAAGTTTATTACTTCACCTGTCAAGCCAAGAAGTTAGTCTGTCGTTCTTGGACTGTCTACTCTAACAACCCAGTTGTTTTTTCCAAAATAAGCAGCATGCTTTTCTCTGTTCACTACCTTCTGTAATAGATGTGAGCTCTTTTCTTGGAGTAGATACATAATAAACTTTAATATTGACAAGAGGAGAGGGAGTAATGGTGTATACGCCTTCTGTATCAGAGTGTCTGATAAAGATCAGTTCATCTTGGTAAGAAATGAAAGGAATTTACTATATGTGTAGGAAATATGTTTTGTTATAAATGAACAGATTGAAGTGGTGACAGGCTATGAATTTGACTTATATGACAAAATACAGTTCTATAGTTCTGAAAGTCTGGAGACTGGTGTGATGAACTGGAAAAAACATTATAATCTGAGTACGTTATTTCTGTCTCCTGTGACCCTTCAAGGCAACGGAAAGTCACTGATGGAAAGGCTGCTGGCATTAGCAGGCATAGAACTGGTTTCATCAATCTTGGTTCAGTGCTTACAGGTCACTGAGGCTGAATTTAAATATTTACATTCAAGATTTTCCCTTGATTTAGAATTAAATACCAGAAGGCATAGGCATACCCTCCCCCCTGCACCTCAACCACAAAAGTAAAAATGAAAACCTGGGAAAGACATATTAAGTCATCTTGTCCCTTTCCTCTAGGCAGTACAGGATGACTCCCTAAAGTATATTCACACGTGTTTTGTCCATAAACACCTCTGTTTATTAACAAAATACAATAAGCTGTAGTTTTTCAGTGAGGATTGGGATACTTTGCTGCACTTTCTAGTTTTTAGCAAGGGGAAATAGCTATCATTCTAAAATGTGTTTCTTGGCCCATGGATATTGCTCATGTGAATTCAAGCAAAAAAACCCTAATGAATGGAAACTTGTAGAAGAGTTAACGGCAGCTGGTTTTATTATGGACCGTGGCTCTGACATGATCTCACGCGAGTTTAATATGAGTTACCTCACTGACTTCAATGGAACTGCTTTTCATTTGCAAGGGAGTAAATGAGGCCAAAATCAGACAGAGACCAAGGGAGACTTTCTAGGAGAGGGTTTTAGTTTGGGGGTTCTGCTTTACATACATATAAAATACATGGGCATATCTGCATGTTGCAGTAAATGTGTCAGGCCACCTGGGAGAAAGGGGCCAAATTCTGCTTTGAGTAACACCTGTGTAAATCCAAAACATAATGTAGAGCCTATGTGCCAGGGATGGCCAAAAAATTACTTTGTTTTTCTAAGTGCTACGCTGAATTTGTTTCCCATTGGATTTCTGATATTTCCTTGATGAAAAGATTAGGAAATGTGGCAGAATAAGACCATTCTAAGGAGAGATTAATTTTTTTTCTTCTTAATTTCAACTATATCAAATTAAAAGAGAAGTTGTGTTGACTATTGTGAAGCCAGCTCAGACGGGCATCATGTGTGCAGTTATTCTGCCTTGAAAGTATTAAAGGAAGCAGTGAAATGATTGTATTTCAGTGAGTCAAACTTTCCCATATAATTGTGCAATGTTACATTCTCCTTCAAACTCAGTCTTCAGCCCAGCTAAATTTTACAAAGTTGTAGAAAGGTGGCTGTGCTTCATTGAAAGTATAGCTTTGGTCTCAAAAAGGGATAAGAGCTCTAAAACTTCTTGAAGGCCAGCAGAGGTGTTACTTAAAAGCTGCTTGAGTACTGCAGTAACAGTCTGCAGCTGTGAGATGAGCTTTTTTGTTGTCGCTCTGGGTATGATGGGACACGATTGAAGACATGACAGATATAGATTAAGAGTGAAGAAAGACCATGGAGAGAAGTTTTGTCATCTTAATTATTGTGTTTTGATGGTCCTGCTTGCAGCTCTCCTGTACATCAGCAGCTGAGGTACAGGCACGTGTGGGTAGAATCAGAGTCTGCAGCTTATTCAATGTGAGCTTTGAAATGTTGTGTTTTAGAGTTAGTTTAACATAGTTCCCTTGATTTTCACAGGGTTTCCCACCAGTGCAAACACTGGTTTCAGATGTTTTTTGCTTTGCTCAGTCTTTGCAATGGTGATGTTTACAGGTGTGTGATGTAAAAGTTCATCGTAATGTGGTTTGCAGTGTGATGCTATGCACTCCCAGTGATGGAGGGAAAACATGTTGAGCCTGCAGAGCCATTTAGTGTTAACTTCAATTTTTACTTTAGGTCTTGAAGGAAAGCAGAGTAATGTTACTTAAGCTTGACCTGTAGGCCAAAATTGAGGCTGGGGTAAGGCAGTAAAATATGGGGAATAAATGGCCCTATCTGCTTGTTTAAAAGGGAATTCTTATGCTTTGGGGTGAGAAGTCTCTTCCCAATCTATTACAGGTTTCTCACTGTTTGCTATCTGAGACAAAGCTAATTATATTGTCCATAGAAAAAGTGCAGCAGAAGCTAGTGTCCCCGTGGTTCATACAGCTGCTAATTGTTCCCAGTGGTGATGCAGAAACATGTTCTTATCTAATTAGTCTAAGATCACCCTTGTTTTACATAGGATGCTATTCTGACATCAGATATAAATAACTTCTGCTAGCTGCAATGCTTTGCCAGATTCACAGGTAAAGACCCTATTTCTCAGAGGATTTATTATTAGATTTGTAGTCCTCTTTGGATCTTCCTCCTAAGCAAGTTAAGTGCTGCTTAGAGAAACTCCAGTGGTAGAGCTTTTCTTTGAATGCAGCACAGAAAAAATTTCTCTTGCTTGCTTCTAAAATGCTTCTGTCCTAATCCTCTCATACCCTTATTTTAATACTATCTTTGTTTGAACAAAGCTTGTCAAATTCAACCTGACCTCTGTATGATAAATAATTTTGTGCATTTTGTAGATCCCTTCTCTGAGACAATATTGGCTGAGGTTATGTGGAAAGTCAGTGAAAAGGATAAAAACAGAGACCAAGACTTTTGTCTCCTACAGCAAGACCTGAAATGCTGTTGTGCTAGGGCACAGTATTCATAGACCTAGTATTTACTTACCTTTTTTCACGTAGCTCCTGGGACTACCAGATTGACTACACAAGAAGAGAGAAATAAGCAGGAGAATTTTTGCCTGTGGAGAATGATTAACATTTAAAAGCAGTTTAAACACATTTAGAGTTATTAGAGGACAACCAAAACCTGCAACCAAACTTGAGTTATTGAATATAGGATTGTCTTCTTAGCATTTTTCTGTATGAAGGAGACCTAAACAGATGTTGTCTAGTAACTTGGATGTCATGAGATACGATGCCTTTTAATACATGCTCAATTTCCCCTTAGCTATTTTGTTATGTTATTCTGTTCAAAGTAGCCCAGTCACCCTTGATCAATTTTACTTTTTGATCAGTAAAAGTACAAGGTAAGAGACGCTGAACCAGATTTCTGCTGCTGAGTAACTGCAGGAACACTAAAATGGTGTACATCCATGGAATTGTATTAGTACCCCACTTATTATTGGGAAAATGTTTTCTTCATAGTTTTCTAGAGGTATTCTCAGAAAATGGTGAATAGTCTTTGTCATGCTTTGTCACTTCAGAAAGAAGAAGTGCTGCCAAGTGCTCTGGTGATAGAACTGGTGCAGGAATTAAAACTATGGGATGGAGATATAGCAGAAGCCCAGACAGATCACGTTGCATCTATTTTTGCTATGTCTAAAAGGGTTGCATTGGTTGGAATGAGTGTGTTAGAAATGAACAATTGTGATTTCATGCTAAAATATTTCTATGGCAGAAAGACAGGAGACTATACAGAAATAATTGTGTTCTTCTTACAACTTTGGTGCTGTCTGTTGCACATGGAGCATAAAAGTATCTCTCTGAAATATAAAGAAAAAACACTTTCTGTACTTCCAATTTTGCATTTTTACAGATGCAACTGGCTTCAACTGAAGGGACATTTTGATGAGAGATGGAATGTCTCATTCACATAATTGATATGTTATATTTTGACATTTATGCAAGACACAATAGTGGCTACCCAACTTGGCTGCTTGATGAAGAGAGGAGGTTACAGAATTCCACCTAACTGAAATCACTGATTTTTGTAAATGGAAATTGTTTATACATTTTTTCTTCATTACAAATAAATACAATTAGTGGTTTACAATGTTTATATGGATAGCATCAACTGGATTTTGTTCCAGCGCCTTGCATGCTGTTTCAACGTGACCTACAATATGCAAAAAAATCTGACTGAGACACCAAGTGTTAAGTGCAAACTCCCAATGTAAATGTGAAGCTTTGTCAAGCTGAATTAGTTTCCTTAGTTGATATCAGGAAGGGTTTTGTTGGTTTGTTTATTTTGTTGCAATGGATAGGGATGGAGAAAACTGGAAAGAAGTAAAATGGTATGCTGCAGTTCTGAGGGATTAGATTTTAAATTAGACTGTTGTATTAAACCTAAACAATTAAAGTCGAATTGCTGCCCAATATTCACCTTTTCAATTCAGTGGTACCTAGAAACTCTACTGGGGAACCAATGATGTTCTTAGCAAATTTCCTTCTAATAACACAACAGTGTCAATTCAAAACTTTTGATATTGCCAGTAGTAATAAGACGTCACCAAGTCTCAAACACGCTAGTTTGTGTAAAACTGAGTCACAATGCTATTCCAGATTACTTCCTTTTTTACCTGATTGCTTTATTTTGTATGTGGTTTGCTTCATTTCATCTTTGATTGATCAGATATTACTTCTGGTTTAAAAATGTCACAGCAACATAAAGCTTTGGCACAACTTATTTATGTAGCTTTTAGACAATTATATGTTAGCATTTTACTACTGATTATCTTTGAAGCCTGAGCAATCTCAGACCAGATTTACCTCTTTGAATCTTATTTCATTTCTAACCACTTGTTATATTATAGAATACATCTTTGGAAGTCATGTAAAAGGAGCGACTCTTTCCCCTGTCTTTCAAGATATTGTTTTCACTGGAGTACTAAAGAAAGTTTACCAGAGAAAAATGCCTATTCTGAAAATCACCAGCACGTTATTCAGAGATGATCCATACAGACCGTGAAATACCTTATTAGCCATGTTGCATTTTAGAAATGATAAGTACTCTTCTCTTTATACTGAGGCATGGTATTTCCAACAGCTTTTGGAATTAATCATTTCAGTTTTGAAGTGCCCCATGACACGTGCACAATAAAATCTAAGTTGCCCCAGTATGGTGCTTTTAGGAACTTTTAATCCTTGTACTTTGAATTGAGAGTTACTCTTTTAGAAGAACAGTTCTTTGACTGTTGTGGGGGTTCTCTTCAGTGTATGTTCAATTCTGTTTCAGCATTTCTTCACCTAATATCTGATGCAGATCAGAGAAACTTGTGCCTGGCTTTGACTTTTACCCATTTGAATGTGGTTAGTGACTTTGCAGTTCCTAGTTTGTAGTTGTGCTCACCACTGGAGACTGCGGAGTGGGACCTGAAGTTTCACTTTAAACTCTGCTTTTCCATCAACAACTTCAGTTACGGTTCTATTGTTGGAGACACCAGAGTTTGTTAGGAACCTTCAGTGTTGACTCAATAATGTAATTGCTTGTGCATAAAATTACATGTTTTGGAACAAAAGATGTTGACATTTGCACAATTGCTGTCTAATTATCATAGCCTTGTTAATGTGATGAGGAAAGAGAGAAAGGAATATAAGGTACTTTAAGCTAGCGGATAAGAAATATGTATCTTTTAGTACACGCCAGCTACAGCATTTAATTTTAAAAAATATGTGTATGGTTAGCAGCTTTAAGCACTGGATGCTGTCTTTGATTATAGCAGTGCTGAACTTTATCTGCAAACCTGAAACCTCTGATTTTTCTAGTACATCAGTAAGTGAAACCTAAGCACATGTAATCTGTAAAAATAAATGCAATTACTTTAGCAAATGTATTACAGCTGGCCAGGTTTAACATTAAGATACCTGTTTCTTATAGCTGACTAGTGTCGGAAGACAGAGGTGATGGCTTGAGCTTACTATGCAGACAGAATGGAGGAGGAAAATTATTGCCTTACATTCTTCTGTGTGTACATTAAAGTGAATTAAACTGAGTTGCAGTTCTGACCTTTGACATTTCTTCCCACTATTTTCCTCTGTTTAAAGCATCTCGGTGAGAGTAGCTTTATTAATTTCAAAATTGAAGTAAAATTGTAGCTAAGTGGACTGCTTCAAAATTAAACACTTGATAAAATCTTCAAGAACACCTAAGGCCTTTGAAAGATGTCACTGATCTCTTTCAAGGTGATACTGTGCCAGAGCAGGAGATATGGGATCCTGCACTGGATTATTGGTGCTGCTTTAGTTTTGCTTTAACACATTTTTTTGCCTCGTCTTGTTTACTTATCTATAAAATACCTTTCAGATTTCTGTAGTAGCACAGGGATAAAGGGCTAACTGCAGCAAAGCACTTCAGTTCTGGTCAGTGATTGCTATGGTGATAATGATAAGGCTCATGAAAGGCTGCAGGAGATCTCTTTCTGGTAAGAACACTAGCACAAAGCACTGCTTGCATAGGTGTAGTTCTCTTCATTATTCTCTGGATTCTACCCAACAAACTTCGGTGTTATTTCCTATTGTGGTTAAGACCTTATTCATCTGATACAAAAGTATACTTATTTCCCGATCTTTTGGAAATGCCAACAGCTAGAAATCCTGTTTCTCACAGGAATGTTGTGACATGAGGCTTCTTTAGTGCCTAAAAAGTGTTTAGAGGTTCTTGAATGAAAGCTCTCCTGGAAGTGATAAGTACATTGTAATATCTTAAATTAAAGTGATGCTCACAAGAACTATTGGCTAGATAAGGCTATCATCAACTGCTAAGCTTTTTTTGTTCTTGCTGTTTGATCTTGCAGGTTTCTAAGTCCTCCTATTTGGCAGTTTAAAATTCCTGTTTGCAAAGAGTGTGTATTGCTGAAGTAATGTCAACCAACTGACTTTGGGTCACTAATCCAAACAATTGGAGCAAATTTTTAGGTTTGCAATTTCAGTATTAACTTACATCACTGTTTTTTAATAACTGAACTCCAGAAGGTTTTACATTTAGAAATTTCTGCCTTAAGTAACTTCCATTCATAAGAGTTACACCGAGAGGCATATGGTTCATCCTGAGGCATGGATGCAAGCAGTTTGCAGCTAGTTCATCTCCTACCCCTACAGTAATTCTGCTTCCTGAGGAAGCTTTTTGGCACTAACATAAGCAACAAATTCTTAGGGGTTAGATTCTGAGATGTATACATTGCTACATCTCTGTCTTTGCTCCAGTCTTAGTTTTAAGAACAGGCTGAACTTGGGCTCTGGTGTGTTAGACTTGAGGTGTGTGTTTCTCATTCCTCTTTAGATTACTCTGTGAGAAGTTAGCAGAGAGAGACTAGATGATCCCTAAAGGTCCCTTCCAACCCTACCATGCTATGATTCTATGTGACCTTGCTGAGAGGTGGCCTCATTCTTGTATTTGCATATTGTGGTCTTTCCAGGAGTCATTGTCCTCCTCTGTGATGTTACTGGAAGCAACTCTGCATCTTGATGTTAACTCTCATGCAGCATCTGCAATGCAAAGCTTCAGTGGAGGGCTAAAGTTGATGAGTGTGGGTTTTTTTTTTGTTTTGTTTTGCTTTGGGTTGCCTTTTTGCTTTTTTTTTTCTTTTTTAGGAAAGAAAGTTGTAGTTTTTGAATGACCTGTAGACATTACGTGTGCAAAATTCCTTCTTTGAATGGTTCCCAGGGTACGCTGCACTGTATATGGCCCCTAACGCCAAGCAAATTAGAGCTGAGATTTGTTTTGTTTGCTTGAAAAAGAAAATTAATATATCATGATGGGCAATGCATGGCACATAAGTCAAACTACACAAACAAATGAGGATTTTTGTATTCTTGTATATGTCCATAGATAATATTTAGAAAATAAAGTCCTTTGAAAACCTTAAGGAATTTTGGCTGCCTTTCAGAAATGGCAGAGTTAAGTCAATAAAATACTCAGTAGAGATTGTATGTCCCCAAACATATTTTATCTTGACGGGCTATATACTATTGAGAGCTGCAGCCATGACTTGAAGCCAAGTTAGGAAAAGAACAGTTCTGTTACAGGGTGCATTAGATGGGAATCTGAGGAGGGATATGAAGAGAATAGTGTGTGCTCTGAGGACGCCAAATGTAGAAAGCTTCTCTAAGCTGAACTACTGGGTTGTATAAATCATTGTAACTTTGCTGGCATTGGTCAATCTTCATTGATTTACATCTCTTGGGCATCTGGTTTGTTTTCTATTTTTCTACACAAACCTCATTGTGCTGGATGCTTGAAAGCATGAGTTTTAATAGAAGGTGTATTGATGGGTAGTAGCTTGAAGTCTCAGTATTAAAGTATCTAATCCATATCATTTGCCTTTAAAAAAAAAATTAAAAATGGGCAAATGGGATAATGTCTAGCCTCCAAGGCCTCTGCCTGAACCAAATCCCTGTATACTTTGTTTCTTAACACTAATGTGGCTTTATTGAAGCTGCTCATTAAAGACCTTGCTTTGATACAAGGGTATGACTGGAAAAAATAAGCTCTCTGGGTAGGAGACAGGGAGTTACTAGTTAATGTGATAATAGAATAGATAGTTTATTGCCTTTTTGGTCCTCCCATCTGGAAGGAACATGAGAGCAGGGAGGATAAAATCTGGCGCTGTATGATATCTATTGAGTGAAGCTCAATTTGTCTAATCACCTATTGCATGATTATAAATCTTTGAGTGTATAGACAGGAAAGTGGTGTCTATGTAGCAACAAATTGCCTAAGCTCTGCATTATTATATCTAGCTTGAATATAAAAAAATCTGAAGGCCTACTCTTTTTTTCCTAATGAGAGATTTAAGGTAAAGGTTGTAGTCTCCTCCAAGCTAAAGGGCTCCAGCTCCCTTATCTTTTCATTGTAAAGGAGATGCTCCACTCCCTTAATCATCTTTGTTCCTAAATATTTAAGCTGAGTGTCTTAAAACCAAGTATGATTATAGGTTATACATGCTTATATGCATGTACAGACTTATAGGGTTATATGGAAAAATTTGTACTAAAAACTAACCAAATTTATTTACATGTGTTGGCTGAATTGGTTGTCCTTCATAGAAATGCTTTGAAGATGTATTTTTGTGTTGCTACTATTAAGGTAGATATTTTTTACTGTTATACTTTATTTGATTAAAAAAATAATATTGAAGGAATGTTTATTTTGTCCTTAGATTTTTTTGTCCTTGAGGCAATGAACAGTGGTTTGAAGCTGATAAAGGATGCAGCTGAAAATGCAGCTGTTGTTTGTAACATGGAGGCAGCTGTTCAAAATGAAAAGCCTTTGAGGACCAACAGGCTTTAGTTGGCATAAGATGGCAATACATTTTGGTGGCTTTGCAGCTTAAGTCCAGTACTTGGTAGAAATCCCTGTATTTTCAGTTCTTTCACATTTTATTTAAAGTAATCTTATAGTTTATATAATGGAAGGAACTTTATCCCTTTGGAACTCTGTTGAGGAGAAAGGCTGTAAGTTAGAAGTGCTGCCTTTGTCTGCTTCAAGTTTCCCAACAAGTGACCTGAAGAATTGCTGAAGTGTCTTTGTTTTGTTTTTTTTTTCTCCCCTCCCACACCCTTCCCCATCATGGCTGTGAAGGTTTCTTCTTTCCCTAGAAGTTTTCCTTTATCCACTTAGATTCAGTCAGAGAAATTATATTGAGGGGAGAAGTTTACACATAAAATGAAATTATCCACTGTGAAATTATTTCTCCCCTATGTAAGAGAAGAAAGCAACACATATGACTTGGATATGTATCTGCACTAAATACAACACATACCCATTTATTTTTTATGAGAGGGAGGCACCCAGACGTAGCGGTGACATTACTAACAGGAAGATTTTAACAGGCTGCCAAGGGATAGCTTTCTACACCTTCCCTGATCTCAGCTAGTGCTGTGTGGTTTGATGTTCTCTCTGTGTCACAAGGCAAGTACCAGACAAACTTCTTCCTTTCAATACTTATGTAGTGAAGGAAAAACTGGACTATACCAAAGCCATTTCACAAGGGCCTGGACATTTGTCTTGTCCATTACTGCATTGACTTCAGCTAAAGCAGGATCAATTCCTTAAAGTCCAGGAGTAGCAATTATAAACCAGCATATTCAATAAAGTGGAAGCTAGTTTTCTTGCTTCATAGAGAGACCCTATGCTTGAATGAAGAACTCTCCCTAATCAAAGACTATTGAAACTTTATTGGCTTTTTTCTTCTGATGACTCCTGATCTTAGCACATATTTAATTGAATGGAGTAGCTAAAAGATGTTAAAATATACTAGGAGATTGCAATTATATACTCCTTTTGAAATGTGTTCTTGACCTCTACTTGGATGGCTCATTTTTAGGGAGACATCTGACAAGTATTTTGTAGAATGGTAGAGATCGGAAGGGACCTTTAGAGATCATCTAGTCCAACCCTCCTGCCAAAGCAGATCCATGTAGAACAGGTTGCACAGGAACACATCCAGGCAGTCTTGAAGACCTCCAAGGAAGTAGACTGCATGCCCTCCCCAGGCAGCCTGTGCCAGGGCTCCTTCATCCTCAGAGTAAAATGTTTTTTTCTTATGTTTAAATGGAACTTTTTGTGTTCCAGCGTCATCTCATTACCCCTTGTCATATTGCTAGATACCATAGAAAAAGGGATGCCCAGCCTCCTGACACTCACCATTAAGACATTTTTAAATATTAATGAGATCCCCCCTCAGTCTTCTCCAGATTAAACAGCCCCAGTTCCCACAGCCTTTCCTCATGAGAAAGATGTTCCAGTCCCCTCATCATCTTGGTGACCCTGTGCTGGATTCTCTCCAGAATTTCTCAATCCCTCTTGAGCTAGGGGAGCCCAGAACTGGACACAGTACTCCAGATGAGGCCTCACCAGAGCAGACGGAGAGGAGAACCTCCTTTGACCTGCTGGCTACACTCTTCTTGATGCATCTGAAGTTCTGAGGACTGAATGGCATAACATGATGCAGAACTGTAAGGTCAGATCTGGCTGATGTTGGAGAGATTACCAAGCGTTGTTTCTGTCTGCCAGCTTCACAATGATTTAAGTCGTTGCAAATCAAGATATTCCAGCAACGTTTAGGAAATGCTTTTCAATTGAGTTCTTAGGACATGTTCTTTCACTATACCCATTTATAGTAATTCTAATCTTTAGAGCTCAGGATTATATTTGATCTTTAGGGAAGCATAATCAAATGTGCAGTGCTTTGCCTCTGCCATAACCTTTTCTACATAGAGAGAGCTTCACCTTCAGGTCCATCTACCCAGCATCTTTCATCAGCACCGAATTCACTCAGTTTTTCATGCTGCAGTAACCTCTGAAATATGTATGTTCAGTGAGGTTGTTTGCAACATTGTGCTGAAAGAGTGAAAAATGTAGTGTTATGAGACAATGATATAAAGTCAGGGAGGTCCCCTAAAGACAGTGAGTTTATCATAATGTGTATACTTAGGTGTGGCTATGATTGCATAGGACATGACTGTCATCTTTGCTCTTGAAGCAACTTTTATTGATTTTTGTTTTCACAGTGCCATTTGGATGAAGTCCTCTAAATGCAGAAGCTTCCATTGTTGGACAAATTTTGCACTCAGCTGAAATTGTATGAGTGTTATCTGAGGTATTCATTCCTCTACATTTTTTCTTATCCCTAGTTGTTGAAAAACTACATGATGGTGACTGTAGGGTAAAGAAGATCTAAAGCAAAAAGGCTGCAGAGAATTATTGATATATGATTGGTACAGATTTTTAAATTGCCACTCTGAGCCAGCTGAAGGTAGTGCTGCAATTCCTGGAAGAGTCACTAAAATCATGAACCAGTTGAAGTGAAGTGGCATTTTGGGTGTGGAGTCAGGGTTTTTAAGAAGCCACACCTCACCAAAGCAGACATAATTTTTCTGCTTTCACTGGTAGAAATCTAGATGCATATTTTAAAACTCATTTTACTCTGGAGCAGATGCTTAAACCACCAGTCCATACCTTCATTTCTCTTCTTTTCCTTCAGTTTATCCTCCCTTTGAAATCTTGGCCACCCAAGAATGTTCCTGAATGCTTTCATCTGGAATATTCTCTTAAAACAGTACCTGCAAAGTGATTTTAGGTTGCTGATTCATTGCCATCCTTCACAGGGTTTTTAGCTTTTCAGTTTTTTCAGCAATGATTCTTGATTGTTGGCAAGCCTAAAGGAGTAATAAAAAGCAGCAGCTAGTCTTTCACTCAGTTCTTGGTTGTCCTATATCCTCTAATTTCCCTCATGGCAGAATATCCTAATAGTAAGGTACCCCAGTACTCAGCATGATCAGTCTTATCATGTTTCTGAAAAAATATATAAATTTTCTTTCTAGAAGAAGATAGTTTAAACAGAAGCTTTTATCAGACTTCTCTCCTGCCCTGAAAGAGCCCAGCTGTTAGGAAGAAGGAAGTGATATATGCAGATCTAATACTCATGTAATGGTTGACTTTTTTATGCCGACTGTCAGTTGGGCCACTCATATATAACAACTAAAACTCTTTTTCTGGTCAAATAAAGATCTGTCAGGGTCATGTCTAAGGAAATCGGGTTTGTTCGGCGCAAAGCATAGTCAGGTGTCATGAGATAAAGTAGAAAAAATAAATTTGCAAATCTTTCCAGCCACTTAGCCTTTGGCTGTTATTATAAAAAGACTAAAAATACTCAAAATACACATTCCATTTGGTTCTCTTTCCAAATCTGAAAAAACAAATAGTCTATCTAAAACCTCTTTAATGGAAAATGATTCCCAAGAGAATAGAGAGCTTATGGTTCTTTTCCAGTAACTAAAAAGTTAGCATTGAAACAGAAAGTGCATATAAATATCTATTCAGCAAATACGCTACACATTTATGTAGCTAAGAGTGTAGAGGTTAGAAGTGTCCAGTTGGCACTGGGAATGCTCCAGGTTCTCCAGGCATACAGTTTCATTATTATGTTTGAAACCTTAGGGAAAAATATAAGTACTTATCAAATATTTGCATTTATCCACCCTCTTGAAAATCACTTGCAAGAATCATGGTTTAAAGATTTCCTTGAGCCTACTTGGTGGTTGTGGAAATTCTGTGGTCTGCCCTGTTGCATACCTACAATTTTTGGGGTTTGCATAGTTGTTACTTTTAAAATTTCCCAAATAATTCAATAGAAAAAAGAAAAATTCACACACTGGAACAAGGAGAGAAGTAATTTCCTTACCGTGTGCCCTACTGAAAATGTTTTTTACAGAGTGGGGATGGTGAGAGAAACGAGACTTACATGCTTTTCACATAAAATCAATGCTGGGATATATTCCAAGGTCAACAAAATACACTGTGGATCTACTTCTGTCACCCGTAACTCCCATAAACACGCCTTTCTGATATGAAAAGTACTGCAACTCTGCTGGGATTATTCAAGTGAAATAGGTTAGCAAGGGAGGCTTGGCTTTTTCTGACAGTAGTTCTGTTTGGTAATTTTAAAGCAGATGGTCCTTCTGGAGTTCAGACGTGATGTTGGGAAACATGTATAAGACATGGTAGTCTTCCTTGAACAGTTACTGAGATAACATACCAGAACTGAAAACCTCAGGAAAAAGTGAAGCGAGAAGCAGAAGTTAAGGAGAGCTACTACTGGGAGATACTACAGCTGCTACTACTTATAATTCAGATAAAAAGCACAGATGATACCAGGATTGGGACGGTGAAGAGATAGGGAACAGTGATGAAGATAAGACAGCTGTATAGTGCAATCTGTATCACTCGATAAAGTGAGTCTATTCAGATAAATTGTTGTAATGCAGCCAGACCCAAAAATCGTATATCCAGGAACAGGAAAAGCAGAATGAAGGATTATATCTTCTGTGTATGAACAACATAGAAGACTCTAATAAACGTCAAATCTTGGTACATCCTTGGGGAGAGGTGTTGGCTACTAATAAGCTTTATGATTCTAGCAAAGAAAATCCTATCTAATAACTGGAATCTGAAGTCAGACATCCAAATTAAACACACATTTTTACACTCAGAGTGATGAACCACTGGAGGAATAAGGTTTGGTTGATTCTTCATCTCTTGGTGGTGTTAATAAAACATGTTGCAATGTCTCACTGTTGTTTTTTCTTATTTCTTTCAGCTCAATAGTCCCCTCAAGTGAGTTATATAAAAACTGTTTTATCAAGCTACTTGTGCAATAGGGTTACGAGTCCTGCTATGCAAGTTGGAATCTTTCTGATCGCACCTGAGCTGTGAGTGTGTTGTAACAGGATGTTGAGCTTGTTTAATTAAAACTCCAATAGGAATATTTTCTAATAGTGACTAACAAAATGTGCTATTGAGCCTGTCTGGAGGACTTCTCACAGAAAAATTGTGCAGAGACATGTGGAAAGACAAATTCAGAAAATACAACACATGGAAAATAATATTTCCTACAGAACAAACGTGAATACTGATATTGACCTATTGCAAAATGGCTTAGAGGTTTTGTGCATTAGGGAACCAGAAACTGGAAGTGACCAGCAAGATCCATGATAGAGGCTTTTCTGAATGGGTGCTTTTAGGGGAGTTTTTTAAACTGGAATTTATTGTAGATTTGACTTCACGTTAATGACTTACATCAATTAGAAAAAGATAGCATGACATAAGTGAGACATGCTGCTCTGATGCTTCTCCAGAATGAGAGTCATTTTAATAACTAATGATGATATAATCTGTAATTACGAAATGCTTCAGCAGATAGTAGATACTTCAGTGATGTAATAGAACAAGAAATACTTACTTTAATCTGTAGCTTATACAGAATGGAACGAATTAACTTTGAACCTTCTGTATCTTTCTTATTAATTTTGGTGTTAGGGTTTTAGGAATAAAGTATTACTATCTTGCAATGTGTATTTGTCACTAGACCCAATTAGTGACTGCTGAACAGTTCTATAGCATAATGTAGGCAGGACTGAAAACAAAAAAAAACGCAACAGCAATATAAGTTGCATTCCTTTTAAAATCTTTATATACTGTCTAACTGTTCTGCAGAAATCAGGGTGGATACATTTTTGGTAGGTTATTTCATGTGTGATATGAGGGAGAACAGGAAGACGAATTCTGCTATTCAATTTATAATACTGAGTAACTGGAAAGATTGCAAAGAAAGCAGCTATTAAGAAGAATCAGGAAATTTTGTGGGTGTGGAGTTATTTTCTTTTATGGATGAGTTTTTCTTAAGTTTACAATCATAGTCCTGATGAGGACTGAGAGAAATGAAATGTGAAAAATGACAGTGGAATTTAGCAAGAGACTGTTGAATTTGGGAGGAAAGGTGAGGAAAAAATTGAGATAGAATTGAATCTTCAAGTTTGAGAAAGAGAAGAAAAGCTGTCAAGTGTGATAGAGAAAAGATGCTGAAATAAGAAAGATGGGGGTAGCTTTTTGAAGAATCAGTCTGAAAAATGCTTTGTAAAAGAGGTTAGGAAAGAATGAGCAGAAGATGAGCAAGTCATTGGAATGATGCAATCATGGAGCTGAGATCACAAATATCAGCTCTGGGCAACACTGAAGGTGACAAACTGCAATTCAGATTTTGAAGGCTTTTAGTTCTGTTTAGATGTGATGCTGGTGTTGCTTCCATTTGCTGCCCATGAGTTCAATGTGACTTGACTTCTTGATAGGACTCCATGACACATTTTTTAATTGTTTTCTTGTGACTTGAAGCTATATTTTTAAATGAGTGCTTGTATAAGCTTCTCTGTTGTGTCTTTCATCACCTTTTCTTGATGTCTCCCTGTAAATGTCAGGCACTTCATCAATTCTATGACTTCATGTACCTTCATGCAGGGCTGGTGGCCTGGGACATTCTACAAGTGTGCATATATTTTGTCAACACCAGTCAGGCTTTGGACTGAGCTTGCACCTAAGTAATGTAGACAGATGGCTGACAGTGATTTCAGCAGAACCCTTATTCTGTGCAATCTCTCTACCTAAACTTGCCTCGTTTGTTTTGCCTGCTGTTGGATTTGACAGTGCTAGTGTCTCAGGAACAACAAGAACAAGGAGAATATTAGTCCTCTGACAGTTAGTTGAATAACATATTTCCAAAGAAGTTTGTCTGCTTCAAGTAAGATATTTTTACCCTCACAAGACCTTTTACCAATGAGACTTCGAGTGCATTCAGGTTTCTGCTTGGACATCTTTATCTAAACTCTCTGTATAGGAGGATTTCTATCAATGATTCATCTTGAATTTATTGTGTATCCTCTGTGGTTTCAGTAGGCTGTCACACAATGATTGCCAGGACTAACTGATCAGTAACAGTGTGATCATCAGTGCTTGGGTTTACGTGGTCACTTAAGTGTTTCACAGAAAGCTTTGATGTCTGTGTGCTCTTTTTGAACCTTAGGTGGTTCTTACTCAGTTGTACTCTGTCAAATTCTTGTTCTCTTCATGTATTGCCATGCAACAGATAAAATTTTGTTACCATTTTCCAGTTTATGTAGTATGTCTGGGACTATATATTGTATTGCACTGTAGAATATATTATAGATCTGTACCTTTCCAAGATTTGTAGTCTGACAGAAACGGTACTGCGATGTGGATTGGCTGGTGGTTTTTTGGATTGAATGTAGAGACTGATCCCGTGATGCAGTACACTTTCCTGTAGATTGTCAGTCAGGTTTGACAATGTTGTCTCAAGGTGTAGTGGGCAAATACTTGGTGGACTTGGAGTAAGTGACTGACACGGTGGTATCTCCCATTTTTAATGAACACTTAACTGTAAGGGATAAAACGGAAAAAGTAAATGCAAAAAGATGTAATATCCCTCTGCTGTGGTAGTTTTCAGTTCACATATGAACTGTAGTTGATGCTGGCTGGAATTAAGCCCGGATTAAAAGTTGGACACCAATCGCAATCCACATGCGTGGAAAAAAATAGAGAAAGAAATTCTTTCATGATAACTGATTTTTTTAACAAATGCCTTTTGATTGAAGTACTACATATATTTTACAAAGTTCATGTACCTTTGCAGTTTATTTTAAGACATCTGAATTTATTTGGTGTAGATTTATTTCAATTATCTAATCAGAAGCAGACACATAACTTCTTAGACTGTCAAAGGTATTCAGGAATGTATGACAAACTTCAAAGGAATGCATAAGATCTTGCTACACATCTTACTATACATTTTAATAGAAGAGAGTTAATTAAATTTTCTCTTTCTGCCCAGAAATTACTTTCAGGCGAAATTAACTATGTGGAGTTGTAAGGCTTTTGAGCGTTCTTTCTCTGTTTTAGCTTTGTGACTGATTACACAGCCAAATGCTTATCTGCATCAAAGAAGTAATAAGCAAAGGGGCATCCTTAGGACAGTTATCAGTTGAAAACCATCTTAACTGTCATGTATCCAAGTTTTAAAATGCATTCCAAACTGAATGCATTAAGCAATGGGGACTGTGTCTAATACTATTTACTTGCAGTGAAGAAACTTTCAGCGAGAAAGAAGTACTGTTTCCCAGCGTAGGTATCTGCAAGCCTGAGTTTGCAGGGAATGAAAAGGGCTATACCGTTCTTGTGAGTTCTACTTGGCACAGCATGTTTATGTCCTAGTCAGATCAGACATGAGTTTCTTTACTCAATGTGTACAGCCTTCTTCCCTCCAAACTGGAAATTCATCTTGTTCTTGGGTTAATTCCTGTGGAGGCTTAATTTATATTCACTCACTGAGAGGGCAGAAAAAAAAAAATGAACTCCAGTTATCTGAATACACAATATTAAAATACATTGTGGGGACAATATTTCAAGTTATTAGTCCCAGCAATTTAGATAAGAATGTACACTTTCCTATGAAAGACAAAGCATGGTGTCTTAAGGTTACTTTGTGTCAAGTATTAATATTGTGTGATAAAGTACCTAGATAGCTCAACAAGGGATGAATTAGAAATGCCTGGGAAGATATATGATGCCATTAGTAAAACATACAGATTTATGTGTGACATTAACTTCTCTAAGGTGGCAGAAGCAGAATTGTACTACTAAAGTTGTACAAATGTTTTTCTTCCCCCTCAGATGCAAAAATAAAGAGATCACAGAGGAAATGTTATCTAATGGATAAAGTAACGCCTACAATTTGGCAGACTTACCAGTCCCTTAAGGGTTATGTTGCCCTTTCTTGACATTTAGGTATCTCAGTACCTGATGGGAACGTCAATGTATATCATGGAGGAGAGTTAAGCAGAAGGAATGGCCTCATACGAACAGGACTGGCCAATAGCAAGCGCCAGGTGTAGAGGTCCTCTAAAGTCCACTCTTCCATACCAGTGCCAGGAATCAGATGAATGTTAACTCTGCTAGTCAGCTTTGTTACACACTTCATGCTCAGCAGCTGCAGGATCAGGAGGATAAGAGAGTTGCTGAGTTTTCTCTGGCTGAGCCCTGTGCTGTTTTATATTGACTACTGCTGCTGTGAATTACTCATGTTCTTTTTGTCATGCCCAATCAGGCTCTCTTTTGCATGCACATAGAGTGGGTCAGCAGTGACACATCCTTATTCAGACATAGAACAATCCTGTACCTCCTACCAAAAGAGATATTTCATTGTTTCATATTCGTTACAATATAGAGAGATGGAGCCACAGTTGTAATACTCCCACAGTCATGGACTTCAAAAGGATTCTCTTTCCTGTTGGAAATTTATTGCTGTACAAAACAAATTCAGTTGAGCAACAACTTATTTTTTTAAGTATACCTTTTCTACAACACAGAGGAGTTAATGATATAGGACAGTAGCTCTCACTTTTTGAGAGCTAACATGAAACTCACCAGTCAGTCTATATTGTCTTAAAAGCAAAGCAGTAAGGAAAAACTGTCATGATGCCCTGAGTCTGGAAAATTTGAGGAATAGCTCAGTTTCCAAGTAGAAAAAGAGTTTGTCCTGAGCATACCATGAGTGTAGACAGAACTGGGCCATAATTATCTATAGAATAATTTTTTCTTCCTTTTTGAATTAACTATTAGCATTTATATAGAAATATGAATTCTGCTGGTTTTGAGATAAGACAATTTTGTTTTGATACAAGGTATCTCTTATTTGGGAAAAGTAGGTGCTCTGATATGCAGCTTATTGAGAATTTTTGTTGAAACAGTTGGTAAATGTCCACAGAACTTTGGGGACCAGAAGTTTAAGCTGACTATATCCTTTCAAGCAGATGGTTGGTTTGCTGAAGGTAAAACCAAACAAATTTAAAATTCTGTTTATAATACATAAAAATAGTCTCCTGAAATTAAAATATGGAGTCTCTTTACATTTGGTGAAATGTAATGAACAAATCATTACATGAAAAAACACTTTTCATCTAAAAAGTCTCAAAATCTTTACAAAGGTGAATTTTGTGCCAAAAGTATCCTTCAGATTACACAGACTGGATTGAGTTACAGTGAACCTGAGGATTTTGTCTTAATTTAGGCATGAAAATGGAAAGACATGAAAATGGCAGTCTTTGGGGCTTTTCTCTGTCAAAACAACTCTAATATATGCAACTGCTGCTGCATACAGAAATGGTACAGAAAAGTTGACATATATCAGCAATGCTGACTTTGAGCATTTCTGATGCATTTTTCTTTCTTTCTTTTTTTTTTATGAGGAAAGTTGAACAGAAACAACTATGTAGTGCATGACTCTATTGTTTAGGGGTTTGTAAGTTCCATTTTGTTGTTCATGGCATAATTTTTTTAATCCTGTGGTCTAGAATGGAAAAACCCCTCATTTTTATGATGTGTAAGCATATATTTTACATTTCGTTTCATAGCTTCCAATGTAAAGAGTCTCTCCAAGGAGCTGTAGTTAGGTTAATAGAGCTGGAGTCTGAGGCTCCATAGATCGGGGAAGTCCTTTAGCTCCCTTCTGTAGCATGGACAGTCCTGGCTGCTTTACAGAAACAAAGATGTAAGGGTGTAATTTGGCAGCACTTATTCTGAGTAGTTGCAGGATGAAGGGCCTGATGGACAGTCTTCAGTAAGTTTTGGATCAGCTTTTGAAATAGTTTGCCTATGAAACAGCAGAGTTTAGATGTAAAAATAAATTTTACTGGAGACCAAGATTTGTGTGTAAAAAAACCTTTCAAAGCTATGGCTGGAACAAGTGTTCATGATTCTTTTAAAATGAAAAAAATGAAACTAGTCTAGTGATTTCAAAGAAAAGTGAAAGTTATCATGTAAGAAAACAGATGCTGAGTTTTTGGCGCTGCTGAAATTGATGATGAAGCTTCTCTCCTGTTCAGTTGTAGTCCATTCTCAGATTTGGCAGTCTCACTGGTGTTTGGCTCTTGATTGTTTTTAGCAATAATATTTGGCTGTAACATCAATCTTCTGAATGTCTGGTACCCTGAACTACTAGATATCTGTAAATCCTGTATGAATGTTAAGTACATAAATGCAGAGCATTTTTATTTCACAATCTAGTATACCTAATGTTTCAAATTGCATTCATTTGAAATCAGTGTAATTGGTGCAGCAGAAACATTTCAGACCTTCTTATTTTGACTTCTCATTGTTGGCAGGTTTGAGAACTCTACGTAGGAATTACAATAGTTCAATCAAAATTCTCCATTTGTCTAAAGCAAAATAGACGTTTAGCAAAAACCCCATAAAAATCTTGACCCTGACAAAATGAGAGTGTGTGTATAATTTAAAGCTCCTAGTCTTTCTAAATTCACTTTTTATACTGCTGTAGACAGTCATGGCATGTAAAACAATAGTCTGACTCTTGTGATAAGTTAAAGGTTTGTTTACTCTTTCATACTTCTCCTTACTTAATTTGGCTAATGGACACTATTTCTGTCAAAGAGAAGAGGCCAAAACAAGGGGCATGTGTTTTTTTTCTCAAGTTATTTTTGAAATGCCTTGATTCTTGGATGTCCAACAAGAATATTTCAGACCTGGCTGTCATTACCCTGGAAATCTGTTACAGCAGCATAATGCAGCCAGCCAAAGTCATCAAAAGCTTTTGAAAAAAAAAAATCTTCTAAACATACTCAGGTTTTGTTAAACTTTACAAAACAACAAGGCACTAATTTTGAGTTTTAATGGATGATTCATATTTTCTCACATAGCAGTTTTTGACAAAATGAAAAAGTGTGTCATTCAAAGAGGTTTAAATGGGGTTTACGGTGTTCTTCTTTCTGTTGTCCTGATGCACATCCATATGATGTTTTCTAAATCAGAAATCTGTTTCTGTGCTTAAGTTATTTTCTCTCTTATGTGTATATATAAGCCAAATAGTGAAGATCTGTGGCTTACTATGGCTTATTTGACTTTCAACCGAGACAGGAATTGAATTCTGTGGGAACTTGAGCTGCAGGATTTCGCCCACTGTAACAAGCTACCATCCAGTGATGAGGAGTATTTCCACGGGATGTAACACCCTTATTTGGTGTAAATCTTGTTAGCATTGTCAGGACCCTAATGGAAGAAGATGCTGTGAGCTCAGGTCTGTCTGATGATTGCAACAGGGATCACTGGGTGATGCATGAGCAATATCATTGTATTCAAAGGATAAGACCTTCAACATCTCATTCACTACTTTTTTTTTTTTTTTTTTTTAATACTGGTCCTCAGATATCAGCCCGGAATTATTCAGGACTTGTTGCAGATCTGACAACATATTCACTTCCTGCATTTTAAAGCAAAGATTGTTCTTTGAATATATGGTTTCAGAGACTTCTTTTTTTTTTTTCTCATTATTTCTGCAATATTTTGCTTTCTTTATTTGCCCTTGGCATAAAAACATGAAACTGAACAACCCTAATCAGAATTAGTTGTTGAGGATCTGACAAAGCCACAGGTTATTTGAGATATTATGTCAAACTCTACTTTAGTCCCAAAGCAAGTGAATGTCTTTGGGTTTTGAAAATTTCCTATACACTAATGTCAGTTTATCTCACATTGGAGTTTGGCAGGTCATTTTTCCTGGACTCTGATTATCTATCTGCAGAGAATAGATACTTATTGTCAGTGAATTTCAACCATAGTTAGCTGTAAGATGTTAAATAACCTCCTAATTTTTTTTAATAATTTTTTTAAAAGATATTTTCCTTCTCTAGTGTAAAATGGTATTAAAATCAACCTGTCAGGCATTACTTTTCCTGTGTTAATCTAAAGGTTTTTTACAAAAGAGCTTGCCATTGTTTTCCATGTTGTCAGTCTGAGAAATTGAACCACAAGAAAGAAAAATAACCCCTGCAACAGCATGAGACTGGAGTTGATGCCAGCCAAGTGCTTCGTCTGCTATGTCATGCTGTGCTTTGAAGGGCAGTAATCTCACAGGCCAACTAATATCAAACATGCTTCTAAAATCATTGAAATATTATTCGTCAAGGAGATGAATGTGACATGAAAACAGGAAAAATACTTTTTACAGTAGTCCCTGGCATCATAGAGCTGTAGCAAATCACAAACCTTTTGAAAAATCCAGCAAAGGCAGAATTAGGTTAACTTTTAAAAAGTGATTCAGGTAATAGCTCTGTCACACAATGTTTTAGTATGCATGAGTGAACCAGACAACTGTGTTATTTTAACCCACATTCAACATTCCTATCAGTAAATCTGCACAAAGGGCCCCATATCCATATCTTGTGTGATACTATCATTAAATCTCTCTTTTTGCTACTGCCTGGAATTTCATTATGAACCATTAGTGATGTAATACTAAACCTATGGAATCTTAAACATGTCTTAAAATCTGTGGAATAAGGTAGACTCCTACCAAATAAAAGATGCAGTATCAACAAAAAAAGCGACGTGTTTTTCAAAGGGGTCATTCTAATGTTTTCCCAAGCATGTTTTAACTAAAATATCTCAAAATAAACTTACTTCAGTTGATCTGTTTTCCAATAAATGTTGTCTCTCTTTTCTTCCCTCCCCTGTTACCAAGACATTATTTGCCAGTTAATTTATATATGACATGTCTGTTATGTGCCACCCTTATGATGGCTGCTTGAGTTGCTTCTGGTTGCCATAGGGGCCTGCCTTTGAATTTTTCCTTATATTGTGGGATTCTGTGGGAGAGTCTCACCTTTATATTCTGAGCTCTCACAATGTTTCATTAATAAGTTATGTGAGCCATATGACTTTCTCCTCGCCCTCTGCCCTGGTGAGGCCTCATCTGGAGCACTGTGACCAGTTCTGGGCTCCCCAGCTCAAAAGGGACAGAGAACTTCTAGAGAAAACCCAGTGCTGGGCTACAAAGACAGATAGTTGGGGACTGTAACATCTTCCTTATGAGGAAAGGCTGTGAGACCAGGGGCTGTTTAGTCTAGAAAAGACCTCATCATCATAAGTACCTAAAGGGTATATATGTCAAGAGTATATTACTTTTTCTTTTGTGTTCAGCAACAGGACTAGGGATAGTGGGCATAAGCTGGAACACAAACAGTTCCCTCTAAACACGACCAAGAACTTTCCTGTAAGGGTGAGGGAACTCTGGCAGAGGCTGACCAGGGAGGCTGTGGAATCTCCTTCTCTGGAGGTTTTCAAAACCTGCCTGACCTGATCAAGGCTTTTGTAGGGAGATTAGACTAGATGATCTCTGGAGGACTCTTCTAGCCCGCCATTCTGTAATAGTCGTCTGAACCAGAAAGAGTGATTTAAGAAGCTCCTCAGTTCATAAAGAAAGGTATGATTTATACTGTAGCTACTGTTAAAAAGAAAAAAAAGACTTTGAATTCTAAAAATGTACCTTTATTTATATGTGGAGTGATTAGAGGATGTTTTACATCCTCTGTGAAATGGTTAGCTGGCATGGAATCATGCTTCTATCAGAAATAGGAGTAAAAATTGAATATTTTAAAAGCAGAAGAAATTCATTAGCCAATCAAGGAAAGAACTCACACGCTTCTGACTTTTAGTCTATAGAAACACATGTGCATGCGTTTTTCTGGAGGTGCTACAGAAGCTGTTCTGCTGGATTTGGTGTTTAGCATTGAACCAGTGCTGGCTAGAGGCTGAAAAGTGGGAGTACTGAGAGGAGTGCAGGGTGCTTGGAGGATGTCATGATCCTGTTGACTTGGGGAGACACTGCCCTATGGGCCTCTCTTGACCTGTGACAAAGGATGGACCATTGGGCAAGGAAATGTCCTACATGTGCATTCCTATATATGCTTGGCTGCTAGGATCAGTCAGAGCTATGTTTAGGAAAAATAACTCAGTGCTGGCTCCCTTACCACTATGTATGGGAATGAAATGAGGGCTGAGTCAGTCTCAGCCTTCTTTCCCATAGAACACTTGGCCTGTCCTGAAGCTGTGCTGGATGTCTGCTGTAAATACAGCGTTTGTTCAAATTAAGTATTTGAAAATTAGTGTATTTTGCAGTTGTAGTAGTATAACTGTGATAATTGTCCTACTGATGCCTGTAAGATGACCTTTGCTTCAAAAACTTCATAATTTTTTTTTTTGTGAACAAAGGCTAAATTTCAGCAATGTAGCAAAGTCTCAGACTGGTAGCAAAGTCTCAGACTGGTAAAAATGTTTGAATTTTATTTTATTCCTTATATCATCACAGATAGAAACTCCATAGAACTAAGAAAATGAGGGGTGAAGTATAAATTAGGTGGTCTGTAACAGTTACAGTTCCAATGAGTGGTCCCTGCACATTTAGTCTGCCAATGTGTACTAAAATAGGAATAAGTCCTGAGACAGGAGCTGCCGTATGGATGAGGTGTTCAGAATGGTGTGACTGGATCCTAGAGGTCCTTCAGAGCAGATGATGTTTTAAATTCCACTCTTTATTTGTGAGTCTGATGACAAACTTATCAAAAACAGCTTTGCAGATTTAAACAAAAAAACCCAATAAAACGTCCCTCCCCCAAACTGCTGTCTCTCCAGAGTTTTTTTTTCTTTGAGCTATAAATTCACTGCTGATACTGGCATAGGAATTGGCTGGTTACCCAATAAAATTATACCACAAAAATGTACAAAATCTCTGTTTTCCAGTGTCCTATAAAGAAAAACATGGAATAAAAATTTCAGGGGAAAAATATGTAAAATAAGACATGATTTTCATCAGAGTAAATATATCTAAAACTTAAAGGATCCTCAAAAAACCCCCACTCTTTATTAAATGCAATTGTTTCTGTTGATGTTGATACCAGAATTAATAGAGACAGAAGGATACATGGGTAGGTGTTTTAACCAAAAATATCCGATTAAAGATTTTAAAGCTGGGTTCTGCCCATATGCAGCATTCACACATATGTTATGTTTTTGTAGGCCATAGGAAACAATACATAACCTGCATTGCTTCCCCCCGCCCCGTTATATAATTAATATCACATGTTGAATTGTCATCAAATTATTGTTAACACAAATTGTCAGAAATTCATCTTCGTGTTTGTATTATGAAAAGGATTAAAAGTTATACTCTGAGCAATGTTATTGTTGTATTTTCACATAAATGATAAAAAATGCTGTGAAAAAATAAGTGCTACTGTAATTCAAGTAACAGGCAAAACTGCTTTAGATTTCTTTTAAAGGGTTTTAGAGGAGGAATTAAAGGACTTATTTTCATAGACAAAATAAAAATGTAAAAGAAAATGCTTTGCTGTGGCAGGAAAATTTATAGTTTTGCCATATCCCTTTAAGCTGTCATACAAGCACAGATATGCGTTTATACATATATCATGTTTGTGAAAAATGTCATTTTAAGGGAGATTCTTAAAAGTACCAGATAAATCTATGATCTACAAGCTATTACAGCTTTCTGTTACATTTCTACCTTCAGTATGGTAGCTTTAAGAGCTGGGAATTTGCGTGTGAGGAATACTACCCTATTGAGGATTTCAGATGTGGTTGTGCATATATGTGATTCTGTATTGGGAGTTACTTGTTATTAGGACATCAAAGATAAGCTGCTGTCTGGGATGTGTGGTGGTTTTCATGTTGTATCTTCAGATGATCATAAATGGAAGATGAGGGTGTTTGTTGCACTGAAAGATAGTTTTGCCATTTGTTTCCCTTAAAACATCTGCAGCTAGATCCACTTGAGTTGTGATGTCTTTTGATCTCAGGAGCTCAACAAAACTCTGGCAACTCTGGCAACTTCTGCTTCCAGAATTGCTGGAAAGCAGGGTAATGCAACATATACAATACTTTCCTCTGAATCGGTGCCGTATTTAATATGGTTTCAGTGAACTGCCTGGCTGTTGTTCATGCCTTTTGCTTTAATATGCCTGAGCCAGTGCTCCAAAGATGTTCAGGAATTGAAGTTTGATTTCTATAAG
The DNA here is from genome assembly GCA_013401255.1 of Urocolius indicus. Lineage (NCBI taxonomy): Eukaryota > Metazoa > Chordata > Aves > Coliiformes > Coliidae > Urocolius > Urocolius indicus. Next base: position 234,339 of record WBNH01006308.1, on the reverse strand, counting down.
TGTTTAAATGTTTGTCCTATAATGGAGGAGCTGACCTCAGCATTTTGTTACCTTATCTAGGTTATAGAAAAGAGAATCCAGCCTCTTCCAAAGGAATGGATGTAGGTTACCCTTGGTGTGATTATTTCTACTTGCTAATACAGATACTACCATCTAAATGTTCTCACATTTAATACTACAGAACAGGCTCATCAGGATTGCCTTGCTATGAGACAATCCAATCCAATTTCTAATCGGCACATAAAATTCTGACACCATTACTTATGCTGGAAGGGACCAGGCTGTGGACTCCCATCCTTGTGAAGCAGGATATGTGCGAAGGTCCACCGCTCATCTTCCTCAGATGTAAGCCCCTATACTCACATCACTTGAACTGACCTGAAATTAAATGAGCAGTTTTGTAACAGTGAATGAGATCTCTTCTTCATTCATTTTGTTAGAATGACCTGAACCATAAAAAAAGTTGTGTTCTGTGTTGATCTGGACAATTTACAGGTGCTCCAGAATTTAAGGTCTAGCTCAGAAGACTTACAATTTTTTTTTTTGTAGCATAACAGTAATTTTTATTTTGAGGAAGGGGAGAAACAGACAACACAGACTTGGTTGTTTTGCCTGAATGACAAGGAATTATGATGCTACAACATTTTTACACAAAATTTGTTCCAGTATGTCGAAGTAACTCACAGAATCCAGCTTGCTTATTATAGCAGTCAAGTTGAAGAGAATGAATTTCTCAAAAGTATTAGACTAATTCCTAGTGATCTAAGCCAGAATGACTTCATTTTCTGAAAATTATTGTTTCCACCTTCCTCTGAAGAACAGAATTTCACCTTGGAAAAGAGCAATGGAAAAAATGTGCTTTAGTTTGCTTACAAATATGTAAACGGTCTTGCCTTTCTATTTAGAAGTAGCTATGTCTAGCTATAAAATTATGAAAGTATTGACAACTTAGAGAGGAGAAGAAATATATTTTTAAGTATATTTTCACAACTTTTAGTTTGGTACCCATACCTCCATTTCCCCAATCTCATAATTAGTTGATCATTATGTAAGTAAGTATAACGATGACAAGAGCTATAGGAAAGGTTAAAGAAATAGTAAGATAAATAAATTTTTATGGCACTTTGGCCTCCTTTAGGGAAAAAGTGCAAGGTAATTAAGTCTCGGCTTTTCTTCAGGTGTGGCATCCAGAGACTGCTTGAGTTTGAACCAAATAGATCTTTTCTATATAATACAATCTTTTAATTGTTGGTGTTCCTTGACTTTGATATTTTGCAGGCTATATGGTATAAAATACTATAAAAGTATATCAACAAGTGGATTAAACTCTTTTGGCTCAAAACCTGCCTAGTCATTAGTTTTTATTCATTCTTAGTCTTTCATTTCATAGATATTTCATTACTGTTTCCTTTTAGGAGAGAATTCAATTTTGACACTTTTAAGGACACAAATATAGGATTTATGCATGAAAAATGCACTGCAATTAGCAAATAAATGGCATAAAATACATATTCCATAATTTGTTTCACCAGGGAATTCTTGGAGATGTGGCATGATACTTTTTTTTTTTTTTTGTACTGTGCTTTGAACTACAGAATAAAATCAGATCATGAAAGGAAAACATGTCCTTGGTCAGGTATATGTGTGCATGTGTATGTTTTGGCTCTGCCTCAACAAATGTGTGCCTAACTTCAAGTAGATGAGTAATCTTGTTTCCATCCTGAGGAACATGCTTAAGTACCTTGTGAATATGAGCACTTAAGAATGAATTGATGTTAAGATATCACTGGAAACAAGGATAAGTGAAAGCCTTAGAATAGTAATGAGACGTTCTTTTGATTAAGACTAATATTCACCTTTACTTCATCTCTGAAATGTCTCAGCAGTCAGGAAGTTACAGAATTTAACACCGTTTAACTTTCTTGTGTTACATCTTTGAATTTTTATTTTCCTCATCATATGTGAATGATAGTGTATTTTCTTTCATGGCTACAGTAAGTTACATAGGCTGAGTAGCATAAAAGCTGAATTTCTACTTTAAATATCTGAATCACCTCCTGTAGCTACATGATTCCTGAATGGCAAGTCAATTGTTGGATTTTATTAATGACTGGAGCAGTTTAGTGTTTTATTGATGCAAGGATAGATCTAGATTTTTCTCTGGATTAGAACATTCAATTACTATTGACTTTAATGAGAGTTTTATTGAGGCTGAGATAGATAGTCTGGAAACCTGGACTCCAGAGGGAATCTGTATTCCATTCACAAGATCTTTTGGATTTGTCAAACCTCATGTAGGAGCTGCCAGCTCAGCTGGACATAGCTGTGATTTTTCTTCTTAGAATCATAGGATGGTAGGGGTTGGAAGGGACTCTTATAGATTGTCAAGTCCAAACCTTCTTCTAAAGCAGGTCCACCTCAATCAGGTTATACAGGAATGTGTTCAGGTGGGTTTTTTAAGCCTCCAGAGAAGGAAACTCCACACCCTCCCTGGGCAGCCTGTGCCAAGGCTGCCTCACCCTTACAGTAAAAAAAGTTTTTTCTGATGTTTAAGTGGAACTTTTTGTGTTCCACCTTGCGTTCATTACCCCTTGTGCTGTCACTGGAGACAGTCTTGATAGTTCTTGGTCCAACAAAGGTGTTTCTTGTTTTTGTAAAACAACAAGGTAGAAGTTGTGTTTAACTATTGAGAAGCACAGTATTGTATGTATGGTGGAGACTTTAACTCTCCCATCATCTCATCACGTGCTGTTTTCATAAGACCTTATCTGTCAGTCAGTATGAAATTAAAAAAAAAAAGGCATGAAAATTTGCGGATGTAAGCACCTCAACTCTCCCTGTGCTGCTGTTCTCCACCTCCCCTCCCACATCCCCCTGCTTGCTACTTAAGGATTTAGAAGAAATGGCACAAAAATGCAGTGTTACTTGCAAAAGCATATTGTATTTTTCCAGAGTTTTGTCCAATCTCCTGCTCAAGCCCACTAGTCTAATGAATGCTCTTAAATACATCTGATGATTCTGTTGATTAGGTAGAGAACAGGGAAGGTAAACTGTGCATTTGCCTAATTAAAGTCTGACTGTGCAGCCAGATCATTTTTGAGACCTTTCTTCAACTGATTTAACTGATGAATAAATAAAACTTCTCTGGACCTTGCAATACCTTGTGATACTATAGATAAAAGGGGATGGGAACCACCAGAGATCCCGATCATCTTCCTAGTAGGCTTATGTCACTCCAAGTAGGATATCTGTTCTCGCAGGAACTCCCTCTAGTTCTCCTGCTGAGTTATTTCTCAGACACAGTCTCCAGTCTCACCACATACTGCTCAATCTGTTATCATTTTTCCTGACTATTACTCAGAGGCAGTTGTGCTATTACTATAACAGTTACAAAGTGTCTAAGTACATGTGAAGGCAGGCAAGCAACCTGTTACCAAAAACTGTGTAAGTGCACTCTAGCAGCTATGCAGAAATAGCCAAATGTTTTTGCATCTTTGGCTGGAGGCAGCCAACAATCCAGGAACCGTGTTGGTCTACAGCCAAAACAAACAGTGAATTCTCTCAGTTATTTTTTGTGAAATTAATCATGAGGCACAATTAGGTTTGGCTCCTTATTAATGGGTGCAGTTTGGCTATTAAAATTCTCAGTTCTGTGGCTAGTGGTTCTCAGGCTGTTCTCAGGATTGCATTTCACTGTGATTGGGTTACAGGTATGGCAGCAGGATCAGGTGAATGCAGCAGTTTTGCCTGCAAGTGGAAGCAACTCTTTTCTCTTAATAGGACTTTGGATGCATAGTGCAGTTTGAACTTTCTTTCTTGATATTTTCTTCTTCCTCATGGAGGAGTCACTGGAAAAAAAGGTGCTGCATGTCAGCTTAGTGGTGCAATAGTGACTAAGAACTGCAGCAAGGATCAAGAGCTAATCTGTTTTCTAGATCATCATTACTGTAAATTCTTCTGCTTTTGGTGTCCTCATCATCCCTACCCATAAACACTTCTGTCTTCCAGTGCCTGTGATAACCATTTGGTTACTCAAAGAACAGCTTGGGAGCAGAAGAGACAGCATCTTCCAGGCTCAGGGGCATCATAACTGGTGAGATATGCCATTAATGTTTTTATTTATTGATTTATTTATTTTCTTGGAGGCATTTTCTGTTCAGATTAAGCAATTGCTATTATGAGCAACATTTTAGTGTTAGCATAGTTTCCTTTGCAACTCAAGGTCTTGTGTGGAAAGAGGTCACTTTGACTGGCTAATATTCAGCTTAATGTGACACGTTGGGAAGATGCTTTATAACAGTCCTTGACTGAACTGTCAGAACAGTCTGGGGTATTTGGGAGCCCTACACCTTGGTGTTTCAAAGTGTTAGTGGTCAGTATGCTCAGGATTACGAGTAAGTATATGCATGGCAATCCACCTCTCTGAAACACTCTAGGAATTCTTCCACACTGTGGCTCCTGTGGTCCCTGGGCATTACCTGAATGTGGGAAGGAGAGAGCACTTCTTTGCTTGAGAAGGCCTAACTCATTTTTGTCTGTCATTAAACCAACATGTGGTCATTTTTGCATGCACACATCAATGGTACACATAGGGTACTGACTGAGGTAATTATTTCAGCTCAATAGCCATACTAGTCTTTCTTCTAGTGAAAAGTTATGAATATGGAGACTATTATATGTCATTAAGTTAATAATGTTGCTGAGTACGTTAGCAAAGCCAATAACTCGATATTCCCTAGGTATTGTGGTTTTAGTTTGAGGGGAACATGTAAAATAGTTCTGCTTGCCAGGTGGGAGGAAATTTGCCTTTCAAAAGATTTCTGCTTCAGCACTTGATAGGGTCTTGCTAAGCAATGATAATAATAAATGTTCCCAGGCTACACTTGTTTTATAATCACTTCTTAGCACAAATTGCTCCGAATGAGGGAATTCCATCATTCTGACTACACACGTGAAAGTTCCGATGTCCTGAATAGCAAATTCACTGATCCAAAAGGATAGGACATTTATATAAAATAGTAGTAAAATACAGAGTTATAATAGTCAAGGACAAGGAAAGTAATTTAAAGGGATTTGAAAATTAAGTTAATAAGCCAGCATTGATAAGGAAGAAGGGATTTGCCTTGAATGGTTACCCTGTTGTAGAACACCTCTCCAAAATGACTGGCTACTATCAAGGGCAGTGCTTGCACAAGCGATGTCACAGACCTGATTTGGACTTTCCTAATGAGATTAAGGTTTTCTAAGTGTCCCAAGCAGTCATGGTCATATACATGACAGAACTGAAGGCTATTGTGTCTGCATTAATTTGTAACAAGTTAACAGCATATAAAGATAGCATTAAAAGCTTGTCTTTGAGTCATGTTGCCTGCCTCATACTATCTTTCTAGTCTGTCTTTTATGATGTCGGGTGTTCATCAGTCAGATTGAAGAATTTCAAACAGGGCAGAGCCCTGAGCACATACTGACTTTGTGTGGTCAGATGTAGCTTGCCTGCTCTTCTGGGCACTATCACAGATTATGTCAGGAGATGAGGGAGAGTCAGAGTGAGCTGGGTTAAAGCCAGGAACATTAGAAACCTAAAAGTGATAGTTTGTTGGACAGCATGGCCCCTAAACACTTCTTTTATTTGCCCATAGAAGTGTAAAGACTCTAGTTTCAGTCCTTGGGAATAATTAATTCTTAAGTAATGAAAAACAATGCAATATGCAACTGGTGAGCTGTCCTGACAAAGGCACGTCAGAGTAAAATTATTTTTTTGAGACTGTCAACTATGCTGACTAACAGAGTCAGTTAATTCTGTAAGAATAATGTTTTGGGCAAATTCCCAGCCTCCAAATGCCTGCAGACAGACTTGTCCGTACTTGTGGTATATTTGAGGTCTTGTGCTCCTCCTTTGGGCCACATATTTTAAGAGGAAATTTTAATGGAAGGAACCGTTGCAGGCTAACAGCCTTCTCCAAAGCACTTTCCAAAGAAACATTAAGGCCAAAGGTCTTTTTTTTTTTTCAAGGCAAAATATGTGTATCCTCTAATATTTACTCAGTTATAAATAGTGATGGATAAGTCTCTTAGGATGTATTGCTGGCAGGTTGTATCAGGGGCAGTTATTCCCCAAACTGAGCAAAGCAATGGTTGTCTTTTTTTATTGCATCCTCTTTGGCACAGAGACCAACACCATCATTAAACAGATAACAAATAATTGTAATAAATTTGTGAGATTTTCATTTCTCTGTTCAGATGTGTCTCATTTCAGTCCCAAAAAGAACAAAAATGTGTCTCATTTCTAGTAAGAGATGTCAGCTTGACACCTGGGGAACTATAAACGTTTTGATTCTCAGGCATAGCAACAGTGATACAGATTATATTACTGTTAGGACAGTGCAAATGGCAGGAGAAAGTGCAACCCAGTGAGGGGAAGCACTTAACGGGGATGTAGGAGATGCTTCTGTTGAATGACCAGCTGGGCTTGGACAGGTAACTGCATTTATCTATTCCTTTCTTCATCTATCTGTAAACAGAAGGGAAGATTATTACTTTTCTTTGAGAGCTGCAGTTTGAAAATGTCATGTTGCTTTCTACTGAAAACAAAATCTACTAATATCATTGCTAATAAATATAGTAGTGTTAGTTAATTCAATTAACCGGTTAGTTTACCTCCCGTAGTGAAATTCAGATTCTTACCATTCAAATCTTACCAAGCTCAGCATACAAATTTTTAAAGAATTAACATGTAACCCTTGCCTTCGTAATGGCTTGACACTTCCAGACAGAGTTACAGTGTTTGAGGTGTGTTTATAGACTTCTGGATCTGCCTGGAACCACAGGGTAGTCCTGGTGCATGTGAGACATCTGCCCCATTCATGTGCACCACCCAGAATATAATGCCTACATGTAAAATTCTAACAAATAAGAACATGCACAGCATTAATTCTTAGAAAAGGAGTGCAGTTGATAGTTAGCTTTCTAATTTTCTATATTAGCAATGGATGTAGGGTAACTAAACTGATTGGAAAATGTGTTTGATAGTAAATGCCATAGCTAAGACCTCAAATAGCAAGAAAAATAAAGTACTTTTCAAGCACTGATGTGATTTTGTGTAGATGTATGTTTCTTTCTGTTAGTACTTATTGAAGAAGAAAAATTACAATTGGATTCTAATTGTTATTAGGTATCATTCTAAAATCTGTCACTGTAGCTTTTTTTTCTCCCCCTGCTTATGTAAGACAAATATTTCAGTTTTTACAAACTTGTGGCTATGCTCTGCAGAATGCTTTAAAGTTTAGGGAACTTAATAGATATCCCACTGTGAACTGTTGTGTACTGTCCCCACCTAGAAAATTACAACTGAATCATAGTACCCCCTCGAAACAACACAAAAAAAGTCACAGGGATTAAATGACAGAATTGCTGCTTTTTTTGGTCCTTGTTGGTACTATCATATATGCTAAAGGCATTCCAACCAAGGGCATGTGGCCATAATGGAATCTGATGTACAATCAGTTTCAGGGAACAGCCTGTGCCTTGTTAATATAATCCATAAAAGGCTTCCAAACTTCCTGAAACCAGTTCCTTCTGTTTCCAAGTCTGCACATGATCTCATAGGAAATGATCTGGGAGAGGCTAGCTAACCCTTTTGCATAATCAAGGTGTCATTGTTCTTTCAATGCCTAAAGTGGCTTGTCTGACTGCTATGAGCTCAACGATCCACATTTTCTCTGTTGCCAAGTCCCTGTTATCAGACTTCACACTGATTTCAGTGACATTAAATTAAAGAATGGGAAGACTGAAGTGTGATTTAAAGCCTGGCCTTGATAATGTCATTGTCTTTGTCACACTTTTTTTTGGTCTTAAATAGTTTAAAAATCCTAAACTATTTGCTGTCTGGTGAAATTTGAAAGACAGAAATGCAAATATATAACACAAATGGGCATGGTTTATTTTTCAGTGCCCTCAGAAGCAGGTAGGGAATTTGCATCTTGTGGTGGTAGCAAGACAGACAGTGAGGAGAAAAACCTGCCCTACATATAGATTTAATTACTGTAAACCCTATCATGTACATTAGCAGTAGATATAGAAAGTGTGTTCTTGTATTGGAGCCCTTTAAAACCTCCACTTCCTGAGATGTTTACACAAATAGAGAGTGCCTCATACAGTGCATATTCTTTTATATCCTCAAGATACCCAGGATTTCCTTAGCGGATCTAGCCCAAGAAGGGAAACACTTAAATGAACTTCTATCTCTGAAAGCCTTGTACGGCAGCTAGTGTTAATCTTCACTGGCAGGGGAGAGAAAACAAAAGTATCTGGCTTTTATAACTGTGCAGAAGTACAATTATGGTCTAGTTCATGCGGATAGGTAGTTAACTGCACCAAACAAATTACAGTGAGTCTAAGCAGAGGGCTCTGTGGCACTCTGCTTACTGCAGAGTTGTTAAGTTTGGCACTCTGCTCTGGGCTCCAGTCAAACATTTTCTTAACCATATTAGGTTATATGGAAATTGGCCAACCAGCAATAGGCTTTTGATGTACTTTTTTTTTGTGCTTATATTTTATGGAGTAGACAGCCACTGCTTTTCTTAAGATCTAGTGGGTTTAATAAAATAAGACAAATAGAATGCTTTAAAAATTGTTATTAAAGCTTGGTAGTGAAAAAGAACTTCCCAAGTCAAAGTTGTCAGTGTTATAACACAGGTTTGTGGTTCTCTTGTGTTTTTCATCCGTAGATCTTGATCACACTGTAAATCAGAACCGAGTAAATGCACAGTAGTTAAATATTAGTCTGTTGTTCAGGTGATAAACAGCAGTGGAGTGAACCTGACTGGCTAAGGCTCAAGCATATCTGTTCACTTTGGCATACCTGTTCATCCAAAGCATGGTAGCTCTCCACAGAGGGGGAGGTGAACAAGTTGGCCAATGACTCTTTAAACTCTTGTAACAAGATTTGCTTGGCTTTGGCAGGTGGAGATTTTTGTGTCCTGATGGACTGTCAACAACGTCCACTTATGTGCTTGTCCTGTTTCCTGGAGAAAACAAAGAGGAGAAACAGAAAACATGAACTATTTAGTCATTTAGTTGCCTCGTTGCAAATTATCCCAATGCCAAGTAGAACAGGATCTGGCATTTATTTTCATTATTGTTTTTCAGGATGGTTAGATGAGAGACAGGAGACACCAGTAAATGCCCCATTTTGGACAGTGTTCATCAGTACATCTAGGCTGATCTACTTTTATTAGCGAAATCCTAGTCAGAACTGTTGCTTATATCTGTTTTAGTGCAAAAGTAATGTGCCTGACTTGTCTGTGTTGCTTTAGGGATGGCTGAAATTTCCCCAAGCAGGGATAGAATATTTCACTGGGAAAATATCAAAACACATTTCCAACAAAAAATTTCAAAATAGAATGTTTTCAGCATTTATCTGACAATTTTTCTGTTCTTAAGGGATAAAAAAATTAAGCAGCAATAGAATTGATTAAGTGTATTATCGAGTCTACCCAATAGTGTAGTTGATTTTGCTAGTGACTTTTTGGATCAATAAATGGTTTCTTAATTTAAATTTACTACTCCTCTCTGTAGCTGTAAACTCTTATTTCACTAAAAGGATTCTTTGCCCTTGCTAATGATCTTTTAATACTTGCAGACAGTTGTCACTTCCCTTTTTTAGGATTTAGTCAGTCAATGCATCCTTAGCTCTTTTAATCTCATTTTAAGACAGTCCCTCTCTGCTTGCTTAACATTTTTATGGCTCTCTTGTGATCTTCCTCCAGGTTGTTATTATCATTCAGGAAATGAGTTCTCCAGAACTGAATGAAGTATTCCAGGTGTGATCACCATGGAACTATGTTATGGATATTACCTTTCTGCCCTGTGATGTTGCCTTTGTATTCCATTTAATACTGCTTTGACTCTTTCTGCTACCACATTATGTATTGTTTTATGTGAACTCCTAAGAAACAGGATTAAACAAGGCCAACTTTAAACTCTTTTGATTGTGAATTTTGGTAACATCTTTCAAAAGTGCAAAAATGCCTGAAGCTATGCCTGTGGTTTGTAGCTAAAGACAGTACTGTGCTGCCAGGAGGCTGGAATCATATTTTGAGTCCTGACCCTGCCTTTTGCTGATGATATGTATGACTCGACTTCTTGACCCTCTGTGTCTTTATGTGTTAAAGGATGATAACACTATATAGTAGCTGCATCTGATAAGGCTGCTGTGAGGGTTGGTTCAAGTTTGTATATGATCTAGAAAGTAAAAGGAAATAGAAATGTATACTTTTTTTGGGAAGAAGGCTGCAACAAACCACATTGTTTGACCTATAAGCTTGTGCTGTCCAGGCTTGTGGAAACTGAGGAGGAACATGATTAAAAAAATCTATTTTTGCATGATTATTTGTCATCTTGTTTTCTAAAAGAAGAGGAAAATTAAATCAAATGAAAATGATGTAACCTCAGCAAAGTTCACTAGAGACGCATTGAGAATATGATTTTAACATGACCAAATTTACTTTGTTGTTTTGTGCAGCTATTACTTTTTCTTTTGAGATCTGCACAAACAAATGTACAGTCATATGAAGATCCTGGAAAAAAGAAGAGAGCTTGTTTTTTTTTTAGATATGTTCATATCAACAATTAAATGAATGCAATATCACCAAAACATTTATCTGAGCTAGGAGTGCTGCATGGCGAGTATAAAACGTTATTTTTACATGTATTGTGAGCTTATGTAAATGATAACATGTACAAATACTTCTTCTGTACCCAGGCTGGTAGCCCATCACTAGTATAGCATATGAATTTACTGAATTAAAGAAAACTGTGTCATACCCTGCTGCACAAAGCAGATGCAGCTGAAAGGCAGTCTAACTCTCTACTGCCTATCATCTTTGTGAGATAAAAAGCTTGGGAAGTTTGCACTGGAGAAACATCCATTTGATGTTAATTTGTGAGGAGCTGGTGTTTACTGGTGCAGAGTTCTCTGAGTATATCTGAGAGCCAGGCTGACTCATGGGCAATCTTTCTAATTGGGTCCAATACTCCTTATGTGAGTTGAGAAATTTGTAGTAATAGTCTCTGAGGTTTACATATAAATCCATGATTTATAGATTTAGTAAGCTATGTTTATATTTGGAAGTGAATGGTTTGAGATGGCTAAAGATAAACACAGTTGAAAAATGTTTTCTTAACAACAGTTGAATTTTTCACTATATGTAACTGCTTACAGAATTCAGAGATTGAAAGATTACAAAACCACTTATGTGGAAGTTCCTGCCCAGGTGAAAGATTTTGACATAGGCTGGAGCCATGGATGAAGACTGAAAGGTGTGAGAAAGGTTTGAGAAGTGCAAGGGGCATGTACAAAGCCACATGAGCTCTAGAGGAAGGAGGTTCTAGGTGAGTTTTTGTATTCTATGTTCCCACAATACATCAGACTGAGATAAAATTGGTAGCAATGCAGCCTTGGTACTGAATTCACTCAAGGGAAGTGGGAAGGGGATAGAAACACTTTTGTTGATTCCAGTTTCAAATCCACTGCAGAAAGGAACTCTGTTGTAAGACCGTGCTTTGGTTCTTGCAAGAAGTATTTCTGTGGAATTTTGGCCTTTAAATGGACTTCCCAAGAGCAGCTACTGTCCAGAAGATATTCCAGCTAAAATCTTCCAAGAGCAGTTTTAAAATGTTGGCACTGTTTCATCTGAACTCTGATCTGACTTTAATTACTAAGAGGAATATTAAAAGATTCTGATTTGAATCTAAGTGTCTCTTCTCTACACTGTACAGCTTGCACATAAAATGTGCAAACTGAATAACAGCCCAATCAAGTAGCCACCCCCAAATGACCACTTATAAGGAATATGAAAGTAAAAAAGCTGTGCAGAATTTATATTTGACTCAGCAAAGGCATAGCTTTAACCACAGACAATTACAAGCAGAGGATAGCATCTCCTAAGCAGTGAGAGGGGATATTGTGTCGGGGTAGCATAGCACAAAAACAAAAGTAACCCACGTTGTGCCTGCTGAAAGTGTAGCCTGTGCTCTGGCTGAATTTGAGCAGTCTAAGCAGAAGTTTTTTTCCTGCCATAGTGTCAGCATCACAAGTATTTCAGTTGTTTCTGGCATCTGCACGTGGACCTTTCTTTGCCTTAATACTAAACCACCAGGACTGGGATAGGGAATGAGCTGTGTGAGTGGAGACTGGAATTTGGCAAGATGCCTAGTTTTTTCTGTACCTCAGTTTTCCTGTTGGGAATAACCTGACATGTCAGAACCAGATTAGGCTTGATCATAGGCTTGGTTAAGAGGGTTATTTGAATGCCAGTGACATAGGGAGATCCAGGCTTAAAATGATAAAAAAATAAGCATGAGCAGAGAGGGAGCAGAGATGTGAGGTCATAGTCTGTTTAGAAGAGAGAGAAGTTTAGAAGAGAGTTTGGATCCTGAATCCCAGAAACATCTTTCAGTGCCTGACTTGGTAAACCCCACTGTTCCCTAAATATTAAGTGCTCTGATTTAGGCAAAAGATAGTTTTGATTTGAACCAAGGGAGTCTAGCATGCTCAGATCTGATCCTTTTGGAGGCCTTCATAAAATGAATACACCTGTGACAGCAATGTGGTTGGGCTCACCCCAAGCCTGAGCACAAGTCTGCATGAGCTGGCTATAGCCTAGACTCAAACTTCAAAGTCTTCAATGAACTTCTAAATAACCCAGTAGGAGATTTTTTGGATTTGATTTCTTTTCCTAAGGATGAGCCAGCAGTATGAAACTGAGATCTGGATGTGTTCTGGATCCAGACTCCTATTTCATATGTATAAAAGGCAGCTGTTTTGATTGATTATGACCCATCTATGTGGTTCTTAGGATAGAATTATGTTGTTGTTTTGGATTTTTTTTTCTGTATGCCTTCTTTCATATGCTTGTGGCATGTAACAGAGTGAGCTAAAGAGTTGTGACTACATTTACTCCTATTTTGGGGAGAAAAGTCTTCCTATTGTAGTTTTCTCTTTCCTCCTATCTATTCCAGAATTTTAGTTCATCAACTTGCCAAGAATTTGATTAAGTAGATTGGATATAAAAGAAGATTTTGTTTTATGATTCTTAATAAAATTTGTAGATGTGCCTGTGCAGTTAAAGGTAAGCAGATCTCATGCTCTGGAGTGTTAGTTGGATGCTGAGGGATTATGATAAAAATCATCTGTCTTATCATTCTTGTTATTACTTGATTTGATAGGTGAATTGTGGATTTGTTGGTTTTTCTTCTGAAGAGGTGAAAGCTACTCTTGGAGGCAAAATGCTGATGTCAGTAGAGTAGTAGTTACAGCTGGTATCACTGGTGTTATGCTTGAAGAAGAGATCAGGGTTCTATAATAATGGGAAAAGGAATTTTATAAACAAATTAAATATGTTGTGAAATTCAAGTGCAAGTAGTAGTGATCAGGAGGATAGTTTTAAGGACAGGAAGTAGGTACTTGGTGAAAGATAGAACTAGTAACTATCCATTGTATCTAAAATGTCTATTTAAATTTTCAGGTTCAGACTTTTTTGCTTTAAGGAAAATAAATTGAATGATGGATTTAAAATCATACACTTGGCAAAAAAAACCCCAAACCACCACCAAATCTGCATCTTGACTTCATTATACATCTATCCCAATCTGGTTTTAGAATGTAGTTTTGTATGTTCATTTGTTATCTATGGTTAACAGAATGTCCATAGTCAAAGTATCTTGGGTTCTGGTTTTGTTACATCTGTCATTGATTTTTGTTACCTTTTAGCTATAAAGATATGCCCACTTGCCAGTTGAAGCTTTAGGAGTCTTTCTCTGCAAGTGCTTCTGTGGAGAAGGTAACGATTCTGCACTTCCTCCTCTTTCCTGTGTTCTTTTGATGAGCTCCAGCTTACTGCTGTTCTTGTTGAAGACACACATGTAGCACTTATGCCAAAATTGGCAGGTAATATTACAAAATACAGAAGGTAGAAAAAGTGTGGGCAAGTAAATCAAACCAATTCTACTGGCTCAAACTGAAGGTTACTACTAAACCAATTTTTGAGTGGTATATTCTGTTCAGGAAATGTCTATAAAGCCCATTTGACCTGTAGCAGTGTTTAGTTATCTTTTTCTTAACAATTTCCTCAAGTATCTTAATTGGTAGGGAAATTACTAGTGTCAAGGGAGAAAGTCAGATTCTATTGCTCTATCTTAAGGCTATTATATGTTGTCCTATACTCAGTGAATATGAAGTTTAACATTCTCTTCTTTCATGCCTGTGAGGAGAATTACCATGTCTTTTAGTCTCAGCAAACCTGAGCCTTCCAACTTCTCCATGGAGGTCATGTTTCCTAAATCTCTGAAAACTTTTGTTGTCCTCTTTTGAACCCTCTTCCAAGTGGTTCACATCTTTCCTGAAGTCATGGGTAACTGTAGATGGTCTCAGGAATTTGGTGAGGAGTTCACCAGTACGCAGGAAGTCAGGAGTGCTGTTTGCAATTGCCATGTTTCTAAATATGTGACATTGTTTCTACAATGTGATTCACTATCAGTGATGGGGATGTTTATTTTTTTTCATTTTTTATTCTTAAGAACTGAGAATTACAGCCTCCTTTAGTCAATCACTATCTAGTGTTTGCAAAAATAATTACCAAATTACTATTGTAATTTTTTTAGAGAGATTTGGCCTGAAAATTTAGAATGCTCAAAGGTGAAAATTGCCTGTTTTTGCATTTTCTAATACCATTCAATAGTGCCTTCACTTGCAATTCTCCAAATGCATGTTTTGTTTGGTTGATTTTTTTTTTTTTTTTTTTTTTTAGTTATTAAAAGCAAAATATGTGTCAACAGAGAATCTCGATCTTTTTGATCAGTGTCTTGGGATGCCCAATATATTCAGCCACATCATGACCAAGTGGCTTCACAGGATAGGTCAGGCTGAAAAACAAAACAGGCTGAATTAAGGAGGCAAGCCCTAAAGCAATATAAGAATGGAAATGCATGTGTGAAACATTTCAATGAGTTTTCACAAGTGATTACAACAGCAATTAGAGAAATGCTTCAGGAGAGCAGGATGGTTCTGGAGCCAAGTTTCTTCAACACCTGTGGGTGTGCTTCATATTAATTTTTAATATCTGGCTTTAGAAATCTTGTGAAAGAAGAGGTAATGCTATGACAGAAGAGCAAACATGTTTTGTTGAAAATTGAGAGAGTCTTGTGGAAGTTGTCATATTGTTAGAGTCGGAGCCATGTTCCTTCCACAGATGAACAGTTTAAGGCAAGGTGCTTACTCCTTTAATTCTCCTTGCTATCCCATGACTGAATGACTTTGGAGACTTTGAAGCAAATTTACTGAAGCAGTTGAGGAATTATCCAGGTCTCCTCAAGCTTGGCCTCCTGGAGATTTCCTAGATGCTCAAATGACTTTTAATAAAGAGAACAGCTCTTATCACATACATCCCCTAAAGGAAATTGAGAATGGCTGCACTGGTAGCAAAGAGATTGTCAGTTTCTAACATCCATTTGCCATGGTTCAAATATGCAGAATTCAGAATAGTAACCTTCAATATATAGAGACTTTGTCATACTTTAATGCTACTGAGTCATTAATTCAACTCAAGCCATCTTTTTCTACTTTTTAAAAGAGAGGGAGAACTAAAAAGCGTGTCTGTCAGTATACCTCTGCAGTAGACAAAAAAGCTTTAGAAACACAAGGCTAAGGAAATATAAAATTGCACTTGTTATTGTAATGAAGCATAATGGTAAGAGCTCACAATGGGTCTGTTACTATAATCAAGCAGAGAAAAGGCTCTTATCCTTTGAAGAGTCCAAGTTTTTTACATTATTTGCCCAGGTGGGGGTATGATGGATGGGGCCAGATGTCCGTGGTGCAACTCTGGGGTCTGTGAGTCAAGTTAAATCTGGCCTATATTCTCAGAAGACACTTACTAAAGGGATAAACTTTCTTGTAATGATGACTGCCTAGCTACAGTATTCACCTTCAGAACTACAAAAAATTACCTCTTAGTCTGATAACTGATACACTGTAGATTTTCACTAGGCTAGAAATAGAAAATTGCTGTTTCAAACTTTCCCATACACTGAATGAATCAGGCCATATGTTTTTAAGCTCACCACTCTGTCTGTCTTTTTGAAACTGTCCTGAAAGTTTTCTGTTTGAACCTAGGAATGTCCTTGGGCCACATTACTGAGATATGTAGCCCTCAACTGAGTGGTAGGTGTATTGTTAATGAAATTCTATTTGTGTGTATGCACATTTGCAAAATGTTAATTGAAATCCATGGAAACATCAAGTAGGCTTTCAAGTAGTTTTTGAGCCAGACTCTGAGTTAGTATAAACATATTAGTGGCAGTTAGTTGTGCAAAGGTAAATATTTATTTTCCTTTTTACAGTGTAATAGGAGTGTAAACACATTTTTGCATTTACTTAGTAATGTAATATCTTATTGTGTAGTCATATGAAAAAAAATCAAGTGTTTTCCTTTTCCCTCCCCACCCTTTCCTCTAGGGTATTGTTAGAGCATGTGCACATTTGATCCAATCCAAACCTAGGGAATTGAAATGATTTTTTTTCTACTGACTTGATAGGCTTTGGTCATTTCCCCAAATCTCAGGCATGTTAGTAGTGTCACTTTTCTATCCTCAGAGCTGCCTTTAAGAGTTTGTCTCTGTTACAAAGGCCATAATGGATATTCAAGAAACACCTAAATAAAGCTGTGGGAGCTGAAGTCCCCATCTCAGTAGGTCACGGATCAGTGAGAAAGTAAAATTGTGTATTAGGATTCCTAGTAATTGATAAGAAACATTGTAGTTGGATGGTGTAATGCAACTGTGATAACAAATGCTCTGCTGATTCCTGTTACTAGCAAGGAAACTGACAGGTTGACTTCATACTGGCAGGATTTTTTGTGGATTAGGTATTGCTTTTGCTTTCAAAGTGGTAACAGAGCTGAAACAAAGGTGTAATGCTAGTGTAAACTACCTGAGCTAATAACACAAAAATGTGATCACAGATGATTAGATTTGCAGGTTTTGATGGTGTGTTTGTGCACAAACCTGGTGATTGTGAAACCTCAGCCTAAGTGTAACTGATCAGATACTTATGAATTTAAACTTCTTTAATTATCTATAAAATTATAGGTGAACTAATGCACTTTCAAGTAAGACTGTAAATGAAAAACTGCTTGCAGTTGCCATTTTGTATGAAGGCCACTTCCATCTCTGCCCTTCAAGCACTGTAAATATCCATTAAAGACTTGCTATATGGCATCAGTAGTATATTTTTAATGCTATTTTTCATTATATAGCATAGGTCTGCTCTCGAAGTCTGGATCAGATGACTAAAATACACATGTAAAAATCGAAATTAAGAGAATTATTTGAAAGCATGAATGGTAACAGAGTTCAGATATTAGTGTCCTTGTTTTGTAATTTATGATCATGAACTTTCAAGGTCTTTCTGTTAGACTTTTGTCATACTGGGAGTGTTATCTGTAGTCTACCATAATAATGGTGTTACTAAAAGCAATTTATTTAATGATATTTAGGTAAACTTGGCATTAGACTTGAATGTAATGTCTCCTGTGGATGTGACTTGGCCATGAGATTATTTCTAATTACAAATAAAGTGAAATCAGCTAGAACACGTGACCAGTTAAAAAACTTTCATGACAGAGTACGGCTTGGAAAACAGAGACTTGGACTGCATCTTAGAAGTCCAAGTTTATTCTATCACTCTTTCAGACTTTTTCCATCTCTCGTGTGGGAGAGTTTGAATAGCATGTGTTAATTCCCTGGGATTTGATCCCATAAAATGTCTCAGTGAGAAGCAACTGGAAACAGGTTTTAGCACATCATGTTACCAAAGTCTTAATTTCTAGGTAGATTGTACAGTGGTGGCATGATTCATCCTGAAGTTTCTGTCGCAGTCAGGCAACCTTTTGGTTAGTATGTTGGATGTTGCATATTTTATGGTTGATTTAGCTGGGTTTGCAGAGCTTTCCATAAACCATGCAGTTCTAGAAAGAAATTTATGGGTTTGAATAACCAGATATATAGGGCAAATGCCACTGTCTCGGATTACCCTATGAAAGGAAGTTTAGGTTTACCACTAATTGCAGATAAAAATTAATATTTGCAGAGGAGACACATATGATTTATTTATAAGTGTTTTCTGTTTCCATAATGAAATTTCCTTTGGGTTTAAGTATAGTCATTTGGAGGAAAAAGCAGAGGTCTGTGGCTCATTAGTTTCTGGTGGTTGTCAGAAGCCATTAATCAATTGCCCCTTTTACCAACATACGTCCCAATTCAGCAAAATAGTTAAGTACATGCTTAACTGTAAGCACGTGTTTCAAAGCATTTTGCTAAATTAAGGCTTCGGTGTGTGTCAAGCTTGCTGCATTTCTTTCCAAATCTAAGGTTACTCTGAAATGACAAGAGTAGCTAATATATGGCTGAGGTGCCATCTACCTTCCTCACCTGTCTGTCTAAAAAGTCATATGTAAGGGGAAAAAATGGGTCAGTTTTTCCCTCTGCCCCCTTTCCCTCATGCTCTTCAAACTCTACCTCAAATGGAAGCTTCTGTATTGAATATTAGGGCATATGAAATGTTAGGAAGTCAGGAGTAAGGAGAGAGAAATGAGGGGAAAGTAGTTTCACTTGATTGTTTTGAATCCTCTCATTTCTGTGTTTGTTAAAGGCCACTGTGACTATGTGGAAGAAAGAGGAAGGTGGCAGAGCTATGTTCTGGTATGGCCAGGTGAATCCTGGCGTGCAGGATCTCATAAGTCCAGGTAGGACACACGTAACTCTTAATCTACAGAGGAGATTCAGAGTGAGGGGAACTTGAATTGAGTTCTCCAAAAGTCAAGACTGAAGGCTGTGTTCTCGGGCTGAGTCTTGTCCACCTTGGTGTCAAAAAGATGGAATCCAACCACAGCTATCCTGCAGAGAAATTCTCTGGCATAAGTAGCATCCCAATTGGCATAATGCCAGCATAACTGGCTGCCATTTTTACTCCCATATGAGAATCTAAGGGAGTTGGGTTTGTAGGTTTATTTTTTTCCTGCTTATATTTATTCATACATGATTCATAATTTATTGGATGTGATTGATAGCTGTCAGAAATTACATCAGTTACTAGACCAACATGATTTTTATGTATCAGTAGGAGGTTGGATGCCTTGAAAGTAAAGGGGATCAGCTTTACAGTCTCTTTGGGATTTGTTTGGCTTGGAAGAGAGTTATAGCTCTTACACACTTTTTCCCCATGTTCTGTGTAAGTCAAAGCTCCCCTGCAGTGACAGCCCAGTATCACACAAGACCTTGATTCATTTTGGACTTTGCAGTAGAGATGCTGTCTATTGAATCATCACCACCACTTTTTCATGCACATAGGTTTTCTTTGGATTTTTGTTCTGTCAAATGTTGCTACTACTCAAACTTGTTTTGCTTGTGAAATCTGACATCATCTCAGCCTGAGTTTGTACCTAGGATGGAAAATTACTTAATTGATTCATGTTTCCACTTTCTTCCCTTTCCATACTTGACAGCAACAAGGACACATGATGGAAAGTTACATGTAAATCTTTACTACGTATGTTACATAGAGGGAAACAATGACTAAATTTTGTCTTTCAGACAGAAGCAAAGCCTCCATTGCTCATAATGGACCTTGACACTGCAGCATGGAGTCAGAAGATCAGTGGGGAAAATTTTGAGTGCTTCCTTTGACTTTCTATTGTGTTTTTTTCTCTATCCTAGAGAAAAGAAACTAAACTGCTTTCTATTATGTGTAGTAATAGTTTTATATCACACTTGTGAGGAACTCAAGCACTGTTTGTGTTGAAAAGCATTCCAAGACCTCAAAGGCTTAAAATCTGACCAGATGAGAATCAAAGGGCAATAGGGGAAGAAGAAGCACTGAGGCAAACTCCTGTCCCCAATCTCACCCCAAATCCTTTCTCCAAACCACGTGGCAGAGTTAGCCAGATAAAACTTGTCTTTATTCTCAGGTTACAACTTTCTCTTGCTGGTAAAAGGGTGTCTTTCAAAAGCTCAAACTCTTTTCTGTAGCTTAAATGCTAATGGTGACAATGACTCTCTCCTTAGTATGCGTTTCCTCTGGAATTGTCACCTGTAACAGTGGTGGAATCTTCTTGATAAAGATTGTTTTGCAACTCTAGTATGAGTACTGAGGCAGGTAAAACCAGAACCTCTTTCTGTGATGTTTGGTTTGTTGTTTTTTTTTTTTTTTTTCAGTTTGGAACATATTCCTTTGCATTATTTTTGTTTTGGAAAGCCAAAGACACAAGGAAGTTTTAAGATAGTTTTTGGTTTTCCATCGTGCTATGTTTGTGTGGTGGCTTAGAATTCCTAATTTCCTTGTGTTTTTTTAGTGTACAAGAGATTTAGAGGGCTTCTGATACCTCTGTTATATGTTTTACTGAGCACTATCTGGATATTAGAGATTGGAAGCAGGAACTGTGGGCTCTGTGAATAACTATGAACAGTCCTTTAGCCTACATGTATACACAACTTTGACAGAGTCACATGTTGCTACTCAAGAATCCTTGCTCCAGAGAAAGTGGCATATGTAAGTAAAGGGATAAACAATCTGAATCTGACAGATGCTGAGCAAATAGAAGTAGCCCTGGGAAGTGTGAATCCTTAGTCATGCATAAAAGACACTTAACAACAGCAGAGATGTGATCTTGCTAATAATTAAATAATTAAATAAATCAAATACCTGCATTTGATTCCAGGCCATTAAGTTTAACAAAAGAAGAAAAGGGAATGGATGGACAAGTAACAAAAGGAGAAATGGTGGGATATGTGTGATTAATATAGATTTAACTTTACTGTCTGTGATGACAATCTTCAGTGATAAAGTAGATGTGCTCTGTGACTTATTTTCTTCTACTTTAAAGTAATGGAACTCTAAAAATGACTAATGAACCTCTTTTCAAGGCTCACATTTATGACCTAATTCATACGTGCAGGAATCTTTTCTTCCCCTCAACTGCAGCAGAATGTTAAGGGTTGCTCATCCAAAGAGCATTAGAGGCTAAAGCAGAGATCCTGGATAACACCCAGCACAAACAGCTGTGTTCCAGTGAAAAGAGGAATCAGCAGTACCATGCACTTGACAGTCTAATTGGCAGATGCTGTTTACCACAAATTAATTGCAAGCTATATTGTAAGTTATCATGTTGATTAAGGAAATAATTAGAGCAGTTCTATGAAAGATGCTGAGTCATTAAACGTAATTGTTCTGATAGAAGCATTTTTATCACGGTAACATAGAAACTTACTTTTGAACAAAACCTGTTAATGTGCAGTGTTCATAACCTCAATTGATGTAAATTGATATACATAAGACTAATTTCCACAATGAAGTTATTACATAAGAAGTGGGCCTGTGATACTTTTCTACTGTCAAAGATAGTTTGTATGTTCTCACACTGTATGTACTATATATATGCAAGATGTGTCAGTGTATAGTCATCAGGAAATTCCACTGTATGTACAGAATCAGACGACAACTGAAGTTGCAAGGAACCTCTGGAGATTTTGTACTCTGCCCCTGCCTGCTCAAGGCAGCAATCAGATAGAGTAGGTTGCCCATGCTTGTGTCCAGTTGGGTTTTGAATACCTCCAAGGATGAAGACTTCATTATGTCTTTTTGTTGAACTAAGATTCTTGTTAAACCATTTCTATAGCTTGCCTAGGTCCCTTTGAATAGCAGCACAGCCATTTGGAGTATCAACTACTTCTTCCAATTTTATGTTGTCTGCAAATGTGCTGAGGATGGACTCTTCCATCATCCAAGTCTTCAACAAAGAAGTTACACGATATTGGTCCCAGTGTTGAACTTGGTGTATGCTACCAGTGACTGGTCTCCACCCTCATTTCATAACACAACACATCTCAACACATCTCTTTTGGGCATAACAGTTCTTCTAGTTTTCAATCCATTTCTTTCTTTGTCTATGTGGATGTCACATGCTATGAGACAAGCATCAAAGGCCTTATTAAAGTTGAGATAAACAACATCCACTGCTCTCCTGAACTCAAAATAATATAGACTAGAATAGAATAATCTGCATGCTTGGAGTGTTATGTCATCTTTAAATGTAAATGGGTGTAGCTGGAGTAAAAATTAGTTTATCTAAACCTGATTCATTTCAGTGTTTGGTGACAGACTTTTTTCGAATAAGTTTTCAAAGATACCAGATGCATAAATTCTATTGAAACCTGTGAGACTTGGGCACTTGACTGTTATTTATGCCTTCAGACATCTATATTTTGCATCTCCCTAGAAACAAACGTGTTGGCCAACCAAGTACTTGTCTGTCAAAACTTATTTTGGATCTTGAGAGAAAGGCAAAGGCGGGTTGTGATCTTGAAGAATCTCTTCCAGGGTGCTCTGATCAAAACTTCTCCATTAAGACCACTTTAGTACTTTATTTTCAAATGTATTTATAAAGGGCTGGTAAGCGATCACAGGAAGTTGCAGTCAAGTGACTGATATGAACAATGTATCCTATAGATATCAGTGGAAAATAGCATTACTAGTTAGTCATAGTAGCTAGCAACCCATTAAAGTGCTCTGTTTTCTGTTTAAGAATATATTCTGTTCCATTGTAAACTGTTTATGACTAGAATGCTGATAATTCTTAGTGTTGTCTTTTTTAATGTCTAATACCAGTATGTTTTGACATTACATTACTCTGCATTTAAAACAAAACTCCTGATATTGAGAGTTTGCATTTATTCTGGTGAAGTAAGTTGGACTCAATAATCTTAAAGGTCTTTTTCAAACTTTCAATCTTTTTCAAATGATTCTATGAATACTTACCTTGGTTTTGGTCTCCTTTAAAATGTCAAACTACTTGATGTAGCTATCTGTAGGCATAAACAAGGATTCTACTCTTAGTTACTAGGAGTATATATTATACATAGAGCAACATCCTCCCAGTGGGAATGCTCATATATAAATGGATATGCTCATGTATAAAATTACATTTTATAGACAAATTTCATTCATAGTATGGAGGCTGAAAATCAATTTTTGGCCTATGCAGAACATATGACAAGCCTCTTAAGCGGTATTGTCTGTATGGAGTTGGCTAGTTCATACTAGAGGAAAGAGTAGGGGAAAACTGTGCAAGAAAAGGACAAAAATGGTCTTCTTATCCATCAGAGGAGTTCAGCAGACCTTTCGAGGCCCCCTTCCAGCCCTTAAGATTCTGTGATTCTGTAATGCTGTAGTTCCTTTCTAGTACAGTATGGTCCCAGGAGTTCTTCTTCTAGGGGACCAGCTGCAGCTATGGCCATGGTAGTTCATATTGTTAAGGTTGAGTGGTGCTTCAGCTATATCTCACTGTTCACATTCTTGAACTGAGTTCTTTTCCAGTGGCTGGGCTAGCCACCTTCATATGGGACATATAAAGGTATTCCAAAGGAAGCAGAGATACTCATCTGATTGCAGTAATGAGCACGGTGGGGAGGCAGCAGAAAGTGCAGAGATAGAAATCTCACATGATTTTTCTTTTATTGTAGTCTTATTCTCAAATCTATACTGAAACCCCCACTATTGGCATATGCTTGTGGGTGCAAGAATACTTGTCATGTCACCACAGTTGCCTTGCACCACAGTGCTGGGGTTTCCCTTTGCATTTAAATTGGAAAGAAGCTGACTTTCTATGTTCTCCAGTGAAATAGTCAAAGGCACCATGTCACTGTAACAGGCTTATAGACTGTACCAGCTGACATGAGGAAAAAAACCTCCTTTTTCTTGCCTTAAAAAAAAGAAAGGCACTTCACACAGTCTAGTGGACTCTTAAAGTGGAAGGAACTCCAGGAAATTGCCATGTTGAAGTAGGGACTACTTTGATTTACATAATCTTCAAAGTGTTTGGACTTCTAGTCATATTCTAAGGTCTTGGACTGAAAAAATAGTGTCTACCCAGAGATTTGTAAAGGGCTTATCTGCATCTGTTCAGAATTGTACTTCTCATTGAAGTAGTGCATCTTTCTCTTCCTAGAAGAGACAGTTTCAATATCGATCAAAAACTGCAGTTGTAAAGGCAAGATTAAAGTGGTAAAATTTTATGTGTATGTGGATTTGTTTTGTTTTTGCTTTACTGTTCTAGCAATAAACTTTACTTAGATGGTGTGGTCCATAATTACTTGGCTGTGGACATGTTACCAGGGAGGTGATGTTCGGGGCACCAGAAGAAAACAAAAATGCTATGACTGCTATGTACGACCAAACAATCTTTGTATTGAGGCAGGTATTTGAAAGTGGTGACAAACTAATCCATAGAGAAATCTGAACCTCTGAGAATGGAGTAATTTTTGAATGTTTGTCCTAAAACTGTGAGAGCTTGGTTTGCAGTTGGTTGATCTGCTCATGATTCTTAGGGCATAGACACTTCATGGAAGAAGTACAAATAGTTCAAGAAAATTTGAGATTTCATGTCAAAGTGTAGACGTACATATCACATCCCACTTCTGAATGCACTCAAGTAATATCTTCCCCTTTAGAAAATTGAAGCATGCAGGTAAGAGGATAATTTATGAGCTTTATGTCCTGATTTCAAGAATCCCAGTGAAGCAAGAACTTTTAAGACTGTGGCACATAAGTAGAAATTTTTTTATTATTGACAATCTTTCAGCTTTCTTACAAATGTCTGTCTGAAATTTTATTGAATCTATCTTGAAGTAAGAATGTTGCAATTTGAGGGCTGATAAATCATAGTCTCTACATTAGCTAGATAGATACTTTTAACCATGTGTGATCTTCCCAGATATTTCATCAATTACCAAGCACAGATGATCCTACTTCCAGTTCCAAGGGACACAAAACTGCTGTTTTGTATGCTTAAAGCAAGACAGTACTTGAGGCTTGTCTGAAGCTTCCTATCTCTTTTCCTTCCTTCTCTTCCCATTATTTTTAGTGGTTTGGAAGTAATTTATGGATGTATAAAGAGGCTGTTCAAGATGCATATAATATATGTTTTGGTTCTGGCTCAAACAAGGAAGTCAACAGCATTAGAATTACTATTTCTAGAGAAGTTAGCATTTTATCATCTTCTGCCACATTTGTCATATCCTTCTCTCCCTTTTCAGAGCATACTACTGAAAGAATTTGACAGAAATCAGTTTTGTGTTTCTAGGAAATGAAGTATTTATTTCTTTCAGAGAAAGTTGCTTTTTTCCTCCTCCTGCTCTAAAGAAAAGCAAATTAAAAAAGAAAAAAAATTGATCCCCACTGATGCACTGGGACACCTCCATGTAAGATCTTCATTTACAGAACATGTCTGTAACTGTATTTAGTTATTTATATTCCTTTTGTTACAACCAACCTATTGTAAAATGAAAACACAAGTTACTGCATTATTCATAGGTTTGTTATGATATTGAAAACTCTGAATCACTCAGTATTGCATACTACATCATATGCATACTACATCATATGCATACTACAGACAGAAACAAAAACTGTGGTTGAATATAGACTCAAAGTGATTAGAAAGATAGTTGTGCTTGTATATTGCAAGAAACCATACAAGGGAAGAGAGAATGTATTACCTGAAATCTTTCTTGTGTGGAATTTCAACCATGTTAGTCTCATGCTGGGATACAGCTCTTTTCCCATAGACATGCAGAGAACAATGCCATGTAAGCAATCATTGATTTCCTACTAGAAGGATCACTAAAGCTACTATCCCACTCTGGCACCCTGGATGGAAAATGCAAAATTGTCAGGCATTAACTGGGAGTCAGTCTGTGCCTAACTGAACTGACATAGCTGCTGCTGCTGCCACCATTACTGCTACTCTGTCATCTTTGTAGATCAGAGAAAGACTTTGTTCCATGGGACTTCTAATCCAATATCACTTAGAAAACATTATAATTACTTGTTTGGTTGCATCTTTCTCCTTCAAATTAATCCTAGAAACAAATTATCACTCAAATACAGAACTGGGAGCATAATATTAGTTTTCACAACCTTTCTGCCAAGTGATTGAATTTGACCTTGTCACACAGAAAACTAATTTCTGCAGTGTGTAGCTGGCATTCCAGGCATTGCGCTGCAACAGTGAAGAGTAAAAAGTTGACAAGCACTGTCTGGAGGAATTATGTAGACCAGTCCAAATTCCAGATGAGGAATCCCTAGATGATAATTATTTAGAAGGTTTTTGCTCTCTAATGGGTAGAAGTCAAAGTTGGAAAAATATCTGAGATGATAAATGGCTTAGAGGAGAACAATCTAATTTTTTTTACAAAAGCTGTTCTGTAGATCAAACTCAGAGCTACAACACAAGCCTTCTTACTTCTCAGACCCTCATTCTTCTCCTTTTTCCTTCTTTTATTATCTATTTTTAATCTCCTGTTTCTGGAAGGATAGGTAGAATGAACCCTGTTGCTTGAAGTATTTGTTATAAAAAGGCTTTCTGTGCAGTTCTTCTATCTGACAGTTAATCATCACAAATTCCTTTTCCATTGGTGTGTGGGTCTCTTTTCACAAAACAAAATCAAGCAGTGTAGTTCATCTGTCTTTTTGGTGTCTGTAGAGGGGACAAACACCACTGAGGATGTTATAACTATAAAATAATGTGATAATAACTTGAATGTGACACCAAGCAACTGTAACTAGCCTTGGCCTTAAACTGGAGGAGCTGTAATAGTTATTTTAGGTCCCGAGTGTAATGGACCTATATCAAGTCTATTACTAAACCTGTATTTGCTAACCAGTTCTTAGGTTCATCTCATTCCCTCTGTGTCAACCATACTCCCCATCTTTTTAATCTTCTTTGATGCTGCAATATTACTGCTCCTTTTCCTCTGGTTCTAAAATTTTCTTTCTCACTGTTTTAATTTTTCACATCTGTTTTTCCTCCTTGTGTTGTGTGTTTTGGGTGTGTTTTTTTATCTAAAGCATAGGGCTGACATCCTTCTGTAGCTATTCCTTCTGTCAGTTTCTTTCACTCAGCTATCAGTGTCAGCTGTTTTTAGTCTGAAAAAAATAGATGCAAGTTGTAATAGACGGGGTCATCTAATAGATTTAAAAGTATTGGGAGTATAAATATCTGAGTGTTCCTCTCTCTGACTTATACAAAACAAATGCAATTAAACTGGTGCTAACTTCCTGTCATTGTCATGATGTGACATTTATGCTGATGGTCCAGAGCTCTGCCATTTCAGTTAAAACAGTTGCTCTGTAAATCATAACTTGATGCCCATTAAACAGATGAAGCTAGACATCATTTCATGTATGAACTACTTCATTCCCAGATTTTCAACAGGAGCAGAAAAGGAAGATATACTATATTCAAATAGGAATGCTTCTTGAACTGTGGCTTTGTATATTATGCAATAGGAGAAATTAGTGGAGTAGGAGACTATTGTTTAGTTTTGTAAATTTCTACAACATAAAGATCAAGAAAATCCTGAGGCTGACAAGTGGGTTCTGTTTGAAATAAGAAATACATAATATTGAGCTGTCAGTCTTGAGGTCTGCTTAACAAATGAATCTTGACATCTATATGATACTTTCTTGTTTATTAGTCTAATGTGACCCTTATAGAAAGGTTGTTTTGGACAAATGGCATCAAGACATACTATTAATAAACTCTCAATGAGTGTTGTTAACAATGAGATCTGACAATAGTCAACATCAACTAGTTTCCCATGAGAAACAAAGAAATATCAAAGGGCTGTAAATAGCATTCCATTTTCTTTTTGGCAGATGAAGATGGGACATGAGGATAGTCTTAAATGTTTTGTCCATTTTGGCATATACTTACATTTTCAATGCTGTAGTTTTTTGGTCTGAGATTCAAAAGACAAAATAGTGCTACTACCATATGTTGAGAAGAGGCTCTAAGCCTTTTAAAAGACAGCAGAATCATCAAATTATTCTTCACTGATATGACTGCTCTTTGAAAAAAAAAAAAAAGGATCATGGCATTTCTAAGTGACTTTATTACAACTCTTTCCCATTAGAGTCTCATTAGTACTTCTTGTATTCTGTATGTTATTTTTGAGTTTAATTTTGTTTTTTGCTGTCCTCCTCAGTATTTGTGTGACTGTACATACCTTCCTGACACTATACAGGCGGTGTAATAAACCTCCCAAAGCTTCTGCTTTGCTATAGTTTTTACATTGAGCTGTTGCTGATCCTGGAGAAAAGCAAAAATACTAGGGGAAGGATAGCAGAATCCTTTTCAACACTCATAATTAGGAAGTTCCTATTTTAATATTCAAATAGTCACCCTACCTGAAAAGAACGATTAACTGAGAAACCTCTGTGACTTCTCTATTTTCCTATAACCCATAGACTCAAGCAGCAAGTCACTGAAAGATAAAACCATCCCCACAATCATGTTTAATTCAATTAAATTCTATTCTTGTATGCAAATCAGCATAAAACTCAATGAGGGTGAGGTGTAGCATGTTTAGATTCTACTAGTGCCAAGCTATTCTTCAATCCCACTCCACCTTTTGTTTATTTTCTTATGTTGAATCCAGTTTTGCATTGCCACAAAAGAGCGTTAAAGTTAATTGAATGTTTCAGATCTGCTTCAATGCTTAATTACCCTGAAAAGTAATGCTCTGTTCTCTACTGTTGGTCACTAAGCTGCTGACTTATTTACGTTTGGTCGGGATGAGGAATAGCATTTGAGTTCCAAAGGCTCTTTAATGTTTTTTTCATGTGCTTTGGGCAACAACGACTTGAACTCTCACTAGTTGCTGCAGCATTTCTTTGTGAGCCAACGTCCTTGAGACAAAACAAATACATTGTTTTGCCTCATGTGGTTTTCTTTCCTCTTCCAAAAAATATGCAAAGCATAAAGAAAAATGTTTTGCAACCCAGTATCCTCTTTCTCCTTTGCTTACTGCTGCATAGCAAATAATGTGCGTTACACTATGCAATTAGCTAACATTATGTTCTGTGGTCAGCCGCAAATCTTCTCTGGAGTCTATGGAAGAAGATTCTGGATATGAGTAAGCAGATACTGACCAGAGCTGGGTGAAAAAAATTCCCTATATTTTCACAAACTCAGAATCTCTGAAAATATGAGGGAGTGCATAGAAAGACCTCATAAGGCAGAAAAACAGACAGATGGACTCTTTGAGTCTGATCCATGGGCTAAGTCTCCTTGCTAGATAGAAGGTGTAAATACCAGTCTGTGCAGCTGGGATGGAAGCTGGGTCTTTCTCTTGTGAAAAGGAGTGTGCAGTGACCGTACTGTACTGCACTGTTTCTGCTCAGGACTCTTTCTTTTAGAGCTGCTCTGCACTGAATGAATAATTAAATATTGTATTCCGCTTTTCAGTCAACTTTTTTAATGATAACTGGAATGACTTTAGATAGATGTGAGTGAGTCTTACTCCAGAAGAGCCCTTTAGAGTGGTGACTTGCTGTGCATGACGGTATTTGATCTGAGATGCAGGAGGTATGTGCAACGATTTTTACTTCTCCTGAATTCTCTTTTCCCACCTGTCATCTCAGGGACTAACCATCTTAAACAAAATGTAAATAATTAGTAAAGTAGATGGGGAGAAAGAAAGTTGATTAAGACAGACAAGATATTGAAATGTGATGCAGAAGCAGTGTGGAGAAATACTTGTGATAAAGCTGATCTGTGGCTAAGATCTTGGTAGCAGAAAACTTCTCTGAGGTCAGACATAGTGAAAACACACAAGAAACCTGTAAGGTAAATGGTTGAAAAAAGTAGGGGAGAGAGGCTAATGAAGTAGACGGACTTCTAAATTAGTAGCCTTTGAGTCCTTTAAATCTATGAAAAGCATGAACCAAGTTTTTGAATTCTTTGATTTTGCTCTGCTAGAGACTTCACACTCCTATTTGTGAAGTGAGGATCATAAAAAAACTGTGTAAATCCTTAAGTGGTCTTGAACACAGCACATTCCATAAAAATTGGGAGAAACCCCTACCTAGGCATGAATAAAAGCTGCTTTGGTATTTGATTGAAGAAAAGCAAGACTGAACTTAGAAGGATTAATGTGGATCTGCTGAAACCATTAAAAGGGCTGTCCAAAAAAGGCCTTTATAATTTACATACGTGCAATCTCAGGTAATGCAGTCATAAATACTTATAGCAAGGAGGTCAGCAGTGAAGATGAAATAATTAACAAATCTAAAATGATAATGTCTGACTGGTTTTAAACAAGGAAACATTCACGTGAGGGAAAGAGAATGCCTTAAAATTAGGTGCCTCTGTGTGGTACTTCATACTGACCTAAATTTTATGACCAGATTTTTTTCTGCAAGATCTAGAAATGCTTTTTTTGAGGGGCAAAAGAGGAGTCAGGAGAGGGGAAGGATGTTAGGAGTGGAATGAGAATGAAGTAAAACATAATTCCTTTTTTTTTTTTTTTTAAATGGAATGCTAACCAATCCCTTGGCAACAAAGTCCATGTTTATTTTTAATTAAAAAATAACATAGCTGGGTTGACTTCAGTTTTCCCAGCTGCTATTCTTCCATCACAACAGCTCTTTGGCCTCTTTTCCCTTGCTGATTTCTTTCATCATTTACACTTAGCTTGTATGTGTTACATGGATTTTATGTAATATTTCCTACCATTGAAAGCAAAGCTAACAGTCTAAACAAGTAGCTGGAGCTCGGTCATCTAGATTCTCATCTACAGTACCTGAGCATGCCCTTCCTTTGGGAAAAGTAATAGGTGTGACCAGGATAACTTGTTTTTTTTACGTGCACATTCCTTGCTGTTTATATGTCTGCCAAGAGAGGAAAGATTTAAACTTCACACTGAACTTATGAGTTGTAGGTCATTAAAATTAATGGAGAGAGTTTGGCAAAGCACAGGTATCACTGAGCACATAGGTAGTGTTTGAAGGCTGACAAGCAACCTTGAAATTTTTTCTTTAGATGATTGATTGCAAATTGGCAGTTTTTGTTCTTGCACATAAGGTGAAAAGTTAGAAGATACTTTCTCCAGCATCTTCATTTTCTCCATCCGTGGGGCAGGACAGGAAGAAGTCAGGGTGATGATCCATTCCTCAGCATGTCGTGACAGAGCTGATGACTTATACAGTGCAGAAGATGTTGCCCATCTCTAACAATCAATGTGATTTCCTGAGTGGACTAAAATTTTTGTGTGGACATTTAGAGGCCCTTGAGTATTCAGGAGTATCTGGTACTTTCTGCAGGCTTTTTAAAGCTAATTAAAGTTGATATAGTAATGCTATAGCCTTAAAGGTTTGCTTATCAGCCATCCAGACTAAACACTGCGACCAGCAGTGGGAGCTGATGGCATCAAAGCTACAGCTATTCCCAGACAGAAATGTCGTAGCTAGAATAAAAGTAGTAGTTTGTCGGTCACTGGAACCAGACTATGGAAGATATAACTATGCATATTAATCATCAATAATGTTACTGCTGTTGTGATGTGTGACTTGCAAACTTTCCATATATAGTACAACCACATTAAAAAACAGCTATTTGAAGTGGTTATTCCTGAGAAAGTGGCATCATTCTGGTGTACTACCTCTGTGAAGGTTTAGCTCTGCTCATCTTTCCTCAGAAGGCACACAGGCAAGGACAAATGCATATGAACGATTTTAATCTGAAGAAACAGTATTATCTAGCCATTTTTAAGGCTCACAAAGGATTTGAGATGGGAGATTTCTGAAAAAAAAAAAAAAAATCTATATTATTATCATTTTACCTGGAACAATTTGCTCTTCCATTGTATACTTCTTGAGCAATGCATAAACAGGTGAAATCTAAATAAGATGGAATATGCCAGTCTGGGATAAGATAGATCTATCATAATGCTTGGAACACTTGACATCTGTTGTAATGCTGTGAGCCTTTTCTGAGAGCTCTTCAGAAATGATTCAAGACATCTCATTAATTTCTAATTTCTGCCTCAGAGTATTTGCAAATTTTTTTACTGATCTAAAATGATCATGGTGGGACTGAATACATACGTTGCTTAGTTTCTGGACATGTTAACCTTTCATAGATACTGTCATGTTGAACTATGATATCAGGACAAGAAACTGAGAGGCAGCAGATATTAGGAGGCTGGCAATAAGGAGTAGGAGGGACAATAGGATCTGAGGAAAGGAATGTATTAGTCTGATATAGAAAGAATATGAGGAGCAAGCAACAAAGAAGCTAAAAAATGGTACAGATGCTGTGGTCCTTCCCTTGCTCTTGCAATGGAGCAACATTAGCTAATTTCCAGTTTCTTATTTTGACATGATGTTTACCCCTTCTAGAAGATGGTTTACTTGGGCTAGTACTTCAAGATTTGTCAATAATCTAATAAAATGTAACTCTTGTGGTCAATTTCACCATTTGTCCCAAGCCCTTACAAGAGATTAGAGCAGAGAAATCATGTTCTGAGCTGACTGTATTTGGGCGAATACTAGAAGGCTAGCATAGTAGGAAAGTGGTGTGAATTGAAAAACTAAAAGAAAAAGGTATTAAGAAAAACCTGATATAAATCACCAAACAAAGAAAGTGGAAACAAATGTTACCCTTTGTTTGGGAACATTCTTTTTTAGAGTTTTATTTTGGCTTGTTATAGAAACCTTCACCAAGAACTAACCTAGAATATTTGAATCAAACCTTCTGCACCCAGGGTAAGGTGTTCTCCAGGGATTTTCTGCTATTCCAACTCCACAGAAAAACCCATGTGAAGGGAAACCACAGAAGAGTTTCACATGAACCTTCCCTGCTGAGAGAATGCCTTCATTTGCACAAAGGTCTTTTTAAAAGTGTTTTATTTTTATGGGAGCTGTGAGCTACAGGATCCACAAATAGTAACTTTCAGGAATGGGCCTAATCCTGTCAATCAGAATACTTCTCAGAAACATCTTTAATGAAACTTCTCTGAAAAGGATAAAGCTTGCAGAATCTTCCTTGTAGCTCCAGCTCTCCTGACACACATCCCAGCAGCACGTTTATGTTCAATAACTGAAGAAGACAACAGGAGAGGAGAAAATCAGAGCTCTCACGAGACACAATCTATTTGTTATTGCAGACTTATTTTAGTTGCCCTGCTCTGATTCTTTTGAGCAAATTCTTCCATTTGTTGTATTGAATGATGCTAACAGCTGTCAAAATATGGTTTAAATCAGCCAGTTTCCATTTGCTGTCTGTTGCAAGTGACTACTTTCTGAGTTAATATACAGTATGCTTTATGGATTATTAATAATTTGAACTAGAGCTCTAAGCTTACTGTAACCCTTCTGTGAAATAGACAATGAATTTGCAAGAAATTTGGGTCTTCTTAGTATCAGTAAATGTTTTCCCTCAGAAGCATGTTCTGTAGTAAACATGCCTATATCCACTGCCAATGATGTAGGGGAGCTGATGTCAATCGCCAGATGATCAAAAAGGGATATGGCAAGCTTTGTATTTCTAAATGTTTGTTCTTCCAGATTACAACTTGACAGGAGAGAACGCTCCTTTAATAGTCTTTTCCCTGCTATGCATGTCACTACTCTACTAGGGTGATAGGCTTACGTGAGGACAGACTTGGCCTGTTCTTGCTGCTACTGGTGTCCATGTGAGATCAGCAGACCTTGCATGGAGTAAGTGAAGAACACAGCCTTCTGTTTATTCCTGTGGGCAGTAACTGCTGATCAAGACAAGAAAAGATGAGAAGTCTGGTTTTCTGCTAATGTGAATGCCACTGCTGTGTGGTTAGCAAATTATTTCTGCTTAGTAGCGTGAATGTGGCCAAAGAAGGAAGCAAGTGCTATATTTGCATGCCTGAGCCCACATCTGCTCAGATGCACACATACTTTGCTTGTTTCTTAGCCTCTACTTTCAAGAATAACCATGCAGAGATCTTGCAATCTACTTCCACTTGGTGTGAGCTGTATCTAGTCTTCCTTTTGGTTGTGTTTAACCTCAGAAAGTAATTTTCTCTCCTATCTCATGCCAAGACATGCAGAATGAAAGCCTGTACATAGAGCAGTCATTGTATCCAAAAGATATTAACTTCTATTGTGCCTGTGAGAGGAGTGACTATTCTCTAAAGTATTGGAGGGCTCTGCTGCTGACATCAGTGTAAAGATGACTGGTATTTTAAGATGGTGGAGAAGAAATATGCTATTTTCTGATACTTTGTAGGTCAGATGAATTGTTTTAAAAAGGATATTAGCAACTTGGCTGAAGAGAACATATAGATCCTTTCTCCTTCAAAGACTTAAACCCCTAACATGCCTGGCTGTCTGGCATTGCTTTAAAATCCAATCATGA
Organism: Urocolius indicus; assembly: GCA_013401255.1. Lineage (NCBI taxonomy): Eukaryota > Metazoa > Chordata > Aves > Coliiformes > Coliidae > Urocolius > Urocolius indicus. The sequence goes on along the minus strand of WBNH01006308.1, from coordinate 200,056 downwards.
TTATAATCTCTGATTCGAATTTGCAATTAAGAACTCTCATTGAACAGCTTAGTACATGGGATGGGCTGTGCTCAGGTTGTCCCCAAGTTCTGCTCTGGAGAACCATTCTGCTTACTGATATGCCCATGACATTGGAAATTATTTGAAAGTAAGGCCAAGTGGGCCCCCAAGACATTGAATTACAAACGATGGGTCGGAGAAGGATTTCTTTTGTCCATGCTTTTCAGATTTCCAATATACTCTACAGCTGGGCTAGAAGAGACATAGATAATGGCATGCTTTTCCTCTTCCTAATTATTTACCTCCAGACTATAAACACATCTGGACAATCAGAACTGACAGCCATATATGTAATGCAGCCTGTTTGGCTCAACCATAAAATATGATAGAGTGGGAAAATGTTTTGTACAGCTCACATTGTCTCAACGAATTTCTACTTATCAATACTTTTCTGCATCACTAAAATGATCAGATGAGGCCACAGAAACATGAAGCTGTAATGATCTGAGTGTTTGATATTATCTGAAAAATAACAATGGAATATACAGGTAGGTCTGTGTTTGAAAGATGAAGGTATTTCCTTGATAGACCTGTGGGCTGTGCCTTAATGGTCATTCTTCAGTTGAGATAAGGGTAATATTTGAACTCTAGACCCTTTCTTTAATGTTATATTAAGTTCATTGAGAATATTTGTGTTCAGACTTTTCTAATGTGTGGCTTCATCCCTCTTGTACCTGTATAATAAACTCTTCAAGAGCTTAATGAAGAGTTTATTATTTGGGGCAGCCCTCTGGGAAGCAGAGCTGTCAGTGTCTGGCAGAGTATGTAAATGTTTGCTTAGTTTGAAGTCAATGGGGTTTGACACTTTTCAAAATTAAACTCTTACTTAAGTATATTGCTGCATGACAGGTGTTTTTGTATTTACTTTGATGCTTTGTACTGATAAGATGCTTGCAAGTGGTGAGCAGTTCACAGGAGACAATATATCTGCCCTTTTTAGGTAATCCTAGAAAACAAATGCCTTGGGTACCTAGGGGGATAGTAATAGATGAGTTTGAGGCTTCTCTTTTACCTCTACTGTTGGTAACACTTGTTTGCCAAACTTTGTAATGAAAAGCTTCCATTGTGTACATAGTATATGTGAGGAAAAGTTAAAAGTGCTCCCTCTGTCATGTATTCATAACTGAATAAACTACATCGTACCTCTGACAACATAAAAATCAAAAGGAGAAAAGGAGATGAATGAAAAAAGAATGGATGAAAAAAGATGGATGAACAAAGAAATAACTTCAGGTAGACTATTTCTTTTTAAAGGTGTTTTTTTCTGCTCTCACTTTCAGGATGCAAGTGAAAAAATAATTCGCACAAGATCCAATACTGAAATCTATGGATAAAAATTCCTAGTTGTAACTGGAATAAGATTCGAGTTTAAAACCCACTCTATAGCTGTCACATATTGTGACTCTGACTATAGGAGGGCAGAGGGATTATGACAAAAAAGACGGAACCAAATTCTTCTCAATGTTTTCACTGGAAGGACATAAGAGGGACACAAACTGAAATATGGAACATTCCACTTACATATACGGAAAACTTTTATTGCTAAAAATGATCAACACCGGAACAGATTTCCCAGGGCAACTGTGGGGTCTCCATCCTTGCATGTATTCAAACACTAACTGAATGTGATCCTGGGCAGCCTGCTATAAGCAGGGAATTATACTAGATGATCTCCAGAGATTTCTTCCAACCTAACTGTTCTGTGATTCTCTGAAATTATTTGCTAAAGATTGGAGGAGGAATCCCTCTTTTATCTAATAGTTTGCTAACTCAGAACTGATAGACTGGGTTACCTTTTTTTTTTTTTTTTTTCCAAAAGAACTGTAATATGTACTGTCCAAGTAGTCCTTATGGTGTTCCTACTCTCTCCTACTGATGTTACTTCAATTTCCTAAATGGTTAGATATGTAATTGGGACTGAAACACAAATGTGCTATTTCCAAAATAGCTTCTTAATCACCTTGTTTTTTGGATAGTTTGGGAATGCTATTTTACATGTGATGCAATGAGGAATACCTCCTATGTGAGTATCACACTTAACTTTATGTTAAGTGAGTGAACCTTCAGCTGGGAAGTGGCATAGCTGAGTCATAGTGTCAATCTGAAGGTTTAATTACTTGTCCAATGTGAACTATATCTTGACATAGCACATGATTAAGTTGTAGGAGTCCATAGGATTTTGCTGACTGTTAGCATCTATTGGAGATAATAATGGAAAAAATCTGCCATGGAGATCAGTAAATAGACAAATTCCACCTTTGACTCGGGCATGTGGGAAGCATCATTGCGTGTTTTTCCTGTTCTTATGTGATATTGGCCACTGCTGGAGATGGGATATAAAGCTAGTTGGACCTTTGGTCTAATATGCTACAGTTTCTCTTACACTCAGAACCAGCACTGGTATGAAAGAATGTGGGAGAACATCCCAGTGCTAGTGTGTCCTTTGGAAGATGTAGGCTAAAATCCCTGCAAGAAGAGATGAGATCTGAACCCTGCCACAGTCCTAGCTGTTGAGCTATTGGAGAAAATGGAGCAGAGCATAGTTTTGGTAAAGCATTTCTGTTATCAAAATTGCATTTAATGGATACTGACCTACATTAGCTGAGAATCTAGTATCAATGTTAGCTGGAAATTGAGTTCCACTGTGTTCTTGAAAGTGCAGTGCTGGGTATGTGCCTACGTCCACAATGCTCTTGATGCCATTGCATGAATGACAGCAGAACATGTACCCAGTGTTTATGGTCAGGAGAATTTGAAGGACTGAAGAATCAGTAAAAATCATGCCAACTTTACCACTGAAGATTACATCCCCAAATGTGTCCAAACTCAAGTGCTGTTTCTTGGATGGGAGGGTTTAGATTTATGGAGTCTGGTTTTCAGCCTGGATCTGAAATTCCTTCATGCTGAAATTACATGGAAAATTCCTGTTTGTTAAATTGTTCTTAGCCTTTCATAGTCAGCTCACAATAGAATTGTGGTATGATGGGGATTATTTTTGATAGCAAATAGTGAGAGAGCCTATTTCTGTGATTTTATTGATATTACAAAATATATTGATCTTAATTCAGAAAAATGTTGCTTTAGGACAGTGCAAATATAAAGAGAATAGCAGAATAGCAGGCTTTGTGACTGTGTTAAAGAAAGGTAAAATCTTCTTGCGGTTGTCTCCATTAAAAAAAAATGGTTAGTATCCTACCTCTGACTGAGACACTTGCTTACAGTAAAGCAAGTAAAAGCAGAAGAGAGTGGAATGGCTCCTCTTTTTATGTGCTCTCCCAGAGTATGGCAATCTTTGCTTTGTGACTTTCTAAGCTAGAGATAACATCCAGACTGCGATATCTCATAGATGATGAAACTACCCTTCATTATTTTTTTTATTCCTTCTTGAATCAGTTCTTGTACAACAAGCAACAATATTTACTGTTTAAAAACCATTAAGGGCTCTTTTTATATCCTGTCTCAATCATCCCTGTTTTTCAAACGTGTTGTGGTTTAGGCCCATCTGGGAACAGAGGACCACGATCAATCAGCCAAAATTACCAAGGGCCCTACAGACTGCCTAAGGACAGAGAGGGCTCACTTGCCACTTTTGGTACCAGACAAAACATACAAGACTACTCAGATTGGGGAAGAAAATAAAAAAAAAAATTAATCTACCACCAATCAAAACCACAACAAACAGAAAACAATATAGAGTGGTACAATGATGAAGAGCAAAACCAGCCCTTTAAGATCACCTTCCTCCCACCCCTTCCCTCTTTTCAGGCTCAGAGCCCTGACTGCAGTGTCTTTTACTCCTTCCACTCTGAGCAATAGTGGGGGCAGGGAATGGGGGTTTCAGTCAGTCTCTTCCCAATGGCTCCTGTCATTTGTCTCTTCTCAAGGCAGGTGGGCTTCTTACCAATCCTCCCTGATCCAGCACGGGATCCCTCATACACCAGGAAGCCCTGCATGGGCCACTCTGACCTGTGTTCATCCCGAGGGCTGCAGCTCCTCTCCACCTCCTGTATAGGTCTCTGGGGCCCGCAGGCTCTCCAGTATGGTCTGTGCATGGCTGCCTCCTCATACAGTCTCCTGTCCATCCGGGCACACTCACTCAGAGCTGCTGCTAGCTCTGAGTCCTGCTATTGCCCTCCATGGTTTGCGGGGGTACAGACTGTGTTTTTGCCACGGGTTGCAGAGGGGTCTCTGGTGTGTTGCTTCTCCTTCCTCCCTCCTTCTCTGACTGTGGGTTCCACGGGGTCACCTCCTCCACCTCCTCTTCCAGCTCAGATTCCCCTTCTTAAATACTGATGGCAGAGGCATCGGATTGGCCTAGCTGGGCTGGAGGTGAGTCTACCTCAGAGCCAAGGGATATTTTGAGAACTGCTTACTGAGACAACACTGCAGCCCCCTCCCTCTGTTACCAAGTAAAAAGCGACTCCACACAAACCCGTGACGAAATGGAAGAGTCATATTCTGGATAGCCTCCTAAATGAGAACTATGCCATAGCTTTGATTGTTATTGATAAAGCGCTTTTTAAGAAAGACTAAGAAGAGCTTTGTACAAATCTGAAAACATAGATACACCGTATATTTATATGTGACCTACATAAAACCTATATTTTACATAGCAAACCTTACCTTGCCTTTTGACAATTGCAGTCTAGTCAGCTAATATTTTCAGAGACCTCTTCCTCAGATTCCAAGATGTCTTTGTTGAATGTTATTGTCTCATTTATCACCATGTGTATACAGATATAAGTGATTATTTTTTTCTCTACCCTGTACCTTTACTTATGAATACCAAATTCAGTCTTCCCACAGAAACTCGTTACCATGAACTCTTTCGCCACTTCATTATATTGACTTCAGATTTTCTTATAATGAATAGTCTTGTATAATCTACAGACTTTTTCTTTCCATTGTTCATCTGCTTTTTCAGAGTGCTTGGAAATGTTGAATACAACAGATCTCAGTATAGATCTGTAGGGAGTTACACTGGAATCCTTGCTCTGTTATGAAAACTCACTTTGATGTTTTTCTTCGTCTCTTACTAATCACAAGAGAATATTCAACTTAGCTTGTATCAGCTTCACTTCTTAAACAGGTTTTAGTGAGTGACTTTATTGAGAGAGTTTTGGAAATCAAAGTCTCTTCAGTCAAGCTCAAATTTATAGAGCTGTTGACAGTGGGATTTGTTGGCCTTTGGCAAATTTTTTCTGTTTTATTCCATACTTTAGAAACCTTTGTAGGGGCATTTGTAAAGACTTTACCAAAGAGAAAATGAAGACTGTGCAATACTGATGACATTGCTAAGCAATATTATGTATTTTCTATTTCTATGCAGTCATCACCTCTGTTTTCTGGAGTCATCATTTTGAATTCATCAGCATCTGGTTTGTTACTAGAAAGCTCAGAATATTTCCTCTGATTGCCTTCCCGTGAGTATGATCAAAGTAGTTACCTTAGATTTCCTTGCTTGGCAATATTCAGGTTTTACTGTATTGGACTTCTTTGTATTGAGGATTTATATTGAATTTTCTTTTTTCACTATGTGTGCTTCCTTGCTTCTTTGAGGACTGACCTAAATTCCTCTGTAAATTTGTGGACAGCCCTGAAGTCAGACCCTTGACTCCTATTCCTCTGGGACCACAGTCACCAAAGATTTCTTCAGATTTAATGGTAGATTTAAATGCTTTTATTCTTGAATTTTGTCTTCAAATAAAAATCTTTGAATTTTACAGTAATCATTTTGTGGGTGTATGACCATAACAGCTGTATTTATTTCTCCATTGGATTTCAGCAAGTGTTTTTTTTTCTTGCAATAGAGGTCTTAAATCATATTAATTGTGTTAGGACCATGGTCTGATGTGTTTTGTTCTTTTTAGAGCAAGCAGGCTCTGAGGAGTCTGTGAGAGTCCAAGAAAATGTGTTTACTGACTATTTATAATGCATAAGACTTAGACATTTTTTGCAAACATTGTTCTTTCATTGCCAGAGCAAGTGAGGACTCACAAACCATTTAAAGGATGTGTTTATAATGTGTGTAAACTTCAGCTCCTCAATATACAGAAATTCCAGACTGGAGACAAACTGAGGACCGACTCTAAGTTTAAGCAATGCTTATGATAGCACTCTGATGGGATCAGAAGTTTTACACCAAGGTCATGGCAACTTGATTAGATAACCATCATCTTCAGTTAATTCAGGTTACAGGGAGCTACTTATTCTCACTGATGAGTGACCATGTTTTCTGCATGCCTGAACCTCCTCTGTACCTCTGCTCCATTCCCCCTCATTTTGGCAAGAGCAGAGTGGAAGAAGAGATGGACATGGCATCAGGCTGAACACTGTTTGCATTGCCTTTCACCTCCAGTAGCCTTCACTCTCATTAGGAATTCTGGATTGCCAGAAAACCATTTTAGCTGATTTTGTCATTTTCCCTGGGGAAGGCAAATTTAACTTTGCCTATACTTCTGAGAAGGTTTGTGCAAGTACTGAATCAGCTAGTAATTGTTGCAGGCTGTTTCTGCTCTGATCTCTCTTCTGGAGGTTCTGCATTACTTTTGAGCCTTTGTGAGGTGCATATTTAAGAGTGAAACCAGATACAGTCTGGGATTTCCTGTTTTCAGGAAGCATTGGTATACCAAAATTAGGGTTTCTTTCTGATTTGGAACCTGCCTAAATGTTCTAAAATTTCCCCTGCAACACTTCTTCCAATGAGATTGCCGAATTTAAGTTCCCATGTGCTTCCTTTGGTGGTGCATTTATGAGGTACCTAAAGTCCTGTTAAATTTGACTGAAGATGCAGGAGGCCGTACTGTACAAAACCAAATGGGATCAGAAACACAAATGTTCTCCCCTTGTGTTTAGAATAGGATATTCAGAAGGAGCAATTACTGCCCTCCAGAGTTTTTCTGAGAGCTCAGATTGTGAATTGAAGGAAGGCGCTTCAGCCCATCAAAACTGAAACTGTACTTCAGTGTATTGTTAAGGTGGTTTTGATGCCTTATTTTGATGCATAAAATGCATCTAAAAATGTGTCCTTCAGAGACTCATTCATCTTCTCCAAATGTGGTAGGATGCCAGGTGAGTGTCACCTTTCTCATGATGAAGTCTCCATGGTGCTTGCACAGTGCTTACCAAAGTGGTGGAACGATTCTGTCCTGAAGAGGGAAAGTCGAAACTTTATTATACTTTCCCACCTAACCTCCTCTTTAATATATTAAAGCTAGATGAAAAGGATGATCTTTAGGGGACATGAGTGAAAATACTATGTGAAAAGCCATTAAGTGCCTTAGAAAATCATTAAAGCAAATGGTGTGGACCAACATACTCATTTGGAATGGAAAAAAGAAGCATTATCTCTGTAAAGCACTGGAAACAAAATACATCTTTTTATCTGGTTATAAAAAGCAGTAATACAGTTTAGTATTTTCATGGCAGTCCTATACCTTCTCTGTTAATTCTTGAATAAAAATCTGACTTTGCAAAATTACCTGAAACATGCTTATATAAATTACTTTCACAAATAAGTGATACCTTACAAGGTTAATGTTCAAAGTCACTGGCTAGTGATGATTGTTTTTTATCTTCCTTGGAAACATGCATTTTATTAAAAGCCAAGGTACTAGCTATTAGAAAGCATTGTGTAAAGGAAGGATTTGGTCAGGTTTGGTTTTAAATATTCAAGACTGAAAGCATTTCTGTTGAGTCTCTGAAGACATTTTTCTATGGCTTTATTATGATGAATGAAACTCAGATGACTGTAGAGTCTTCTCTCATCTGTGCTCTCTGTTGCTAGAATAGAAGGGGCAGCACTCAGTCTTGCCTGAGTTCCCTGTAGATTCTGGGGCTTCAGATGACCTCTACTTGAAGCTGGGTCACTTTTTTTGTAAAAGCTCTTTTGTGAGAGATGAGAATCTCAGAGGTTTTGTGTTGTGTTGCATTCCTGGAGAGGTGTTAAAGACAATTGTTTGGAGTTTTGCTCCCGAGGGCAAAAACTTGGGAAGTAGTGGTGTCATTCTTCCTGATGTAGTTCACAGTCCCATGAAAACATGATGACTTCCTTTGGCTGCCAAGCCCATTTGGTGGGCATTATTTGCTAGAAAAGTCTTATTGCTTGTAAAAAAATTGGAGCTAACAGGCAGCTGAAACAAAGAAAATCAGAGCACCATTTAGATACAGAAATTTATGAATTTATACTTCATTTAAGGGTGAACCAAAACAAGTAAACTTGCTGTGACTCATCCAAAATTTTGGATGAAGAACATTTTTTTATTTTCCAGGAATTACACTACCTAAGAATTATAAAACTGACACACTAAGTAGCTGAAGAGAAATCTGCTTCTAATAAATCATGCTTTGCCAGACAGAGGTTTAAGAACATTAAAAAAAAAATCTGAATGAGCACCAGGATCATATGTAGGGGCAGAGTCACTGCTGTGCTCCAAGTGAAGGGAGTGGAGTTGATTATCTGCATCTTCCCAGTAGGTAGAGAGCAGATATAGCTTGCTGGAGAGGATGTGGCGGGAGCATGCTGCGCTTTGGCTCTGTTTGCTGGCAAAGAATCCATCAGAGAGCCATGCCAAGCACAGCTTAGGCACAGCAGAAGCTGTATCTTTCTGTCTTCTGCACAATATTAACCTTCTAAGGCAGGAAATGCGTGCACTGAGGGAAATATAGACTGGGAACTGGAATTCTTCAGTCTTCATTGACAAATGCTCTTTCTCAGCACTGTCACAAAAAGTTCTCCTGTCACTTTAAAACTACATTACCGATACTGCTGCTTTGAACCTCCTGGGGACATTCTTCACTTGGTGTACATAAGGTTACAGAGCAGACCAATCTCTTTCTGATAAATGGAGATTACTGTTCAGAACCCTGATAATAATTATACCGTGCAGCATTAAAAACAGACCCCCATCTCAAAACAATAATAATAACAAATCCATACTTCACAAGAGATTGTGAGACTTTCCTTCTGTACATTTCAATGATGCTTTCAGATTGTGGGGTGAAAAAGCCTTGGTCAAATAACTTTTATATAATCTGGAGGTGGGAATAGCTGAAATCTCACAAGGCCTGTCTCCAGCTAACATTGTAGACTCAGGGGCTGCGGAAGGTAGCCTCAGAAGTCCACCAGTACTGTTAGATGTTTATCTGAACTGAGCCTGAACTCCCAAAATCTGGAAGTTCCGCTCCCCTCCTCCCCCCCGCCCCAGCTTTGTGCCTGTTTTCCAAGAAGTGCCTTATCTTTGCAACTCTTTTTCACGAGTGCTGTGGAATTGGAGCTGTTAAGTCTTTGGCCTGACTTTTACTTTCACTAAAGTCCCTTTACATGGTTCAGGCATTCTGCTTCAGGGATCTTAAAATGAAAGTTGATGACATTTAATAGCATAAACGAGAAACAGGTCCCTTAAAAAAAAAAAAAAAAAGAAGAAATTGTTCTTCCCTAAATTGTTGAGTGCTGACCTTGAAAAAAGCTCTTACAATTTCTATAGGCAGACTGAATATTTTTAGGAGAATAGATATGCCAAAATATAAGAGATTACCTGAGGCTAGTAAGTTGTGGGTTTTTTTTTTCTTTTCTTTTAAAGAGAAAATTCCATTACACTTGGTACCCACATATTTGTCTTAAAGCACTATTTATTTATCACAGAACTTCAAGAAGTTTTGGTGTAATTTTCTCACCCTTTAGGATTGAAAAAAAAAAATTACTAGTTTAAACTTTTTTGTATTTTCTGGTTATGCGAGACATGTTAAAGATTCCATTTGTATTTTGAATATTGTGGTGTTTTTTTAATGTGAGAGGCAATGTTTAAATATGTTTTGAGAAGGGGAGAGGCAAGAAAAGCTGTCATCCATCAACTGGTATTAAGTGCAACTTTGATAGTTTGATACAAACTGAATCTGACTGTTAGTGCAGACATGATACAAATTAGCTGTGACTTTATGATACCAGCTGCTTCTCTGACAGGGTAAAAGGGCACATAACTAGAATAGCATCTTTTGTTGAAAGCAGTGTTTCTCTTCCTCAATTGTGAGAGCCTCAGGCAAAAATCATTGTCCTCAATTATGTGACATGTGCAGTCTGCAACATGTTCATGGAGCTTGAGGGGGCTTTTTACTGATGTTTTTCAAAGACAAGGTTATCATAAGTGTTCTATTTCTGCTAGTTTTATCACTGAAAGACAAATTTCTGTCATGTTTTGCCTTGTGTTAAAACTAAGGATAATCTAAGCACTATTTTCTTTACAAGTACAAAGAAAAATAGGAAAACATGGAAAGGTCTACCAAATAGAGAAATCAGCCATCTCAAAGTAAAATTTAATTTCATCAATTATTTTATTGAATGATCTTCTACAGTTATTTTTTTTCCTTATTAGAATTTTCAAGGTTTTTTTATTCTGTACAAACTAAGTCTCCACTGTCTTTAACAAACTAACATTCAGTGTTAACTAAGCACAGTTTATTGAAGCAGCAGATTACTCCTGACACAAATGCAGAAACACCAGAGCCAGTCTTCTACAGTCACATCTTGGATCTTATTTCTTTTCTGGTTCTAGGTGGCTATGCATGGCTTCCCTACTGTGTCCAGCACCTGAGTGAAAAAGGTGCCAGGAGCCTAGGGAATGGAAATGCAGAGTTGATGCACCTGAGGACCTTTGTGTTGAAGCAGCCAGGGGGTTCCCTTGTTACCAGCGCTCATAAAGCCTACTCATAAACTGAAATGGCTCTGAGCAAAGCCATTTGTGTGACTTTACATCGCTGCACATCTGTGTCCCTGCTGCATATCTATATGACCTTAACATATCTCCTGACTATCTCAAGCAACACAAAGTTGGCTGTAGCATGTAACTAACCTGAAACAATATGATTTATTAAGCAGTCAAACTAATCTCACTTCTGCCACTTGACTAAAGTTGACTGTAGCATGTAACTAACCTGAAACAATGTGATTTATTAAGCAGTCAAACTAATCTTCTGCCACTTGACTAACAGCCAATAAGATTTCAAAATTTATTACTACAGGTAACAGAGAAATTCCATTTAGACAATTCAGAAAAGGAATCACTTAGTTTACAAGTGTATAACTACAAGGAAAAACATTTAAGCTAGAACTACTAAGAGAAGCAAAATTTAAGCTGAATATCTGATACATTTTCTTAGATTAATGATTATCATGCTGATGCTAAACTGAAAAAGAAAGCATCTCAAAAAACATAACTTTCAGAACTGAATTTTGGGTCTGTTTTTCTGTTCGTTTGTTTGTTTTCAAGGGGCCAGGCAGTAACTTTAGTACTATGATCAAGGTGAAGGACATCGCTCCCTCCAATTTTTAAGTGGCACTCCACAACAGAAAGATGCAACTGCTAAGGTGAAGGTGGAAAAACGTGTCTGCAAAGCATAACTTCTATTTCAGATAGGTGGAAGTTAGAATTACTTGGTAATATTGTTGCAATGGCAGAAATTGTCATTCGAGTCTGTATGTCTTTGTATGTGGAGTAGAGAAGCCTCTATATAAGTCACCATGTGAGATGGTAGAGCAGATAACTCAAATCCTACTGAAGATTCAGAATAGACACAGAATTGTAACAGACATGTGAGTGAAAGGGCAGAGGTAAGAGTGTTTAAAAATACTGACACAAACTTCTTGGAGTAAATTAACCAAATATATTTCAAAAGGAAATGTTGATGATTTAAGAACTTTTGAGGTTTTTTTCCTACTAGTGATAATGTAAAGTAAAAATATAAAATTTCAAGCATTAATTTATAGGTCCTAGCCATTTCTTTTGAGAACATGCAATTTTACTATCTAAAATCTGTTTCTGAAATTGTGAAATAAGTATTTAAAATGTTTTACCATGATAGGCTAACTGAATAAAGAACATTTTGTTTTCCTGAATGTGTAGAATGGTATGTCAAAAAAGGTCCATCCCTGACATTTGAAGAACAAAACCCAATCACAAGAAGTTCTGCATTCTAATTGATTTTTTTTTTTTTATGTAAAAATTCCCTTGGACAGCATTCTAGTTATGGTTATAACCCTGTGAACCTGGAGTATCTCCAGAGAGAGCTTCATGTATCCCTTCCATTCATGCAACTAGGCTGACTATGGGAGCACAAAGCTGGTTATAGATGCTATCAAATGAAAATTACAGAATCACAAAATTTTAAGGGTTGAAAGGGATCTTTAAAGATCTAGTCCAACTCCCCTGCCAGAGCAGGCCCACCTAGAGCAGGTCACACAGGAACTCATCCAGATGGGTTTTAAATGTCTCCAGAGAAGGATACTCCACAACTCATCTGGGCAGCCTGTTCCAGTGCTTCATCACCCTCATAGTGAAGAAATTCTTCCTTGTATTTCTTTGGAACCTCTTGTGTTCCAGCTTATACCCTTTGCCCCTTGTCCTGTCATTGAACATCATTGAGAAGAGCCTGTATGGTTATTTAGTATGACAATCTGTGAATTGTCTCTTTGGAAGACTGTTCAGGCAAAACCCCTATTCTGTGTAAAAGGGACAAAATTTGACCTTAAAACTGAGTAAACATTGACTTGCTTCTGCCACACAGAACATTAGGTTAGTACTTATACAGTTGTGTTGAGGATGTCAGGCTCTTTTCCCTGATTTCCCTTTCTTTTTGTCTCTTCCTTTCAATTTCTTTTCTTCTTTTACTTCCTTCTACACAGCCAAAAGCAAAGATCTGTAAGCAATGGTCTTGTTCAAAGTATGGAAGACAATCAGATTTAACCTTGCTTCAGTTTTAAAACCTTGCTTGAGGGAGTCAGAATCTCTTTACTTAAATGACTTAATTTTCAAGCAGTATGAATCACACAGCAACTACACAAGCTCTGGCTACAATATATTATACATATGTTTGTTCTTTAGGCAGTAAGAAGAGAATACAGAACTGGAGGTCATTTAAGTTACAACTACTTTGGGGGATTTTTTTTTTAAACATTCATTCTAACAAATGCAGGTTTTGTTTATATGGCATGGAATTGGAAAGGCCCAAACTAACCAGGCTTTACACAATGTGGCCTTCTTCCAAATTAATCTAAAATATTTTAATCCCTCTGGAGTTTCTTTATCCTCTGCATCTGTGAAATAGTGGAGACACATTTTTAACATTTCTTAGTGGAAAATTACCTTTCTTTCCCTCCAATTGTACTCAGCAAGGTCAATGGAGCACTGTTATATGCTATTTAAACATCTGAGATTCATCACATATCTGCACAATAGAAAGAATCATCATAAAAAGTCTAATGAATCCTGACTGCTAGCCAAGCAAGGGAGTCCCCTTACGGATAATGGGTATTAGAAACAAGGAATACATGCAAAATACAGTTTTTACACTTTAGCTTTATACTATTAAGAATTAAACTGCCCCTAAAGAATGTTTGTGACTCCCAGAACAATTTTGGCAAATCAAATCCTGTTTGAGCCAAATTCTCAAGTCATTGCATAGGCCAAGATGGTCACTAGGTCTGCCTGGGAATAAGGGGCCCATTTGCCTTGTGGAAATCAAAGAGAGTCTAAGCAGGAGCCTGGGGGGCTTCTTGCTCCTGAGGAAGAAGATGCCTTGAGTTGAGCTCTTAAGCAAGCTATCTTAGCCTCTGGCTGTGTGCCTATACTTGTTTTTAAGAGTTTTTTGTTTTCTAGTTCAGTAGCATGTTTATGGCACTGAGCTCCTTTTACTACCTAGTAACTAAAATACTGAGGGCGATCTAGATTGTGGGAGTTTTTTATATTTCAATTTTTATAAAAACACTTTCCAGGACTTCTAAAGCCAGTGCTCTTCCTTCAGCTGCTAGTAGTTACAATCAATCTGAAATGGCCACAGGGAGCAGATACAACTCTGATATTTTGGATGTTTTATCTAGAAAACTGTTACAGGGAGCATTTTAATCCAAAACACTTTTCCATAACAGTTGCACTGAGATAACACTAAGGCTGGTTTAATACCAGAGTTTATTCTGGACTTGTTCTTTCTTTGAATATTGCTAGGTCATGAAGTTCAGATAGCTTTAACAACATTCAAATAAGCATTTAAACCTTTGAACAATAAGGCTGGTGTTGGCCTTGTCTTTTATCCTAGCGTGCACCACTTCTCCCAACTATGATGTCCTGGTCTCTTACACACGGAGTAGCAGGGAGTGGGTTATGGGGTGGCCTGCCAGAATAATGATGGTCATAACGAAATTATATACCCTACAAATTATCACTCTACGCTGTCCCTGTTTTCGAATGAAGAATCACACCTACCCTAAACACACTTTCCCCATCTTTTCATGTAGTCAGAGGTATTTTGGGACCATGCAAGCCATACAGTAATGGAATAAATTCCAAGTGCAGCAGGAGACCACACTGGAGGAAAAACTCATTAACTGCCAAAGGCATTTCTTTTACCTTTCTTACTGAGACTGGGAAACATTCCGTAAATAATACATCTGGATGTGGAGGAACAGAGAGGGAAAAGATGAAAAACAATCTTTTAAATTCAGTAGGAGCCTACCTTTAATGGCTCGTTTAATCTGCCAGCTGGCACAACGTTGACTTCTTGCTACACATACCTATGTAGTTCTTGGAACCAAGTTCATATTAAGTTGTAGATTCTTAAATATTAATAAATTGGCAGAACTGCTTTTTGGTACTTAATAGAAGTCAAGAAACTGCTTAGTCATCTCCAAAGTTATTTCTGTCTGCTTTTTAATGTAAGTAGCAAAATAATATGGACTTAAATCAGTAGCAAAGACAGTAAAAATTGAGATCTATTCCCGATACTTGCCCTGACTGAAGCATGTGCACTTTCTTCAGATTTGCAATCACATATATTCCCTATACAACAGTTTGCTTTGGCCAGAGGTTTTAAAATATATTTTAGATATAGTTTTTATATAAGTTATCATTTTATCATTTAAAAGAATTTTTATCATTTCATCATTATAACTTAAAAAATACAATTTTAATTGATAGTGGTACATTATTAATTTGTGTCTTCTCCAATGCCCCTTGGCCAGGAGGAGAACTGGTGCCACCTTTACATGGATTTTTTATTTGGAGTGTCTTGAAAGTGATATGACTGAATAGGTGCTGTAGGATATACTGCACATGTATTTTACATGACTGTGTTCATGCTTTTGTTTTTTACCTGGCTTTGTGTGAAGATATATGGGTTTAACTCAGTGTAAACTTGAAGTACAATGTCTGCTATATAACAAACATTTATGATTTCTGTTCCTAAAAATTTAGGCTACATCAAGAAGCATGTCTTCTGTTTTCAATTACTTTCAGTGTTGGAAAGGCAAAGGAGAAATTATTTAACTGCAGACCAATGTGTCTTTTATATTTAGTGACTGCTTTAATAATATCTGAAGTGACGGTTGTCAGTACTTACAAGTTGTAAAGGTTTTATTTCGTTCAAGTAAGCACTGGAAAATCTGGCTAGTTTATTCATGTTTTTTTATGAGTTTCAGATCTGGCTTTTATTTTCTTTTTTACACTTTCAGGGTGCAAGCTATTTTCAGAATTTCTACCTGTGGTATGGATTGTAAAAATCCTCCACATTTGCAAGCATTATGATCTGGGATTTGATTTTGATCCTTCCCTGTACATCTTCGCCAGAATCTATTTCTTTTTTTCATGCCTTTTTTCCTATTTTTATCTCTGTTCCCTTGCCCTCCTAATGCCTTTTTCGCTCTACATATTTAACAGGGTATCCTTGCAGAGATTGTCTCTCTAGTTGTACTTGAGTCCTATAGAGTGATTGGATCTGGTGGGTTGTGAAACAGCCATCATTAGGAGGCCTCAGTGAACATGTCTGTCATAAGTGCAGTTATTTCTGCTTTTGTACTTTTGAAGAAGGTGTAATATTTGAAGGCTGAGTTCAACATTTTTTTTTCCCAAGTAGTCTATAACTTTTGACACTGTCTCCCCTTACATCCTCATAGACAAGCTCAGGTAGTGTGGGCTGGCTGAGTGAACAGTGAGGCAGATTGAGAGCTCGCTGAATGACAGAGCCAGAGTGATGATCAACGGAGTTAAGTCAAGTTGAAGGCCCGTGGCCATTCACTTCTGAGGCTAATCTTATTCAACATCTTCGTCAATGACCTGAGAAGACAGAGTGTGCCCTCAGCAAGTTCTCTGATGACATCAAACTGGGAGGACTGGTTGATTCCCCAGAAGGCTGTACTGCCATTCAGAGGGATCTTGACTGGCTTGAGAGTTGGGCAGAGAGGAACCTCGTGGGGTTCAACAAGGACAAGTGCAGAGTCCTGCACCTGGGAAGGAACAACCTCATGCACCAGTACAGGCTGGGGATTGACCTGCTGGAGAACAACTCTGCAGAGAGAGACCTGGGAGTGCTGGCTCATAATAAACTGAACATGAGCCAACGTCAAGAAGAGTGTGGCCAGTAGGTCGAGGGAGGTTCTTCTCCCCCTCCACTTTGCTCTGGTGAGGCCTCATCTAGAGTACTGTGTCCATTTCTAGGCTCCCCAGATCAAGAGGGACAGGGAACTGCTGGAGAGAGTCCAAGATGATCAAGGGACTGGAATATCTTCCTTATGAAGAAAGACCATGGGAACTGGGGCTGATCATCCTGGAGAAGTAAAAGTAGACTGTATTTCTATTTGTACAGCACTTAGATTGGAAGTTGTCTTTCATTCCCTCCTCTTCCACTTTTGTATTTCTGGTTTTAGCCAACACTTTGCACACATACAACCCTGATTTTTGGGTTGACTGTAAAAAAATTACTTCATGTGCCTTTGGTGCACAGAATTTAAACTGTGACCAGTCATTCTGAGCTGAGTGGACCTAATATGACAAGAAGGGAGACTGAAGGACACCCAATAGGGGCTATGGATCTTTGCAGAGGAAGGCTTGGGGGAAAGTGGCAGATAATGTACAGTACAGAAATTAATTTTTTTAAAATTTATTTTTTAGGGAAAATTAAACGTTTTCTTTTCTGGACCACACAGACGTTGTCTGAGGCACTGTTCCTAAAAAAATTAAACAGCTGTAAAATTTATTGGCTTCAGACAGTGCTCAAGTATAAGTTTCCTTTGTCACATTAATGCGAAGTATATCTATATGTCTGGGTACACTCAGTATTAAGTGCACAGGATACTGTCAGGCCTCACCTGTCTTGTTTAATTGACTCTGAGCCAGACTCTGTTGAAAGTTTTGACTATGCTGTTTCCCTGCAGGGTGAAGCAATGCACAGTTGCATACAATGTTACTGGTAAACTAATGCATTGCTGTGCTATATTTGCTGGCAGTAAGTGTTTGTGCCTCAATGTCAGGTAATTGTAAAGACTATTTAACAAGTTTCTCTGTGAATCTTATGAGAGGAGCTGGCAATATCATAGTCTTGCTGTGTCAAATTTGACACTGGCTCATGCACAGTATGCAAGTGTATCATCTTGCCCATTTTTTTTTGTTGTAACAAATCCTCGTTGCTGTTCAGTCTTCTGGTTTGTCTTAGTGTTTCCTTGTTCTCAGCTAAAGTCAGCATAAAGTGCCTATGATGCAAACTTCAAATACGATGAGTGGCTTGAGGGGCATCTATTTTGTGATATCCTGTTTTAGTTGTCCTGTTGAAAGGCATGCCATTTTTTTTCTGCCCTTCTTTACCTGTTTAAACTTGGCCCTAACCTCATGCTTCAGTTTTCAACCAAAATGACACAGAATTTCTCCTCATTAGAGATAAATTGATATATCTACTTGGCAGGAAACAATGTGGGTTTCATTTGTAAAGATGACTTCATAGTGTGAGCTGGAAAAGCTCCATAGAAATTTCTGTAGCTGGATCCATTCCTGGTGGAAATCCACAGATTTCCACGATACTCTGATGTTGAGTAACTGAACTTTCAGCTGCGATATGTCTATCACATAGACACAGGTGATCACATATCACATATATGTGATCAATATGTCTATCACATAGACATAGGTGATGTATGTTGTGTCTGTGCAAAGAAAGTGTACAGGTACTGGAGGGGAAGATGAATTAAAGTTCAGGAGTAACAGGCAAGATCTTGAAAACTTATAATTCATTTCTTTGGAAGAACTGCTCGGATTTAAAATACTTAGTGTTTCTTAGAGCACAACTAGTAAGATCAGCAAACTAAAGAATTTTAGGAGAGGATTTTAGCAGTTTTTTTTTTTTTCTTTAAAAATGCAGGCTTAATGCCTAGAACTTGGTATTGTTGTTTATTGCTTGTTCAGTAGAGCAAGTAAGACCCCCTCAACTCTCCTTAGAGTTTATGATGCTTGGCACTAGGCAGAACTGAATCCCAGGGCTGCCTATTTAAACAGGAAAAAAAAAAAAAGAGTTGAAAATACAAAAATGAAGCCACAGTAAGCTGACTGTATTGTATCTTCATATTATTTTGTATTACATTTTTTTTTTTTTTATGACTAGTTAGCTTAATAGATCATGACTTTGTATTTTGAAACGTGTTCCAGAAAACATGGGGAGTTTGAAGTCTGGTGGAGTGAATGTTGTTGTTGCAAGCTTACCTTAGATTCACTTTAACATTTTATTATTTGTAACGACATTACCTTAGCTGTTTAATTCAAGACCTGAGATATGCAGATAAAGAGTATGAATTGAGTGCTAAAACATTCATAAAGCCTCCTTGGACACAAATAAGTTCAGACGACCTGTTGTTGAAATATTGCATGTGAGCATGAAGATCAATGGAGTGGTGCAAGGGTAGGACAAAATCAGAAAACCAAATGAGAGTGATGGGAACAGAGTAGCAGAAGCCAGGAAGACAGAGAGGAAGGTAGTTCCTATTCTTACTGGTTGCTGGTCCAAAATTAATGGATGTAATGTGGCAGTTTTATTTGTATAGGCCAGAAATTGAAGACATATTTTTCCATAGCTCTGATAGCTTTTTCTGTATGTGTAATATTCTTTCCCATCCTCTGATTTTTCTTTAATGGAAATCAATGGGATAACTGACATTGCCATTTATAGGGCAAGAGGAAATCCAGCTTCCTCTTTAATATGCTTTGGTCATCTGAACTCAACTTAACCTGTTTCTTAGTGATGTTTGTCTGTTCTTTGTTATTAAGAAACAAAATGCTCCTGAGTGGAAAGTGTTGACACAGCCACTGATTTTCTGATCTTAGAGATTTCAGTGAGAGATTAAACTGGAAACAGCCAGGGCATTGCCACAAGTTTCAATGGTCAGGCCACAGATTTGTGACAAAGTGTGCAGAAGGACTAACTGCATGATGTGGACATTTTTGTGATTAGATAAACCTGCTGAAATTAAATGTCTTCATTGGTAGAAGCAGATAAAAGACGAGCAATTAGTGAATGACATCCCATAAGCCTGCTTCAAAGTGTTTGAATGCAGGAAAAATGTGATTGCAAGTGAGACTTCATTTTGGAATGAAGTGCTTTTACAAACTGTTTTGTAGACTATAAAATCCTTTTAGTTTCAATGTGCTTTGTTCTTCAAGATGAGAGTCTCATTGTCATTACCCGGGGTACCTTCACTTATGGTTAAACAGCAGTAAAGGGCAATGCAATTTTCAGCTGCCCTTTATATCTGCAGCAAAGACTAAGTATTTCCTCAATGATAATGATGTGAATAAAAATAATCTTTCCCACAAATAAGCATTGCCAGAGTAAAAGAAATGTTACCTTTACGTGTGTGTGCACAAAGGCATGAAAGGACAAAGTAGCTTGAGATCATACCAGTTTCTGACATGCAGGGTAAGCTCACTGATCTCTCATAGTGTATATGAGATTAATTTGGCCTGTAAGGGTGGAATTCAGTCCTGATTGAAGTCTGGGAAATCTGCCAGGGTTTCCAATGGGACCAGGATTTCAACTCTAGTCTGTAAATGAATAATATTTCAGTATCTTCTGATCTTTGGGGACAAAATATTTGAAATACTTCAGAGGATGCTTGAAGGAGAGAGTCAAGGGTCAATCCCTCTATCATGAGAACCAGTGGCTGAGCCAGCAGCTTCCAGCTATGTTTTGTTTCTTCCTTTGTCTGCTAGTGGGAAATGATAGACAAATGTCACTGAGATCATCCAAATGCCAAGAGAAAGCTTTGCCTGGTCCTTATGCCAGTGTGCAGTAGGAGAAAGATGAGGAAGGAAGGAAGTGGGAGGAGTGGAAATGGCATACCTGCACTCAGCTTGCCCAGGGGAATGAAGACAAATGAGGACTTTCCATTGCAACTAACTAGCCCTGAGATGATAGGTCCTACTGCTACATGCTTAGAAATGTAATTGCTGTGATAGCAGCAGCAGGCTCAATGTTTATTAATGCCTCTGGGATTGTGTAGCTTAGTACTGCTCCTTCTCCAGTGCTGAGTTAGATTATGGATATGAAAGAGGAAATTGAGCAGATACTTAAATCCATGGATCTTTTCATTGCAGACCCAAGGAGAAAACTCTATAGCAGGGACAGTGTCTTTTAAAAAGCTCTATGTCAAGACTTTCACATGGTTCACCCTGCAGCAGAGGGAACTGTGTCATGGGTTTTGTGAGGAGCCATTTTTGCTCAGGGGGAGGGAGTTGCTATGTAGACCTTGTAAACAGTTCTGAGACTTTCCACCAGCTCGGAGGTTTGGCACCACCTCTGGCCCAGCTGGGCCAATCTGGCACCTTTGCCATCACTACTTAAGGATGGAGAATTTGAAGGGCGTGGGAAGAGGTGGAGGAGAGATACAAGACGGAGGCAACCATACAGATACCACAGTCCATTAAGAAATATTATGTAAAAATATAGCTTTTATCTAGGTCACACATTTAAGCCTATGGTGTATCTATGTTTTCACTTTTGCACGAAGCTCTGATTACTCTTTCTAAAAAGAGCCCCGGGAGGAGATATCAATAACAATCAAAGCTATGGCATAGTTCTCATTTAGGAGGCTATCCAGAATATGACTCTTCCATTTTGTCTTGGTTTTGTGTGGAGTCACTTTTTGATCGGTAGCAGGGGGAGGCAGCTGCAGTGCTGTCTCAGTAAGCAATTCTCAAAACATCCCATGGCTCTGAGACCGACTCACCTGTAGCACAGCCAGGCTGATCTGTGCCTCTGCCATCACTATTTAAGAAAGGAAAATTGAGCTGGAAGAGGAGGTGATCAGATGAAGCAAGCAGTCAGAGAAGGAAGACTAGAGACCCCTCTGTAACCTGTGGTGAGAATGCAGGCTGTGTCTCTGCAAACCATGGAGGGCAATGGCAAGACTGAGAGCCACCAGCAGCTCAAGGTGAGTGTGCCCAGACATGCAGGAGACTGTGTGAAGAGGCGGCTGTGGGCGCAGACCATTCTGGAGAGCCTGCGGGCCCCAGAGCAGACCCACACAGAAGGTGGAAAGGAACTGCAGCCCTTGGGATGACTGCATGTCGGAGCAGCCCATGCAGGGCTGAAAAGTGTGTGAGGTACCCATGGTGGAGCAGGGAGGACTGGTGAGGATCCTGTCTGCCTTGAGGAGAGACAAACAGCAGAAGCCATCATGAAAAGACTGCTGAAACCCCTATTCCCTGCCCCCATGAGCCATTCATAGGAGGAGGAGATAAAGACACTGGGATTAGGGCTCTGAGCCCTGGAAGAGGGAAGGAGTGTGGAGAAGTTGGTCTTAAAGGGCTGGTTGTGCTCTTCATCATTGTACCACTCTGTATTGTTTTGTGTTGTTATGTTTTGGGGTTTTTAGGGTTATGTTTTGCTTGGTGCTGGATAAAATTATTTTCTGTTTTCTTCTCCAAGCTGAGTAGCTTGGTCTGTTTTGTCCAGGACCATAAGCAGCAGTTAAGCCCTCCTTGTCCTTCAGAAGTTCCAAAGGCTGGGGTACTTAAGTTTAATTGTGGTCTTTTGTCCCTGGAAGGGCCTAAACCATGACAAGCTGACACAGGGGCTGGTGCCTGCAAGGACATTTGTGGTACTCACTGTGGCAACTATGCTGTAGCCAGAGTGGGTGAAACCTGTTCAGCACCTATTTGAATCATGGTGTGGTCCTGTCGGCTAACTGCAGTCTGCAGAGCACCAGCTGGGAATGTCTTCTAAGTAATCACTGCATAGGTTTTACTCTGAATGACACAAACATGTTAACTAATAAGTTGAACACGTTTAAAAATGCCCCACATAAGCTTTTTTATTCCCATGGAAGATGAGATGGAAAATGTTCCTTATGTCATAAGCAGATATTTTATTTCAGGTTTTTTTGTGGAAATTCTAGGTAGTTCTCTGCCTTGTAGAGTCAGTGGCTTGGATATACACATGTAGATGGAAACCAAATGTTCTGAGAACAGAAATTTGGACTTTGAGAAGCCATCAAAGTTTGATTTTCTCATGCTAAGTATAAACTGCACTTGTTTGGTTTGCCATTGATTAATTTTTTGGAAGTCCTGTGAAGAAGATGAAACAGGTTCCAGGCTAGATTGGAATAGAAGTGTGTCTGCATGACTCAGTATGTTTACTTTACCTTGAGTCTCAGATGAGCTATTCTGTTTATGAAGGAATAAACCTGCTTGATCTTCGCATGTATGTGTGTGCATATGGATGTACAAGAGCTCATTTTCTGCAGTCAACAAGAGAACTTGGCTAAGTTTACAGTAACAACTGCAGATATGGTTTTACATGAAAGAAACATGAAAAAAAATACAGAGGAAGGAAGAGCATCTTTAAACAGAAGGTTTACTATTGGTAATATATGATTGCCAACGATACCCAACATCTCAGATTAAAGAAAGAGCATGTGTGAGATGTGGCAAAGGACAAATCAATCCATTGAACTTCACCTTTTGACTCCAATGAAGTTGCATCTGTTCCTGAAAGATCTGAGTGGCACTAAATGCTTTTAATGCAGAGCTAAAAAGGGAGCAGAGAAAATAATTTCCAAATGTTTTCTGACAGATTTTCATAGAAAACAGGTTTATTTGTTTTGATTGAAGATAGATTAAGGAACTCTAATCCTCCCAGATATTGCAGTAGAATGCTTGTCATACCTGCATTTCATGGGTGCCAGATTCAACACGTCACACTTAGACAATGAGTGTTGCTTGCTGAGTTGCTCTCAGCTGCAAAAGAAGTAACGAAGAGGTTCTGTTTTCACTTCTGAGATGGAGGAGGCAGAACGAATGGGCAATGGTAGTCCCAGTGATACAGTGGATGTCATGTCCCGTAGCCTGCTGAAGCAAAATGTTATTCTTGCTTCCCACTTGCTAGCTCTTTACCAATATTTGAAAGGTCCACACCTTCACACCAGGGCTTTGGGACAGCTCAAGTGAAAGGAGATCGAAATACAGGACATTTAGATTAATGGGATACAACTCACAAACTGCTTGCAGTCTCAGTTCATGTCAAGCTTTATTGAGATATTTGATCCTTTTTGTGGGACAACTGAAAAAAAAAAGGTTCAAGGACAGAATAACCAGGTCTTGTGTTACCACCTGACCCTGAAGTGAGGACAGATCAGAAGTCAGAGGTCCAGCTAAATGCATATAGAAAACCTTTATGTAGTTAGACTTGTAAGCCTTTCCCTTACTACCCCTGTACAGGAAAAAATCAGAGATAATTTCACTTTATCACTTTTGTTCAGCCCTTCTCTACAGCAGACATTTCTACTTGCAGGACGTGGCTTTTTTAGTGCTCATTATACCTCTAGTGCTGGTAACCAAACTCGGGGCCTGGCTGGACTTTAGCCCTCTGCAAATACACAATGAGAAGAATTTGTAAGTGGTGGAGACAACATAAGGACTAAGATGCATAAAATTGACCAAGGGTGTCCCTAAAGCTGTCAAGTAAATTAGAGAAACAAGCAGAAGTATCCCTTGTTGCTGAGTTTCTCCCTAATGCTAGGCATTGGGCCATGATATCTCATTGTCTTTCTTGTCCTACACTGTGTTAAGTTCTGGAAATTCTGAAGCCAGTTCTCTTCGCACTGTTTCTGCCTCCTGCTGCTTGGGATGAAGGAGAGGAAAGCAGAAAAGAGGGCTAGAAACTGGATCATGGTTTCTTTCATGAAGAAATTAAATTTTGTCCATTTTATTACTCTGGTCCTTTTCTGTGCTTCCTGTGGATCCTAAAATTTCTACCAAGTCATATGGATCTGGAGTCCTACAACAGTGCAGGATGGTGCTGGGCTAGTGTAGGTCACCAGTGTGAGAAGCTTGTTGGGCTAAAGAAAGAAAGAGAGGTACCTGGTGCACAGTGCACGCAGATGTCTTTAAGTAGATAAGAAAGGAAATTTAGCAGAAAGTATCTCTTGATAAAAAGAAACTGAAGGCCAAATCCGCTTTCATCCCTTCAGATGAAGGAAGCTACATTCTGTCCTGGTATTTTAATGAAGAATAGGCCAAATTTCTGAGAGGTGGTCTGGCAAGAGCTCTGATCTCTCCTATATGGGCAGTTATCACAGCTTCGAGTTTGCCTAGCAGTTGTCTGCATGAAGCATGTCCTGGACATTGAGAACACCAGAGCAGTGAGAGATTTCATGTTGAGGAAGCAGACATGGCTTTCAGGCTCTTTGGGCCTGAAGGTCACCAAGAGGAAAACTGCAATTATTTCATTGTACTAGGAGGAAAGCAAAAGGGCTTGCACTTGCACAATTCTGTCACCAGCTGTGGCTGGTGAAAAGCCTTGTTCTATTTAAAGGAATATGCTCAACCAGGTTGAAGCCAATGCAGACGTTCAGCATAACCATCTTTCATCATGTAAGAATAGCCTATATTCTAGTAATTTGCACGTGTGTGGATGTCAGGAGTGTGGAATTGGTCAGGCAGTTTCAGACATCTACTTCTATTTGCTAAAAAAAGCCCCCATATTTCTGCTTCTTTAAAATTTATTGATGACTTCTGCTTGAATTACGTGAAAACCTAATTAGTTGAAAGAATTTGGAGGAAAAAGAAGAACCAAAACATTTCCAATTATATTTTGAAAGCCAAAACTTTTATATTTAAAATAAGGACCAAGAACTTTTATCCCATTTCTTTTGAGGTTGAATGAAACATTACTTTTGATTTGAAACAGTTTTCTTAAAGACTGTTTTTATCTTTTCAGAAAAAACAAAGAAACATTTTTGGTCTGATGTCAAGTTATTAAAAATGTGTAACAGGAAAAAATAAAGATGCAATCAAAAAGTATAAAAAAAAAATTATTCAAACCTGGGAAGGTCACACAGGGAGATATTTTCACATTTGGTCTTAAGGCAGCTTCTGGAGTGGAGCTGGGTGGAGACTTTCATTTTGGCCTGGTATGTTTTCAGTTGCAAACAATTTTAAATTTAAAACAAGACACATCAAAATGTTCATGCTTCCAAAGATGAGATACCAAATAATTGATATCTTCATCTATGAGCAAAGCATTTTTTTAATCTTTTCAGAGGCTACACTACAAGAAACTGTGATTTATACACTCTTTTTTTGTAGAAACAGAAAACATTTTTAGAGAGATTAATGAAGTTTTTGTCTAGTAGTTTTTGGAGGCTGAAAGATAAATCATTTTGAGGAAGAAAGTGAACAGCACTGAATAGCTGTCTTCAAGTAGACCTTCTAGCTGATGACTCATTTTCTTGCACTGCTTTGCTAACTAAAGGTCATACTGTTGACCTGACTTCCATTTCCCATATGCCTTTCTCATTTTTTTAAAAAATAGAAAGGACTTGTCTTGCAAATCATCTGAATGATATGAAGTGGCTGGGCCTCAGTCTTTGAGAGGAGATGCTGTACCCTAATAAACCCTAGACGTTCTCCCAGGAACGTCTTTGTATTTTTCCTCATTGAACAACAAAAAAAGACTCTATGGATGGAGAAAGGTTGTTGCATCAGGGAACTTCTCCTCCCTCATGCTCCTTGGAGAAGGAAAGAGAGAAGGAAAAATAGTTCTTTGTTGTTATTATCCTCCTCCTCATCTTTCCTCATGAGGAAGAAAGCTTGAGTATTAGGACATGAGAGATTGTGCTGAGGACCACGTAGAAAGAGAAGGATGGAGGTATTGACTGGGACATTTACAGAAGGGATAGGGGAAATGTGAGTACACAGAGTCTGGGGCTGGGAGGGGTGATGATGGGAGTGTGCCTTAGGAGAAGTGGACAGAGGGATGTACCTGACTGGGTACATCTCTGGCTGGGTGAGAAGTGATGAAGCTGAAAATAAATCAGATGTCAAAGCATTTCTGCTTTGAGGAGGCAGAGTGGGGAAAAAAAGTGTTGGGATTCTCTGTTCTACCAGATAAGGTGTCAGCTTAACAATCAGTTCTTTCTATTTTAAATCCTTGATGATGACTGTATTCCACAGACTAAATGCTGCTGCTGGGTGCAGTCTTAGTTCCAGTGGACGCAGTCATTTGCTCTCTGTGCACAGAAACCCAGCATGCTGCTTTGAACTTGCTCTCTGTAGTATACCATTCCTCTTTTGATCCTTGTCTCCCAGCCAGGGTGAGTCTGTGATTCTGCGAACTCGCAGGCCCTCTAGCAAAGGAACTGAGGTAGAATTTAGCTGCATACTTGGGCTGAGGTGAAAACACTTCTTGGTAGAAAATGGCTGATTTGCTGTTCTGCACTCGTCAAGAGCTACACAGTAGTAATAGCAGACAAACACAAGATTTGAAAAAAATGTCACATTATGACTTGCTTTTTATGTATGTTATCTAATTGTGCATTAAAAAAACAACAACACAACAACAAAAGCCCTGAACACCAGTAGCAATTGTAAAGTCACTATTAGATTCGCAAAATTAACATTCCCTTTGAACCTCCACAAAACAACCCAGTCGAACAAATGCAAAGAAAGTCACAACAACAACAATATTTTAAATCTCCCAATCCAGGAACAAATCAGAAAGAAAAACACCCTCGGGAAAAGTAAACTAATAAAATAACCTTCACAAAACCCCTGCCCTGAGCAGTGTTTTAATCCAAAAAAGAGGCAGAAAAAACCACAGATTCCCTTAAGTCATGAGAGGCTTTGCTATTTACCAGTGATTTTTATGGGGAGGGTCCTTGGACGCTGCACCGGCGGGCAGGAATATAAAGTATAAAGCTGCAAGACAGATCACTTCTGCAAACAGAGCACTTCAAATAATTTGCAAACGCACCTTGGCTTTCTTTCCCTTAAAATGCAAGCAGTTCATGACCACCTTTGGAAATTTTAGTCTGCATCTGCTGGCTTTTTCAGCAGCATAAATGGCTGGTCTTGTTGGAAAAGGACTTTTTTGGGGGAATGTGGGGGGGGGGTGGAAATCCTCTGAGTGCGGCTCCTAGGCTAGGATTGCAGAGGAAGCTGAGGCCTCCAGCCCTGCACAGGAAGCAATCTTAGAGCAGGCCTTAAATGCCAGATTCCAGGCAGAGTTTAACTAACCACTGACAGCTCTGTAAACAAAGCAGGGACAAAAAGAGAACAGCTTTCCCTTTTCTGGTAGTCATTTTTGGTTTGGGGGCTGCAGGGGAATTCTGTAATACTCGGCTTGATGGGATATAAACCAAAGCTTGAAAGACTTTGTATATGAAGAACTGTAAAGGAGAAAATATTTAATGGACTAAATCATAAAGAAGAAGGTAGGGCATGGGGAAAATGCGTGGATTAAACTACAAAAAAAATATTGCTACTTTTGGTTCTTTGAGCAGGGTTATAAATAGTTTGGCTCCTCTTGGGTGGTATTTAAAAAGCTATGGCTTATTTTTCTTCTCATTTCTTTTTCTCTCCCTTCTTTTCTCTTTTCCTTTCATTATCTTTTCTTCCTTTCTACCCCCCCCCTTTTTTTTTTTTTTTGAGGAGGGGTGGGAACAGACAGACAAGGGCTAACTCTTGCAAAACTTTATGCGACTAAGGAAAATAAGAAATCCTGTGTTTGGTGTTTTTACTGCTTCCAGTAAAAAATTGAAGCTTAAAGTTTAAATTGTGCTGAATTGTTGCTTTTGTTTGTAGAAAAGACCTGTGACATTACAAATAGCTAGTCTGCGGCTAGGAGATGTATACAGTCTTTACTTAAAGCATGTTGATTTAATTTTGACTAGGAAACTAACTGCAGGCATGGGCTATGTTTATCCTACAAGGCATTTCATTAATCTCGTTTATCTTAACAGTACCGAGGAAGTAAAAAATTTTGATGAAAAAAGAAAATAGTTACAGCGAAGTTAAGAAAGCAAAACAAAACTAAAGGGACCCAGTTGGTT
This sequence comes from Urocolius indicus, assembly GCA_013401255.1. Classification (NCBI taxonomy): domain Eukaryota; kingdom Metazoa; phylum Chordata; class Aves; order Coliiformes; family Coliidae; genus Urocolius; species Urocolius indicus. The sequence goes on along the minus strand of WBNH01006308.1, from coordinate 171,864 downwards.
AAATGTGGCCATTGTGTTTTTTCCTCTCACCTAAGTGGTCATCTCCCTTTCAGATTTGGATCTTTCCAGGGCTCTGAACACTTGAACACCCACTATGGATGACTTTGAACGCCGCAGAGAACTCAGGAGGCAAAAGCGTGAAGAAATGCGCCTTGAAGCAGAGAGGTGAGATAGTATGTCTGGAAAATGGTGCCGGAGACTTGCCTTTGATTAACATTTGCTTTGAGGATTTCTGTCTTAAATTCCAAAGTATGCTATTGCTAATCAGAGAGTTCTTGCTAACAATACGTGCCATAAAATTCTTTTAGTTATTATTGTGGGAGAGGCTGGAAGTCAGGGGTGTCTAATATCTAATGCCCTTAGGCTGTTGTAAATGTCCTAGCTTCTAGTTATTTTGTTATATGGATAACTGTAAACACTGAAGGTGAATTGTGGCCACGTGAGATTATTGGTAGGAAAACTTATGCTCAGATGCTTGTGTTGTGCAGAAGGGATTGCATTTACCTTTTCATAGGGTTAAAATTGTTGAGATACACTTGGTATACATATAGTATATCTGTGAATTGTACCGTGAATACAATTGCTGTTTTATTTGTACTGCCTGTTGTTTTTTACTCATTTACAGTCACTATGTGGACAGCAAGGGCAGTATTTGCTATCAGTTAGTACAGAATTACTTTGGTGTGAATGAGAACAGAACTTTACATGAATATGATGATGTCAATTTCTGAAAGATGCAGCATGAAAACACTGGAAATGCCATTTTATCAACTAAACTCATTTTATACCTGCACAGTTCTGTTTGCTTTAATGGAATTTCCCATGATTTACACGAGTAATCAGGGAGAAAGTCAGGCTCCATTAATTTTTGTAATGTCTTATCTGATATAAAGATTTGATTTAGTTTATTAACACTGCAGAGATTAGGTTTAAGCACATTTTATTATCATTTTTGTATTTAATTTGAATATGGACTTAATTTTCATTTATGGTCTTTCCCATGCACTAACAAATCCATGGTGTTTTAGATTCTGAGTGCTGTAGGAGAAAATACATTTCCAGAGCAGTTTTAAATGGAAGTCAGAAAAATGCAATACTAAATATGTTTTGTGTGCCTTCTCTTGAATTTTTTAATACCCTGCATATATCAGGTCTCTCTGGAAATTGATTACACTTGGTGTGGAAATACTAGGTAAAAGAGACGTGACAGTCATCTTTCTTTGCAAAGTAAGTGTTGCAATGGAGAACTGAGTATATAAGCTCTTGTCAGGCTATAAACTGAACCCATGAGCTCTAGAGAGCAGCAGTGTTGCCTGCAGATAAATAAACTCACATGAAGCATGGTGGCCAAAGGGAAATGAGGCAGCAGCCTCTCTGCAAAATGCAGCCGCCACCTGATTGGTGACCTCCCCAAAAGCCAGAGGAACAAATGTTCCGTGGCACTAAACTGCATTCTCATTCCAGAAGGTTCTTCCCTGATAGCCTGGGGCAATATGTTTTTGCTGGTCAATGTGGGAGGGATTGCAGAGCCAATCACAGAATTACAAGGGTTGGAAGGGACCTCAAGAGATGATCTAGTCCAATCCCCCCTGCCAGAGCAGGACCACCTAGAGTAGGTCACATGGGAACTTGTCCAGATGGGTTTTAAATGTCCCCAGAGAAAGAGACTTCACAGTCCATCTGGGCAGCCTGTTCCAGTGCTTTGTCACCCTCACAGTGAAGAAATTCTTCCTTGTATTTCTTTGGAACCTCTTATGTTCCAGCTTATACCCATTGACTCTTGTCCTATCATTGGAAATCACTGAGAACAGCCTGCTAGTGCATAATATAGCACATGGTATTTACATACTTTTAGTGTGCTTCTGCTTTAGGAAATTTTTTTTAAGGAAAGTTTGAGACTTTAGGGTTTGTTGACAATAGAGACTCTGGGTGGCCTGTGGAGGATGCTAGGGAATGTAGTTTGAGAGATGTTTTCTACTACAGAAAAATGTCACTTGGACTTCACTGTGAAGGCATCCAAGCTCCTATGTGAGTGTGCAGAGGCTGTAGTATGATCTGGGCATCAATGATGTGTGATGGCCAGCTTGCAAAGGCACTGAGAGTTTCAGAAGAGTGCATATAAGGGGCTTTGCTCTTGCTGCAACGGAAGCTGAAATCTAGGACATCAAGTGTATCTGCAATTTTACACATGGGCCCAGCTCCAGTCCTTGAACACACCATGGGGAAACCAGAGCTCTGGGGAGTCAAAAGCTGCAACCAGCACCTCACCAGTGTCTTTTACAGGAACCCTCCCTGGATAGCTCAGCAAGCTGATGGTGATACTGGCTCTGTGTGATGGGGAAGACAAGTGGTTGGGCCAGAGACTGACATAGGAAAAAGCCTCCTCCCTACCCATGCATTCCTGCTTTTGGGAAGTTTGGTGGTTTTTTTGGTCATGTCTGGGGCAGCTTTGTTGGGATTTTGTGTGGTAACTTTTGTGGAGGAGGCAAACTCCGTGGCAGCCCAGATGGAGGAAAAGGGCTTGGGCCTGTGTCATTGTTTTCTGCCAAATTGCTGCAGAAGTGCTCTGTGCCCTTTCCCACACATTTGAAGGCTTTTAGTAATAAATTGCTGTATGGTAAATCTTGCTGTACTCCCTCCACTGCTGCCAACTTCAAGCATTCTAGTATCATGAGTCAGACCCCTTAAAAGTCACAAGACTGCTTTAAAAAATCTTGAGATCTTAAAAAGAATTTAGTCTGGCCTTTTTATTTTTGGTTTTCCGTAACAATAACAGAGCCTGATTCTCAAGTTCAGATGTGACTCTGAGAGCTGGGACCTCTCAAAAACTGCTCCAGTGGGGGCAATGCCAGGGAGTAGCTGAGCATCCACCTCTGCTGCATTGCACCACTCATGTCAAGCTAAGGGCAGCAGCATTTGAGCAGTTATTAATAAATGAATATGTCACACTGGATGGCTTTTGGGGACTTCAGACTTTCTAGGTATTTAGGGATCATCTTCACCTTTAAAAATACAATGACAACAGATTTGTGTACACATCTTGAGTCACAACAATCTGCTTGCCTGACCTCTCTCTGAATGCTTTCAGATGTTTTATCAAGTGAATCGTGTATGTTCTTAAAAAGTGACATGGAGTCTGAAAATGCTCCATCAGCTTTGAGTACCAGTATGGTCTCCCAGACACTGTTTAGGCTTTTTTCAGTTGTACAATAAACCTGGAAGTGCAAGCAGCTGTATCAAACACCAGTATTTGTAACTCAGCCAGCTGCAGTGATGCATTTTGCATTTTCTTGGGACAAAGGAACCCAGAAAGTCTGTCTTTCCATCCTGACACCCATGCCCAAGAGAGATTAAGGATGAAGATGCCTTGTAACATCATGAGCTCATGCAACACATGCCTGAGAGAGAGAGTGACTTCACCTCATTGTATCTTCCTCGGAGGCCTGAGACTGTGTGAGGACTGGTCAGGAAACACGTGCCATCAGCTTCCCAAGTAGCGGTCATACTGAAAACCACTGATGTCCAGCTACTTAAATGTAATCTTTGGAGATGCTTAGTACAAGTTTGATCCTTGAGGGTTGATGTTAGGATTTCTGTTTTGGCATTTTTCTTCATCAGAAAGCTGTTGGAAATTATGTTTTGTCATGCTCTGCAGCCCTGGCATTTTTGGTTGATATACTTAAGATTGATCCTGAGGAAAGGCTGGCTTTGTCTTTGTCTGCACCAACAGTGCAGTTCACCCCTGGGATGTGCGTTGCTTCATACTGGGGCAACTCAGGTATAGGTTGCCACCAACTTAGAAAGCTAGTAGGATTTTTTTTTTGTTTTAAGATGTCAGCATTAACACGTTAACATCCTTGTGTCCTGGATTCCCCACTTGGGCTCCCTGCCCTCCCAAAATTTTGTCCAGTCAAGTTTTTTTTTTATTCTTTGTATTTGCCTGGGATCTCTGGAGGCCTATCAGCATGTTTGGAGTAGCAGTGCAGACCTGTCTGAGGGGCATGTGGCCAACAGCAGGCAAATGAGGCTTTATCCAGCTTTCTTCCAGGCTGTCAGATTGATTGCATGTGCTCAGGCTGGAGGGAACCAAGCAGCTCTTATACCTAGTCAGGGCACAAGACTTCCTGGGCATAAGCTGGGAAACTCTGGACAAAGTATGGCATCTAGCATTTGACATAATGTTTCTACTGATCAGGTGCAAAGTAAGAGCAATTAGGACCCTATCAGCCATTTAGACGATAGGATATGCTATGTCTTTAACTGTTTTGTGGAAAAGCCAAGGCTTTCTATTTCTCCTCATAGGCAGAGGGAGTCCTGCACCTGGGATGGTGGTTGTCCTGAGGTCCTGATCAAAACCTGGTTAAAGTCATTGGGAAACTTTCCACTGATTTCAATGGGCTTTGGATTGAGCCTTACCTGAGTTATTCCAGCCAGATGATTTATGAGACAGTCTTAGTGGCAGTCCTGAAGGAACAAGGCAAATGCTTTACCTTCCCAGCCACAGGGTTCATATTGTGTTGGAGTATCAGAGCTATCACAGAAATGTGTTGCACTTAACTGACAAGAAAAATCCCACATGTAATTGAAGCACAGTAGACTGACTCCTTTCAACAAGGGAAAAAACAAATGCCACATGTGTGTGTCTGCTGGGGTGGTGCTTTGTGAATATCTTGCGGATGTGCTTTGTCACAGCTGCAGTGAAAAAATAAGGTGAAACACCATGTGAGGTGACAATAGACCTACTTCCTTGACTTCAGCATAATTGAGAGCAAAAATTGGCCCCTTGAACTCTCTACAGAATAGCTCTTGGGTTAATCTGTTTAGCATTTAAGCCATGACTTTATGACTGGCTGACATGCCAGTGCCCCAGCAATGTATTGTCACCTCTCCTTGATGTTGGTGCTCTTGTAAAAATTACACTAAGAAGCTGATCTAATTTGCTTCATTGTCATACCATCATCACTGCATACTTCAGGAAGTCCTTTAGGGTCATTGTCAGGCCAGTCTCCCTTTAGCTGAAGCTTGACTTTGAATCTGAACCACAGTTTTACCCTGCGTAATACTCTTCCCTAATGGACTGTAGGTCATTTCACGGGGAAGGAGAGGTATTGGTCATTCTGTTGTAAAAACAGAGCAAAGAGAAGTAGCTATCTAATAGCAAATCACAAGTCACTAAAAAGACTCTTCAAAGCCACCTGTTGTGGTTTAACCTCAGCCAGCAACTAAGCACCATGCAGCAGCTGTCTCACTCCCCCTGCCCCAGTGGGATGGGAAGAATTGAAAAAGATAGTAAAATTTGTGGATTGAGTAAGAGTTTATTAACTAAAATGAAATAAAATATAACAATAAAAGGCATAATAATAATTGTAATGAAAAGGAATGTAATAAAATGAATGAGAACTACAACCCAAGAAAAAAATCCCCAAGTGCTGCGCAATGCAGTTGCTCACCATCCTCTGACAGATGTCCAAGCAACAATCTGCCCCTCCCTGCCAACTTCCCCCCAGTTTATATACTGAGCATGACATTCTATGGTATGCAATAGCTCTTTGGTTAGTTTGGGTCAGCTGTCCTGGCCATGCTCCCTCCCAGCTTCTTGTGAACCTGCTCACTAGCAAAGCATGGGATACTGAAACATATGGAACTTAGGATAAGTGCTACTTAGCAACAATTAAAACATGAATGTGTTATCAACATTAGTCTCACACTGAATTCAAAACACAACCCTGTACCAGCTACTAGGAAGAAAAATCAACTTTACCCCAGCCAAAAATAGGATACCACCATACTACATTGTAGGTTGTGTGGGATCTCCTGCCAGGGCCCCAGCTGTCCTGACTAAATGTCTCATCTTCTTGCAAACGAATCAGATATTGCCAAACCTTAAAATGGTATATGGGTAGGACATACAGAAAAACACAGTCACTAAGCTTTATGGTTCCTGATAGCAATAATTGCTCACGGAAGTAGGAATAGGTTCTTTCATTTAAACCTCCCCCCCAAAAACTAACAGAGCAGTTTTGCTTTGGAAGCACCAAGGTATTTCAGAAATTCTTGGGTCAAAAACACTCCCTCCAAGCCTATGACCACGTGGTAATTCACCTACCATGAAAGGGAAGTCTGCCCTTATTTTTCCTGCTGTATTAACTTGAACTAGACTGAAATCTTTCATGAACTGGATCTTATTTAAATGTCCAATAAATGTGAGCACTGGAGCTCAGCTTTTTTTATTGACAATTTTAGCATGTATATCTAAAAGGGCACCATGAGGAGTAATACAGCATGGTATTTTCTCATGATTTTTAAGATTAGACTGAAGCATAAGCACTGCACAACAAAAAACATGAGACTGAAGCCAGTATAGTATGAATAACTGTCAATGGCTGTCTTTTTCTGTTTATGTTGTCAGACTCTTTCTTAGGCAGGGCAATCATCTCCCTTCTTCATTGATCTGGACAGACAGTTCCAGTTGTCAGAAAAACCTGCATGAAGCACTGATAAGTCTTATTAGATTCCTAACCCAGTTCGTCATATATAAAAACCAGTTGATCTGTATTACTTTCTGGGTAGTGAGTATATGATATAGCTCTCAGCTGCTTAGTCATTTCTCATACGCCTCATATCCACAGCTAGCACAAACGGCAGGACTAATTTTGTTCATTGCATAAAACTTTTCAGGCCATAGGTTTGTACATACCTCATCACAGAAACATATAAGCTTATAAATTTTTGGCTGAAAATTCTACATTAACCTTTCCTTTCTTGATTTTACAAAAAAAGAGACCATATTAATAGTAATGCTCTGCAATAATTTTCATTTAGTTTTAAAGAAGAGCGAAAAGAGTACTGTGTTGTTCCCATAGAAGAGAAGCTGATGGTTTAATATCCCTGTGTCTTAAAAAAAAATGGAAGGAGAACATTGATGGTGGTTAATATGCTCTTTTGCTCTAAACAGAAGACAGTAACTAAAAACAGCCTCTAAAACTACAAATTTCCAGACTTGTATAGGAATGATCTTTTAGCTGTTACATTGCAATGCTATCTTTTTAGTGAATAAGAGCATTGTTGAATGTGTTGCTTAATTGTATGTCGTGATTGAACCCCAGCCATCAACTAAGCACCATGCAGGCACTTGCTGACACCCCCCTGGTGGGATGAGAAAGAGAACGGGAAGAGTAAAAGTGAGAAAACTCCTGAGTTGAGATAAAGACAGTTTAATAGGTAAAGCAAAAGCTGTGCATGCAAGCAGAGCAAAACAAGGAATTCATCCACTACTTCACATCAGCAGGCAGATGTTCAGCCATCTCCAGGAAAGCAGGGCTCTATCACATGTAACAGTTACTTGGAAAGACAAATCGCCATAACTCCAAATGTCCTCCTCTTTCTTCTTCTTTCCCTAGTTTTATATGCTGTACATGATGTCATATAGCATGAATATCCCGGAGTCAGTTAGGGTCAGCTGTCCTATCTGTGCCCCCTCCCAACTTCCTGTGCCCTCCCCAGCCCACTCACTGACAGGACAGGGTGAGAAGCAGAAAAGGCTTTGACTCTGTGTAAGCACTTCTCATCAATAACCAGAACATCCCTATGTTACCAACACTGTTTTCAGCAGAAATCCAAATCATAACCCTATGCTAGCTGCTGTGAAGAAAATTGACTTTATCCCAGCCCAAACCAGCACATTGTGTCACTATTCCTCAGAGCATACTGGGCAGAGAAAGGTAAAATACTTTAACTATGGAAAAAATGGCAGTTGTTACTAAACTAGCAAACTCTTTAAGGAGTAAAATAAAAGTGAGTTTAGCCAGTGGATTTCGAGGACCATCTTCTTCTCAGTGGGAATTTGCATTTTACTGAAGATTTTATGATTTAATATCTGAAATGAAACCAGATAATCAGAAGTTTAGATACCCCTTTAAAAAACTGAAGCCAATTTGTTTGTAGGGGTAATAGATTAAGTGAGGCCAAACGCTAACGAGTTTTACACACAAGTAAGCATAATATGTATACATCAAATTGTTGATAGCACAGTTACCCTTTCACAGCTCAGTTCAAAGAACTATATAGGGAGAAATGTGCTCTAGAAATGAAACTCCAAACTGATTTTAACTTGCAGAAGCATCTAATTTGGCCAGTTTCTGCATTTTTTGCTTTGTACCTTTAAATAAAGTTTTAAGTTACTGAAGATAAATGTTTATAAGCAGCTTTCTTTCTCTCATCATAACCTACTTATTAGCTCCTGCTTAATAAAGAAAATCCTTCTTGCCAGCAGATTGTCCTTGTGAGATGAAAGTCTTTCAGAGAATGGAGTGAGAAAATAGGTAGCTGTGCTTCTTGGGCAACTTAATTCGTCAACACACAGCTCAAGAAATATTCCTGACCAGATATAAAGTCAGTGGGCAACCACTCCTTGGAAAAAAGTCTAGTGACAGCACAGTATATAGGAATGCTGGTATGCGGCCTGACCAGATTGTGTTAACAGTAGCGATACAGCTATAGATTAGAAAGCAGTAGTTGTGTCAGCCTTACAGCTGAGCCATTCTCTTCCTGGGGAGCAGCAGGAGTGATGGGAAGTGGAAAAATAAGCAGGATGCTTTTCTTATTGTTTATTGGAAAGTATAAACCAGTGGGTAGTGTATTTGATAGTTAAAGGTTAGCCTCATCTTGGTTGACATTAAGAAAATGTAAATAGATGTTGTTTTTCTCCCCTTTAAGTCAAAATCTGTAGCTTGGACTGAATAAACTTGCTTATTAATAGTCTTTGCTGGACAGTCTGTTGGAAAAAAAAGCCAGCGAGTTTGTCCTGTTGACAGAAAACCAAGGGAAGGCTGTAACTCAACAGCTAGTTGTGACTGTCTTTTTTTTATTTTTTTTCCTGATATTTGTTGAAAACATGCCTCAGTTTCCTCTAAGGTGGCTCATGACCTGTTTTCAAGGTGGACATTAAGCCAACAACAATAACTGCTCTAGTAAGAATTTACCTTCTAGGCAGACTATGTTCTTCTTGTGCTGAAACCTTAGCTAGAGAGGAGCTAAACATTGGTGCTCAAAAGCAGAGCTTCTTCAACAGTTTTGTGAAGTTACTTCTCTCTTTCACCAGCAGAACACAACATCTTTTCTACCGGTGTTTAAAGTGATTCATTTGAATAAATGACCTGTTCTTTGTGAGCTCTCTTTCAAAGACATAAATCTCATGTATGTAATGGTAAATTTTTAAGTTAAGTGCACACAGTGGAAAGTAACCAAATCACAATGCCTTGATTTACCACTTGTCAGGGGAGCCTCTTGCAAGGGAAATGTCTTATTGTGGAACATCATGGTAGGATAAACTCATTCATGTTTAGACTAGGAGGTTTGCATAGATTTACTGTACTTGGTTTCAAACCAGGTTTGGAAATTCTGTGTACAGAAGAGAACTTTGTAATTGTGGTGAGGTGTATTGGTGCTGGACTCCCTGGTGAGCAATCTCTCTGAATATTCACTTTCAATGTAAATTGTGCCTCTCCCTACAACTGCTTCTTTCTGGTATTAACATGGGTCTGTGGAGAGATGAGAAGCATAGATGAGAATAGACACCAAAACTCAGACATTTACCTAACTCCAACCTCTTCATTTTACATGCCATATGAGGGCAGGTATTAGATATGGTATTAGATGGGTGAATCAGATGTTACACATATTCACTAACTGCTAGTGATCACTCGTCAAGAAATGAAGAGTACAGGGGTTCACTGCAAGCCACCATGGAGTCTTTAAATGGCTACAGCTATTCCTGGTCCTGGCAGCTGGATTCTTGCAATAACCAACTATCAATTTCAGCTATTTCAAAGGAGTATATTGCAAAGATGAATATAGAAAGAAAAATCTGACTAACGTTGGTTTTAAATTGAGAAAAACCAGTGCAGAAGCGACTGAGAACATATACAGTTAATTCTTCACAAGACATACAGCTTCTTACCACAAGTTCCTATGTGTAATAGCTTAATTCTCAGAAATACAGCTTTTTGGGTTGGGGGTAGGGATAGCATTTTTAATGAGAAAAATCCCAAAGATCAGACAGTGCTTCAGAGGAGCAAGCTAGCTTCATTTACAAAAATTGCCAGCCCTCTAGTGATAAGGATAAAATCAGATACTCTGTGTAGCAAGCCTAGTATTTCAAAAAGACACAGTTACAATACAGTGGTGAGAAAGTGACATGGATGAAGCTGCCCCTAGAGCAGGATGCTTTCCTAATATAAAAAATAAAACTTTTTGCATCTGTATTTTGAAGCAGAGAAAAAGAAGAATATGGCTTTTCATGAAACAGACCTATTGGTGGGAAAAAAAAATCCCAAACCAACCAAACCCTCAAATTTGTTTATGGCCTTCATGTGAATTCAAAAACTTTTCAGCGAAACCTAGCAATTGGATTTTTACAAAAATGCTTACAGTTGAAAAGTCAACAACCACAAAAGATTGTCTCTACTCCTCCCACTTAGTGCTTGTCATCTTGTGAGAAAACCAGAGCACAGTGGAGACTGGATAGAAAAACCCTACTGATGATTTGTATATAACTGAATTTTTTTGTCCTTTTGCCTCCTCAAGATGTGTTCCACATACTGCCATCCCTCAAGATGTTTTTCTCAAAATCCAGTCTGTTTTCTCCCTGTTTCTCATGCATAAAATGTTTACGACTGAAACTAAAGGGAAAAAAAAAAAATTCTATTTCCATAGGAACAGAATTACTATAGTTTCTTTAGGATAAGCTTCTTTTGCTAGCCTGCAACTGCTAAGATGAACAGTCCTCACAGATTTTCAAGTTCATCTTCAGCTCATACAAAATGACAAACTTTTTCTGGGCGTTGTTGCTCAGAACATTCCTAAGATTCTCCAGCGGCTACTACTTCAGTGTCTTAATAAGGCAGTGCCATATCTGGGAAAGATAGGGAGATGGGTTTTCTAAACACTGGCTACACATGGATTCCTTTTATGGTCCAGCTTGCACAGTGGGGTATTCCTGTGAAGGTCAGAGACACATAACAAAGTGTTTCCCACTGCAGCTTATTTTCTGAGCACAGGCGTTGTGTCTGCTGCCACATGTTCAGCCTGCTCTGAGAAAGAGGAGAAAGAAATAGTTGGGTTGGGAAATGTAGAAAGATGGGAAAAAAATCAGAATGTGAAGTGCTGTGTGTTTTGTATTGATGATGTTGTTGTGCTCACTGTGGCTGCAGGATATAGTTGTGAATCCCATGTAGAGAATATGTGTACATGTGCTGGGTTGATATTTCATAAAAAATGCCCCTGAGAGACTTCTCAGCAGGGTTTCAGCATTCAGGTCATTCCACAGCAACACCAAGGGCAAATTTTCATGTCATGCTCATGAATTTGGCTTTTCACTCACCCAACAAAATGGGATAGAGTGCTAATGACCTTTTCAAACCAGTTGTTATGGCTGGAGGGGTTGTCTGTGCTGGAATGCCACAAGATGAATTTTTGTAAGGAAGAAGTTTAATTCACACCACCCTCCCCATCCCTGCACTGCTCCCCCACCCGCCTCCATTAGCATGTAATAATCTTCTTATACTGGAGGGTTGCACAAGTACCTCCAAGGCTATTGTCTCACTTCTCACTTTTTTTTTTTTTCACAGACTGGATGAATCATTTCAATATTCTAAAGAGAAAGACTATATTGATGATTAATTTGAGAAAACCCCCTGCTAAGTAATGAAAATACAATCATGTCTGATTAGGCCTGAATATATCTACAGGATATATATAAATTGAATAAAAAAAAAATATCTTCAAGGCAAACCAGAGATGTTTAGGAATACTCAATGAGTCTGTAATCTAATTTTTCATTTACTGATTATTGTCAGATGGACTAAAACAGTACCTAATCAACCATGAAATCAATGAAAGGTTTTAACTCTGTCACCAGCTCTGATAACTGTTTGAAAAAAGAGAGTGCTTGAAGGTGTTGTTTTGGTGACTTACACCTTAAAAGTATAACTTTATCTGTTGTTTCACTGGCTCCATCCCAATTTCACCTAATGTGCTCACATCATACTTACAATGAGATCCTGATGTACAGACTTCAGTGTTTTTATAGGTCTTGCATGCTTGTGGCTATGGAGGGAATGTCACTTCTCGGTCTTCAGCTGCGTGGTTTTGCTGGATATAATATCTTGCTTTGAGGAGATAAAGGCATAAATACACAGAACTGGAGCAAAGATCACAAAACATGCAGTTTGGTTGATGAAAGCTTTTAAAGTCTTTTCAATGCTTGCTGATAATAGAATTCTGAAATAGAAACAATTATTAACAACTACGTTTTAAAGCTGGATAGATATATGAGGAAAGAGTTGGCCCCCAATTAAACTCAGAGGAGCCATTTAACAGAGTGTCATATCTTCATATCTGTTCCATGTTATGTTGCATGCAGTGTTTTAAGGCATGCTTTCACTCATTTCAGTCTGAATGCTGTTTTCAGTGGTTGTACACGTTTAGCAATTACTCTGGATTTAAGGGATTGATATAACCGAGAGCAGAGATCATCTATCCTGTCCTCATTATACTGTTGGAAGAAAATGTTGGTAAGATGTCTTGATGACTAGGAATGACTTTTCCATCACCAACCCCTTTTCCTTTATTTATTGGTTGTTCTTCCTTCAACTTGGGCTGTACCCTGTCATCTGTTTTAAAGCCAAATTCTTTATGGAAGTCAATAGGGAGTCCTGCGCAAAGGGAAATGACATAATGTTACCCTTTAGTCTTACCTACAGAGAAGCAGACTGGGGAAACATGCACATTTTCCTAATTAACAAACACCGAATTTACAGCATGTGTTCATTTTCTATCAACATCCGGCAGCTACCCAGTGCATTATAAATTGAGACATTTGCATTCAGAGCAATTGTTTTTAACAAAAAAATATTCTGAATGTTGTCTTTATGTGGATTACATATGGTAAATGTTGAGGTCTTCACTGCTTTCAGGTGGATAATGTCCCACTTTTATGGGCGCTGTTGAGTGTTCTTAGCTAAAATGTCTCCTTGTCCCACTGGAGTGCATGATTTTGTAGGCTGCCATCATTTACTCATGAAAAAACTGCATTTTGCTAGAGGAGTGTGCTGCTATAGTTTGTAAAATGCTTTTTTCGTGAAAGATGCTTCTGTAAGTTTAAGTTTTATTCATGAACTGTCATCTTTTACAGGAGATGGATTGCAGGCTCATTACCCACTTCTATAATGCCTTGAAGTTGTTCTTCTGCAGGGCAGGATAAACAGAGTTGCAGGCAGGGTTTAAAATGAAGACTTTCAAAATTAGATAATCTTTTTGCTAGTTAGAATTCAGACTCTTTAAACTCTAAGTACTTAACTAGATGAACTTGGATATTTGGCCAAAGGAGAATGCTTGAAAGGTAGTTGAAAGTGATTCATACTATTGGGAATAGTTATGTCATTTTAACTGTTTTTACTGCTTCCTTTGGCACTATAGTGACTCTCATAAGCTGTTTTATACATCCCCATAAACATAGATCTTATTGATTGTTTCCTAAATGTACATATTCCTGCATCATCCTTGTAACATAATGGTACTGTTCCTTTAGATTTGCTAATAGAGAGTGAAAAACATCAGTGTGGATGTACGATTTCTCTTTGCTTACCTATTTGTTTATTTGATTTTCTCCAAATTGCAGCTGCAGATTTTGGAGAGTAATGTCAAAATCTGGAGAATGATGTCAAAATCACCCATGCTCACATTTTTTAGCACCATCATTTTGGTATGGACATTTTTAGAAGGATAAGCCATGAAAAACTGGTTTGACGATAGGCTTCAGGAATCCTCCTCTGTAAGCTTTAAGGTCTTTAGATTGAAAGTTGACCTGCCTGTGTTAATTATATTTAATAAGAACTTCATGCATATTTTATTGCATGGAAAGTTGGATGTAGAGCCTCTGCTACTCACTGTTGACTTTTGGATCTTGATCTGGAGATACTGCAGTATGTGTACTGATGATTTGCCCTGGCAAGGAAGGAAGATTAGGTTGATAATACTGGACTTGTAAGCTCCTGGGTTGCTGTCACTGAGATGTCATGAGCTGATTTGCATCGTCTATAAGAGTTTTTGTAGAGCAGCTTTTTCTTAATTCAAGAAATACTTCCAGAAGCTGGAGAGGAGTTATAGCACCTCTTTGTAACACTTTTCCCCCTGGATTTTGTGGTATTTCACATGGTATGCCTTTTGTTTAACAGTTGACTGAAGAGTCATTAAAATATCTGTGCAAGCTTTAGAGTCACATCTGGAATGGTCAATGGATAGGCCACTTTAATGTGTTGCTGAGTGTCTGTGTAAGAAAGTTGTGTGGAAGACATCTGGAGGCTTGTTCTGGCCAAAACTAACAAACATGATGCTGATTTTTTGGGAAAGCAATCAGAAAATAGGGCAGAAGCAATACCAGACCCTTTGACTTAAGGTACTTTCCTTCTATTTATGAACTGGATTCACCATCTGGGATAGAAGCTATGACCATATCAGATTATTATTTTTTCCTCATTTTTGTTTTTTTCCCTCTTTCTTTCTTTCTTTCTTTCTTTCTTTCTTTCTTTCTTTCTTTCTTTCTTGTCTCTTCTTTAAAACAGAATCACGTCCCAGTTTCTTGTAAATGTGCCTTTGTCATCACAGTTTTATGCTATCATAACACATTTTACCTCAAACTCCATCTTTAATCACTTAGTGGCAGACCTAGTCTCAGCCATGGGACCACATCATCTCTCTATGGCAGAGAACAGCTGTGAGCTTCTTTACAAAGCAGACTGCTCTGAAGTTTGCTTGCAAGTTGTATTTTGGGCATCTCATAAACTAGGCCAAATGTAAATTCCCTTTCTAATAAAGAACAATATGAGTCTCAAAAGATGCAGAACTGTCTGAAACCCTTGTTTATGCAGAGGAAGGGAATGTGGCAACTGAGCATGTACATTTAGTGAATGTTGTGAATGGATAATCCATTAAGACTTATAGGGAAAAAAAAGTCACTTATGTAACTCAGCTCCATTTGCTAGACCTCTTCCTCCCTAGCCATTCCCCATTATTTGTCAACTAAATAGGCTAGGAGTAGTGAGCTGCTGACCACAGAATAGGGAAGGGAGTGAGATAATAGTTATTATCCTGTTCCAAAAACTGTAATAGTGGATACTAGAAAGAATGAGAGTCAGATGTAGATGATTCTGTTGAGTTGCCATTGGTAGAACAGAATGTACTGTACAATCCAGCTATAGTCATTGCTGTGTCTAAAACCATATGCAATGACTGAGATGTGAATGTCAATCTGTAGCACTTATGTGGTTTATAGGCTTCTCATTACGTCGCTGAACTGTGTGCAACAGATTAAACTATCATTAAAATTCCATGTCTCAAAACAGCTTATTTTGCTGTGCCGGCTTTTCTCTGTTTCCACAGAGAGTTGTATGCAAGTGAAGAAAGTCTTATCATTCAGGCAGTCAAAAGTTCTGTTTGTTTTTCCTCCTGTGGACAAAATTCTTACTGATTTCATCCTTACCAAAAGTGAATTAAATGCTTGTATGCTTGTTTTTTATGAAAACCTTGTATTGGTACAAGCTTTTGGTGAAAGGACTGCTGAAAGCTGAGAAACTTTACTCCAAACCCTTTTTTACAAATTAAATTGAGGAAGAGGAGGGGGAGGGAAAGTTCCACATTTCCTACAAGCAACAATGAGCAGCTTTGGTTTTCTCCAAATGGAGAACGTTTTTCAAAGTGGTAAATTATTCCATTAAGAAATAAGGGTAGCGGCTTTGCATCTTAGTATCAAACTGGAAACTGTGTGCCCCAAGAGGACTGGGGAGCAGAGCAAAATGCTCTCTGTTTCTGGTGGAGGGCATAAAGTTCGATGTTATCACTATGAAACATGCACTGCTGCAATCTAGATAGTTTTACTGCTTGGTTTCTCTCCTCTGCATTAGTTAAATCATGCTTAACAACTCCTTTTTTGCTGCTAGGTGTACTTGAAATCAGTAGTGTTTCAGTCCTATCTGGAGTCACAATTTGGAAAGCTGCACCAAGGATTTAAACTGAATGTGAACTCAAAACTAGTTTAAGCTGCTGTTCTTTTCTTGAACTGCTACTTAGTCTTAATTCAAACCTTAACTTGAAGGAGCCAAACCAAAGCTGAGCTGAAAAGTACACATTAGTTGAACTTTATGATCAGAACTATACTGTAAAGTCTCACACATATGCAGTGAAGAGAAAGGCCTTTGCTCCACAATTCTTGCAGTCTTAATTAACACAGGATGTATACGACTGATTGACAGAGAAGTGGCAGGACAAAGTCAGGCAATTAGAGATAACAGAAACTGTGGTCACAACTCAGCTAAATAACTGTGAAGTCATTAGCAAATGTGACCCAGGCACAGTGATTACACCCAAAGACAAGATTTATAGGGAGATCTGAAAAGGCGCAAAGCAGAATCTCATCTGCCTTTGCACCCCAAGATGCAACTGCTTATCTGAGACCAGGAGGTAAGAAGAAAATATATAGTTTCTTAGGGGAGTTAACATGGGCTGTTGGTCATCCTGTTAGGCCCACTTAATGTGACACTGGCACTTTATCATGTACAGGTTGTGGGGGTACAGGCCTCTTCCTCCATTCTTATCACAAATGTACCCTGCCTTAAAAAAACAATGCCAGTAGTACCTGCAATCTGATATAATGAAGCATCTCAGCAAAATTTCCTGTGATTTCAAAACTATATTCACAAACAAATTGCTTCTATTTTTTTTCCTAGTTCAAAGCTGAAGGTAACCAAAACAGTAAGAATATCTGTTGGCAAGTCCTGGGAGTGATCAGCTCCTTTTTTCTTTCAAGCTCTACATGTGGTCTCTATCCTTTCTTTCCTCTCTGCTTCTATTCTGTTTTGAATGTCAAAACCATTTGGGATTCCCAGAACTAGGGTCAAGGCCCTCCACGTAAGCCAGTGACTACTTACTTTTACACAGCCATCTTCACCTTCCTAGAAACATGTAGCACTTTGCATTCTGTTTTCTTCTAAATTAAACATGTTCCATGAAAGAGAATAATTTCCTAGAGCATCTCCCATGAGCAAACCATGCCACATGACTGCCCTGGGTAGTTTCCCATTACCACAGGATCAGACCCATGGCACCTGGCTTGTGTGAGGTCTCAGCACAATCCCTCCCTGGGTTGTCTCAGACAATCCTGTCTCTGGGGTTTTTCTGTATGACAGCTCCTGGGCACCTATGTTGATGCTGAGCAATTTGTACATTTTATTTCAGCTCAGCACTTTGCCTTGCAGGTGCTCATGTATCAGCATGTATGACAATAGATATAGGAATGCTCCAAAATGAATACATTTATAGCATTTAAAACTTTTCTATTAAATTTAAGTAACAGGTATTTAGCTTGTGATAAATATAGCAAGGGTTTTTTTCTTCCCTCAGTTTAGTACTTAATTCTCAATTGCCAGCATTCAGGAAATCTATGTTTAGATTGCACTGGAAACAGGTACCAATATGGCTAGCTGATGCAAGAGTGGTTTATTTTCCATTTTAATAGTTCTTTAAACAGGTCCTGCATTTGTCTACAGCTCCTTTGTTGGAATAAAAATCTTTGTCATAGGCTACCAGACAGCTATAAATAGCCATCATGAGTATTTATGCTGAAGATAATCTCAGGAGAAGATATTTTTAACTTTGCACATTGTTTAGAGTAGGAAATTCTTTTAATGCCCACATTTTCCATTCCTGGTGCAGTTAACTTTGCCCCACTCCCTCTTATGATGTGTTCCTTACTCTTTCTTTCTTTTTCTCCCTTGCTTCCTCTAAGGTTCAAGGTTGCAACCAATCTGCTCCTGAGGCAGACTTGAGTTTATTTATTTTTTTTTTAAAGGGAAATGCTAACTTTGGCCATTTGTGACTGTGCGGGAATTCAGTTCATTTCATGGGCCTATCAGAATGTAAACGAGATATCTCACCAGGCTGTCACCGCAAATTGGGTAATGAATGAGCACTTTATTTCTCTTGCACATGGAGCTAACATGGTTGTTAGAATAACAGTGGCCAATCTATTTTATACTCCCACAGAAAGTATTCTACTTTTTTTGGCAAGTTTGTAAGAGCTGCTACTTGTACCAATACTCAAGTTAATTGTTGGACATACAGAGAAAAAAAAAGTATTATGCTGAACCATACGTGTAACTTAAAAATATTGTTCCCAGAAAGACCTGTTCTCACACAAGTGGATAAATAATTGCAATCTACAAAATTGTCAACTCTTGTGTTAACTTCAGAGAAAGTCTTGTGTAAACTGTGGGCTAGATTCAAATCAGGTATAAGCTGACATAATTTAAAGTGCAACCATTTAGTGAAGTTCACAGTTGACCTGTGAACAGTTTTGCCATCTAGTCAGGCTTTTTTCCCCCCATTTTTTTAAAAGATTGTTTTTGCTCTTAAAAAAGACTGACACATGCAAAGCCTCATGATTAGCAGGAGGTAGGTAGCTTTTAGACATGAGAAACCTAGATCATGGGTGTGAAGTTTTACCGAATTATTTGAAAGCTGTCTCTGGACAATCAGATTTTGAAAGACATTTCAATACCTTGTGAGGTTGTCTTTGAAATCTCTGTTGATTTATAATGTGTCTCTGCAGAAGCTGATCTGTGTATACACTTCAAAAAGTCACCCAAGCTCACTGTCACTGCCAGCAGCCCCAGAGTATCCCTTTAGCCTGTGTGAGAGGGGATGATGTTCTTGGAGGTGAAACATGGATATTTGAAGCCTTGCTTTCTCTGTGAAGATGATAAGGATAGGATTTGTGGTTTGTAACCCACCAACTCTGTAAAACAGTGTTGTTGAGTTCATGGGAATTGTGTTTGTGTTTTTGACAGCTTGAGTTACTATTAATTTGTGTATTATATTTATATTTGCCACATAAATATGTTAGGTAGATGTGTTCATATACCCTACAGTTTTGAAATGCTGTTTTATCTAAAGCAGGGGCTGGTGGCTACAGCCTGCTTGCTGTGCTAATGATAAGAGAGAAGAAATTGAGAGGCTAGGAAAACACACAAAAACTCTTTCCAGTGCAGAGTGCACCATGATGTGACCTGTCAAGTGAATAATGTAATGTTCACAAAGACCAGGGCTTTATTTCCCATCTATAATGTTGTTTGCCTGAAGATCACAAGTTATTAAATGTTACTATTAAACAGAAAACTTGACCTTCAAGACTATGTAAATATTAGGCAAACGTGCTTGCTGCTTGGTGACTAGAGAGAGGATGAGTACTTATACATGCCTCACTAAAGAAACTGGTATAAGAACAGGCAAAAAGGTCAAAGTCTTCTGCCCAAAGGCATCTGGTGAAGAATTTTGTAGTCTTGGAAGGTCTTTGATGAAAACTTTCAAAGATCCACCGGGAAAAAAAGAGTCCTGGGAAGTACAATAATGAGTATAGTTAGCTCAGCTACCCTGGGAGGACTCTTGCCCTCTGTGGACAAAACCCAGGGGAAACAGCAGCATCCAGATGGATGCAGGACTTGGTTTCATGCCTCAACCCAGGGTCAGTACTGGCCATGCTTTTCCAGCAGGGAGGCCAGAAAACTTTTGAGTTCAGCAAGAAGGAAGGGGATGTATTGCAGCCACATTGATGTCTCAGCTTCCATTCCAAAGATGGCAGGATGAGTTGTGAACGGAAGATCTCTGCACGTACCATAGTCTTGACTGAGAAGCAGCTTTGCTGAGTTAGCTTGCAAGGATGCCAGGTGTAATGTGTCCACTGAAATCTGGCTGGAGACCACCAAGTTTCCTACTTTCTCAGATTATGGGATTTAATAAAATGATTTATTTTGCAGTTACCTTGCCTTTCTTATCTGATTAAACCATAATTTTATTAAATCTTAGAATTTTTCTCTTTTCTCTGTTCTCTAGAATATGACTAGATTAAATTTCCCCCTTCTGTCATGAATATTAGCTTTTGTTTTTCTAAATGAAGTTTTTTTCAACAATAAAATCTATCCCAGACTACAGTTACATAATATTCGAGGTCACAGTAATCATAACAGAACTTGTCTGACTTAGTAGTATTGTGCTCATGGAAATGAAAATGCTCCAGCAGGATTTTTTGAAGGATTTTGCTACTGCACACGTAGTTTGTGAGGCTTGATCCGTGAAAGATGACACAATTTTTAGGCCCATTGCATTGAGCTGTTTCGTATCTTAAATTTTTCAGTTGTGAGGTAGAATTCAAAGGCATTTGGGCTGTTGGCTCAGACCATAAGGGACAACAGTGTAACTGTAGAATTTCTTAATATTGCTGTTCTACATATTCTTAAGGGACTTTGAATCCAAAGCACATGAAATTAAAAATTAGCAGGTTTACAGAGGTACAGGGTCTTCTCAGACACATTTTGTGCTTTCGTTCCTTGTGTTCCCTGTATTTCCTTCCCATTGCCTTCTCAGCACCTTAGTCTTCCATCTCTAGTTCACAATCATCCATGTGGGAATTATTCATGTCAGAGGTAAAGCTTTAATGTGTCTTTGGTGGGAAAAGCTGACCAGCTGTAGAACTCATGGTGTTTTCTTCATTCATATTTTTCTATAGCTGATATTCTTTTTCCTCTGTCTGGGATGGCTGAGAATATGTTTTGTCTTTGAAAATTGTGAGGCCATATGTAACTAATTTTAAAGAATGTCAGGACAAGAAATTTCTTGTGCTTTCACTGAAAGAAGAACTTGTTGGTAAAGGGAATTCCTATGCAAGCGACACATGGTCCTTTGGACATGAATATACAAGTAAATCCTCCATATTGAAGAGCATATTGTAGACAAAGTGCACTGAAAACAATGCATATGCAAACTGGCATATGATTTCTGGCACTGCACAGGTGTGCTAGAAGAGGCGTAAGGCATGGGGAGTCTCCTCCATAATACAACAAAGTAACAGGATACTTTGCAGTGGATGGAAATAGCTAGAGAATAGAAACACTGCCAGAACAAACAAAATTTTTCCTACAGCTCTGTGTTAAGTGGATGCCTGGCTATGACATCCTAGTGCATTGGTGAGACATTGCAAATTTCTTCTATGTTAAATTCTGAAAGAACAATTTTGGTCACTACATTTGTTTATAATGTTCTGTGTAATTTGATGGTAATTTAAAATTTATTTAAAAAACATGTTTGACATCAACAAAAATGTTTGTTTTTATTCTCCCTTCAAAACGTATGGGTAGCTTAACCTCAAAATTAAATGTAGGATCTTATTAAATATGGACAAAGGTGTCCATATTTGTCCAAATATGGACAAAGCATGAGAAAGTGCCACAGAAACAGACTCAAGACTGTGCCAACAGTGGTTAATTTTGAAGCAATCATTAATTAATTAATTAATTCATGTTTTTCAAGAATTTTTATATCTAAGAGAAATGCTTCTGCTGCATAAACATTTTTTAAAATAATGGCTTTAAAGGGCACAAATGAGAGCCTGAATACAAATTTTTTGCTAGTACTGAAAGAATCTTTGCTTAACTTTTTATTCCTATTTTTAATTTTTTTATGCTATAGTATGGATGGAGCCAAGATCAGTATATCACATGCCAAGATGTGTGCAAAAACAATGATGAAATAATAATATCTGCCTGTCCATCATCACCTGTTCTGTTTGTCTGGCTAGTACTTTAGACAAAGAAAGAGCCAAAGCAGTAAAAGCAGCAAGATTTTTTTTTCTCTTTCTGCTGTACATAAAACAAAGTGAATGAACACAACCAACCATTTGAGATCCCAGGTTTGGGTACACTTCCCAGAATATTTACTCTGTGTACATTTGTTATCCAGCTTCATGGGGAAGAGAGATACTCTGTTTCTGAGATATCTCACGGTAGTGCACACATGTAGAAATATGGCATGGCATCTCACTGAATATTGTGGCTTTGGGAGAGGTGAATCAGAAGTCCTATTATCTAACCTACCTTTTAGTGAAGAGCCACGCCACATGGAACTGGATAGGTGGTAATTTGTTTTGATTTACTCAAGCAGTCTCCCTTTTCCAATCCATATTTGTAAGCAAACTGTTCACAAATGAAGAGAGATAAAACAGAATGTAAAGAAACTATATGCATAACGTTATTTTAGATAATGGACCTTTTCTGAATTTCTACAACAGCCTCTTATGAGAAGGCAGATACAGTGACTGAACATTAAGCAGCAAAGAATCACAGAATTATAGGGGTTGGAGGGGACCTCAAGAGACCATCTAGTACAACCCCATGCTAAAGCAGATCCACCTAGAACAGGTCACTCAGGAACACATCCAGATGGGTTTTGAAAACCTCCAGAGAAAGAGACTCCACAGCCTCCCCAGGCAGCCTGTGCCAGGGCTCCCTTACCCACATAGTTTAAAAAACTTCATTAAGTTTTCATAAGACTACTTAATCAAGTCTTTACTTTTGTTTAGATGGAACTTTTTGTGTTCTAACTTATGTCTATCACCCCTTGTCCTGTGTGCCACCTCATCCTCTTGACATACACCTTTTAAATACTTGTAAGTGTTCATGAGATCCTCTCTTAGTCTTCTCCAGGCTGAACATTCCCAGTTCCTGCAGCCTTTCACTATAGGAGAGATGCTCCAGTCCCTGATCATCTTGGTGACCCTTCACTGGACTCTCTCTAGAAGTTCCCTGTCTCTCTTTAGCTGGGGAGCCCAGAACTGGTGTCACCAGACCAAAGTAGAGGGGGAGGAGAACCTTCCTTGACCTGCTGACAACAGTTTTCTTAATGCAGATTAGGTTTATTGTTGCTTTTAATCTTGTCTCCTTTAATCCTGCTTCGCTGGCACAATTCCCACAACTGAGGACATTTAGTAAGTGATAACTGATCTCATAATCACAGGCAGTTTCGTTAGAATCTCCTGCTTTGCTGTGACCACGTGTAGCCAAGGTCTTGGGGTTTAGATGCATTCAAAAGTTGGAAACATTTTTTTTTTTCCATGCAGCGTTCTTAGTTTACTTAACAGAATCTTAACTATATTATTAGTTTGACAGACTTTCTCCATTTGATTTCCAGATCTTTATCTGCCACCATTTTGAGTGCATTATTTTCAGATTCCAGTGTTGTCTTAACATCTGTAGGGAAAAAACCTGGTGCTTTGAGATAACTTCTGTGAAAGAACTGTACTAAATGACACTGCCATAGAAAATTACTGATTCTTGCAATCCATTATGTTTCATACATTTGAGTTCATCAGACAGCAAAGGACTGTAATTCACAAGGCCAAGATTGCAGAACTAAGGATTCTCCAGTAATCCTATTTTGGTATGTAGAAGGTATATTCTTATAATAGCAGATTTTTCTCCTTTTTTCTGTGCTTGATTTTTGTAGACAGACATGTACCATGACATATGCCAGATTTACACAATGTGGATTGTATATGTGTGAGGTCTACTGTTATAAACATGGATTGTCTATATGTTCGTGCAAAGAACTTGTTATGTCTCTGACCAGTACACTGTACAATTATTTCTGATCTTCTGATGGTTGCACATTCAATTTGCACTTGAGCTTTGTGTATTTCACCTGTGGATGAAAGCTACTTTTCTTTATTCAGTATTAGTTGGCTCAAAATTACTAGCTTGTGCTTGTTTTGTTTCTGGTTGTTTTGTTGGGCAAAACGTTATAACTTATTATAATAACAACTTATTATAACTTTCAGAATTTTTGCCTGTAGAAATTTTTGGACTGAAAAGTTTTCTGTAATGTTCTACCTTCTACTTTTGAAACTAGGTTTCACTTCTAAGTGAGATAAGTACTTTTGAAGGATTTTACATAATTATCCCATTATTATATATTAAAGATAATAAGAGAGAAAGATGGAAGCAACTTGCTGGAAGTGGTGCAGGTGGAGCATGCTGTAGGTTGAAGTAAACCACAGTGCTCTATCTAGGCCCTTCAACTGCTGTTTATTTTTTAAAAATAGTGTTTGCTCTTCCCTTTATGGTGATTATTTTGACACATCACTCATATGGGGACCACAACAATTACTACTTAATTTAGCAAGTTTAGTTTATAAACTATAGTTTAAAAGATGATGGGATAGAAAAAGTAGTCCTTCGGTTTTGTCTTCACTGTGGCAGGGAACTCCTGAGAATAAAGAAAAAGATCACTGCCTGTTTGTTGCCAAGCATATGGCTAGGATGCTGCCTAGTCTTTACATAGATCATGCAAGATCGGGCAAGGCTCTGAACACCCACTCCTTTAACTGTGCTTTTAAGGAAGGATCATGAAGCATCTGGCCCTCAACTAGAAAGTCAGAATGCAGGAAATGTCTTTGTGGGTAGCATTTGCCAAATATGGTTTCTGGTATGTTGGCGAGTGGGTTCTGAACATAGCCATCTTGATAAGAAAACACCTAAAGCCAAACCCTGTTCATCTTTCATCAAAGGATCATTTTGTTTACCTCTCAATTCAATTAAGTGTAGTTTCTTAAAACAAAAATGCACCATACTCTTCTCAGAACTGCATTTAACTTAAGCCTGCTTAAGTTAACTTAACTGCATTTATCTTAAAGCTATGGCATGTGCATCAGGAGTAACCAGGTCACAAGGCTTGGGCTTATCTTCCTGGTTGAATTAATTTCCCCTGACTTTCTCCAAAGAGTTTTATATCCCTTGAAATTTTGCATGTCTTGTCTTATAATAGATGATTTTATTTTCCTGAAAAGTGTTTAGAGGAAAAAAAACCAAAAAAGGTTATGACATTTCAAAAAATGTCTCTATTTTGATTTTTTAAATTATAAAAATGTAAATACAAAAAATATTCTCCTGTCTGGGGATTATCATTATTCATATTTTTCCTCCTAAGGAAGAACAGGGAAAGAAAACATCCCATAATTTGATTGGGTTATTTGAGAGGTATATATTGTCTAGGTTTTGCTTTTTGAGAAGTCTACTTTTAAAAAATGTATTTGGGATTCAAATAGAAGGGTGGGGACAAAGCTGGGTTTTGGAAAGAGATCACATTTAAGAGTAATACATGTTGAAATAATACTGATAAAATAAAATACCAGTGAAGGATCACAGTATGCTTGTTTCTTTCCTGTATGGTTTCTTACACTCCCAAAATGTCTCCTATCTACCATATTTGGGTTCAGAACTGGTGTAGGCCAGCTGTTTTTGTATAAGATGCCAAGTATTGCAGATGTTCATTTAAATCCCATCAAATGATGCAGACAGAGTTTTTGTCCATGATAGTGTTTTGAGGCAGGACCTGCTGTTGGTCCCTTTCCTCTTGCCAAGGGATAGCATCTCTACTGGGGCTTGCTCGAGGGCTGTGGAACCACAGTGCAAGGTGAGGCCCATGCAACCAGAAGTGTTTCTGCCAGCTGTGTATCTCCTATCTGCCTTAGATGTATAAATGCACAAACTTCCACTGTGTGGAGTCAGGATGCTGTTTTCCTGCCCCACAAGCTGCACACACCACTGCCAGGTTCTCTTTGTATGAGAAGATTGGTGGCTGGGACACATGAGCAAAGAGGAAGGGAACAGGATGTCCTGTGGGCAGCATCCCCTTGAGATCACCACCTCAGTTCCACTGTTCCACTCAGATGGACTGCCCATTCTGGCAATGAAGAAAGAGCCTTCTTGCTTGTCTTGCTGTCACAACACTAGACATGAATCCATTAAGCACCCACCCAAGACCTGCTTGGCTTTGTTTAGGCAGCGTACTTCCCATAAATATCAGTGTCCTTGGTGGTTTTAATGAGTGTATCAGAAGTATGTATCTTGGCTCATTTTCCCATTTCTAAATGCACTGGGAAAGCCCAAAGATCCTTGATTTATTTCAGAACTTTTTGATGGCTTTTAAAAGCCCTTGTTGAAATGGCATCTCGCTTATCGAAGCCCGAAACAGTCTTATTAAGGGCTCCAACATTAAAAAAAGGCATTGTTTTACCACAAAACATCTCAGCAATAATTAGTTTGCTTGTCGGCAGAACATTGACAAATTTACTTCATTTCTTCCATTATGCATTTAGGTTCTACCTTGGAATTTGAAGCTGATAAGATTTTCCTGCTTTATACAGGCCAAATCCTGATGTTCTTTCTTAGTTTTAAGCTCAGAATTTCACAGCAGTTTCAGTGTGAATGTATGAACGCTAATAGAAAAGCTGAAAACCTTTTTTTAGAGACAAAAAGAAAAAGCTTGTTCTCAAGTATTAGAAATGTTTGAAACTCTGCCAATTTTCTCAAAATGCTTCTGATTTCTCTCGTTCATACTTTTCTGAAAGATTTATTGGAAACATGATTTTAAGAGTTTTGAACATTTTTAGTGAAATAAAATTTCTGGTGACTATTTTAGTGGATGTTGGTAATTATTACTATGAAAACTTTTTTGGTCAGAAGCTCTCTTAAGGACAAATGTAGTGCTCTAAGAACGGTTTTGTCTGCAGTTGCCTGTACTTTGTAAAGATATAAAATGTCCACTTTCTAAATGTAAATTTAGATTGGAAGGATAAGTTCCTGTTATAAAGACTTATTTTAGGAGGAAGACTGTAGTACTGCATATGCACTAATCTCCCCAGAACCTCTAAATCCTGTAAGAAGCTTCCCATCCCATGAAGTTTATTCATAAAATGTGATTCTCCAAAGCCTTCTCTCACTGCCCAAAACATTGTTAAGAAACTATAGCCCCAAGCTCTAGAGCTCAGGCTGCAGCTTTTGGTAGATTTGGAGGAGAGGTTTACCACTGGAAAATGAAAATAAATTTTTTTTTTAGCCAATGACAAATATTTTTCTATGCAAGTTGGACTGCTATTGACTCTTTTGAGAATTTAATGCAAAGGGAGACCATTGGTTCATATTGCAGAGGATGCAAGACCCTCCCAGATGGTGAGAGCTGAGAATAGCTTCTTTCATGTTCAGTAGTGGCAACGAGGATTTGCCTAGTAAAAGAATAGCTGAAATTGTGGAGTCTCCTTCCTTGGAGATAGTCAAGACCTGTCTGGACATGTTCCTGTGTGACCTGATCTAGGTGGACCTGCTTTAGCAGGGGGGTTGGACTAGATGATCTCTAAAGGTCCCTTCCAACCCCTACCATTCTATGATTCTATGAAGTTCAGGCATTTTCTTCACCATTTTGTAGCCTGCCAAAAAACTTCTGGCTAGTTTGGGGAAAGTGTATTTTTGTACCCTAACCAAGTGTCAGACAACACTGTAGTGACATGGGAGATCCATGAGAACTGTAGAGGGATGCTGGTCCTTGTGAGAGTGGTCCAGTAATTGAGTGTAAAAGATTGTGAGAAGGAAATAATTCTGTATTTATCAGTTTCCCTTAAACAGAAATGAACACTTGCATTTACTTCTACTATTGGAGGATGTAGATGCTTAGATGTTTAGCTAGGCATGTGGTTAAAGTCCTCATGCAAACTCCTGTGTTATGCCTACAGAAAAGAGGTGAGGAATGCTTGACACCTTATTCCTGATCAGGTATCTCTGAGGTTACCTTCATTGTATGACCCATCTCTCCAATCAGTG
The DNA here is from genome assembly GCA_013401255.1 of Urocolius indicus. Classification (NCBI taxonomy): domain Eukaryota; kingdom Metazoa; phylum Chordata; class Aves; order Coliiformes; family Coliidae; genus Urocolius; species Urocolius indicus. The sequence goes on along the minus strand of WBNH01006308.1, from coordinate 144,331 downwards.
TTAAGAAAACCTTAGGGTGTTGTGATGGCTGGCATGTTTTGAAGAAGGGCTGTGACTATGCTGTGGCAGGGAAGCATGTCCAGGTTGAAGTCTTGCAGCTTAGGTACTTCACTTGTCACCCACATGGTGCTGCTTTTTCCCTCAGTCACTGGCTGCTGGGCTGACAGGGATGCTTTCCGAAGTCCATGAACAACGGTAAAGAGTTGAGACAGACTATCTTCAAACAGAGAGTACATGCTTAAGTGTTTGTTGACAGATCCATTTCTTCATGGATACTTTATAAGATGTTTAAAAATGTAAATCAAAACAGGCCTGGAAAAATAACAAAACAACCCATATACAGTGTAAAGGGGCTGCAGCTGCCTACCTTCTTCCTTCCTGTGGGTCTGCCTCCTGAGTGGCTCATGACTTTGTGCTGACAGAGAGGACTCAAGGCTGTACATAGGTGCTGGGGGCTTGAGAATTCTCAGCAGAAGATCAGAGCTGAGATGCTTTCTTCACATGCTGTCTGGTTATTGATTGAGATGGTAAAGTGTTAAGCCCTGTGGTCCAAGACTTCTGTGCATGGTGATTGCTGCTGGCCTTGCTAGGCTGTGCTCAGGATATGCTGAGCTGGGCCAGTAATTTTTAATGGTGTTTGCACTTATCCCCACCAGGAGGGCATGTGGGTAGCATGGATGAGATCTGGAGCCTCAAGCATATTGAACTGTCTTTTTGCAGACAGGTCAAGGCCCTTAACATGGGTTTGAGGGTGCACAGTGTAGACGGTAAGAAATCATGGTCTTTAGACATTGCACAGACCTGGTCTGTCCTCACAGTGTAAGGTGTGACTCGAGCCATTTTCCAGAAGAAGCTAGGAAGAGTTGTTTGCATGCCAATAGATTTCAGATACTTCAGTGTGGAAGTATGGATACGCAGAGAAATAACAAAGGAAAAATATATTGGGGTTTTTTATTACACTGAAGTCATTATAAGTCCCCAGCCCAGATGGGTTGTTGAATCTCCTTCTCTGGAGACATTCAAACCCCATCTGGTGTGTTCCTCTGTGATCTACTCTAAGTGGTCCTACTCTGGCAGGAGGGTTGGATTAGATGATCTTTCAAGGTACCTTCCAACCCTTAAGATTCTCTAATTATGTCTTCCTGTATGTGCTGTGATGTGAATACTGAACATCGATGGTGATTTCATTTTAGCTCCTTGATATCCTTTTATGTGTATTACCCTGCAATACATTACTTTTTCCCTTTTTTTTTTAAAAAAAAAGACCCTGCAGGGCAAACAACAATGTCTGTATGTGGCAGAGACCCAAATGCCTGCCTGCAGTGGGCATAGAGGAATTTTGCTGTACAGTGACAGCTTTGCTGAGTGGACCAGGTGCAGTGTGGTTTGCCTTTTTTCTTTTCCCATTGCTTTCCTCTAAAACATTAGGCATGAGCCATGACTGAAGGCAAGAATCCAGTCCTGGTGAAGTGCTGTTCTGATCTGATGCGACAGGCCTTGACCCTTTGTTGCTTTCAAGAGGGAAATCCCATTAGATAACTGTACTGATGAGACTGGAAGATTTTGTATTTAGATTTTGCTAAGATTCAAATAAAGTAAAGAAAGAAACCTTTTCTGTATTTTTTTTTTTTGTTCTCTTTGTTTAGGCCTCATTTTAAAAAAGAGAACTATCAGAAAAATAGATGTTGTATGTATCTTGTTTCTTGAATAGTCCATAAAGTGTTACACTTCTAACACTGTTTAACACCCTTTTTGTTTCCTCCTTGGAAGAAGTTGGAAAGGTTTACTGCACAGGGAGAGTACGTTTCATAAGTTGCTAAATTGTCTTGGAAAGTGAAAATGGATTGGGACAGGAGTGTTAAGAAGATTTATCAGACAGAGGAAGCTGTGAGTGAGTCTGAAAGTTAGGATACAGATTAGTATGCTGAAGAAACTTCTGTTGCGGGTATGGAAGTGAGGGAATAAATAAGATGATTCAGATCCACTCCTTGACAGTTTGCTAAAGTGGATTTGAATGAAATTGAATGTATAACTAGTCCCTAATTTCCAAAGCATTTTTGTGTGAGTTTAGCAATCTGATTCCTGTCAAACCCAATGACTGTCATATTGACGCAAATACCAGGCAATATTTAGAAAATTTGGGAAAGGTATTTTGCCAAGCAAGAAAAAAACCAACCACTCTCGCTTTTAACATGCATTCCTATAGGAATCAAAAATACAGAAGTGGAAAAAACATACCAATGTGCTGACCATTCTAACAAAAATCATACTGTACTTGTCTTTTTTTGGAATGTATTTTTAACTTTTCCACTGACTGGAGGCTTTTGAAGGAAAGAAGAGGCTCATCTTCTGTCTTGAATTAACTTTGTTAATGATTAACAGAGCAGTGCAGTATGTGTGGTGCATTTTAATTAAATCAGAGGAGACATGATTTGGACAAGATTTTGGTTTCACTTTGGAAGTTATTAAATAAACTGACACTGTTTGCTCTCCAAAAGTTCCTGGGAGCATCCGGTTAGTTGGTAATCCCTGTGCAGCTAGTGGAATAAAGTCTCTTCCAAAATACCTGCAGGCCATTACCAGTTATTATGAGTGCTCCAGTCAGACACAGGCATAAGTGATCATTAATCTGCACGAGGCAGGGTCTTGATCTGAGACTGTGATTTCATATTTTTAAGCTAAGCTAAATGGTAAGAAAGGCCCAAACTGAATATTTCTAGTTGAGGTTTGCATTTTGAATACATCCGAGCTCTTTAAGTGGCATTAGCTGTTGAAAAGTCACTGTCTTTGGTGGAATGTGACCGCTTTTGCTAGCTGAGTTTATTGGGTTGTTTGTGAAGTTGAGATCCTGACCAGGGCTTGGATGTTGTTCACCATTAAAATTCAGAGTATCATAAGATAGGAGCTTTTGGTACAGGAACGTCTCCATAAATTGATCCAACAGGAAATGCTCTTTTCTTTCCAGAGCTTAATTCGTCTGTGCCTGTGCACACATTTATATAAATTCTTCCAGTAGAGAAGGATCAAGTCTGGACTCATACCATGGCTTCAGACTGGAGTGTGACAGTGCTCTGTCACACAAGGATGAATACATCCTATACTTCACACTTCATGAATTTATTGTTGTTTACTGGATTGTCTGTTAAGGAGATTTGACTGAGGCTTCTACCCATGCCCACTTAGCAGTAAAATCAAGGAATAACCTGTTTTGGCTAGAGATGTGTCTGTCCTCTGGGTTTGTATCACACCTACCACATCGTGTCTCTTCCTGGCTTTTGTGGCTAAGTTTGTAGTGAGTAGTAAAGTTTGCAGCATGCCTGTTAATATATTAAAAACAATATTAATAATTTGATGTAAAATCTGTTGTTGAAAGTGTTGTTGAAATTAACTATTGACAGATACAATTAGGGTGGAGAGAACTTGCATCTACATTATTGGTAGCTTATTCAGCTGCTGTTTTGTCAAATGACAGATTTCTGGGTTTTGACTGCTATCCTTCACCCTGATAAAACTGAAATACTTTAATAGCAGCTATTGCTCAAAGCAAGCTCAAGTTCAGGCATAAATAAGAGACAGCAAATTTCAAAATTTGCCAGCCAAAGTAATGAATTTTGTGTTATTGCTGTGAGGATTGGCATGTATCCCTGAAACGTATAAAGCACAAAAGAATAGGTGTGGAAGTGAATGGGGAAATGATGGCCCTTCCTTCTGCTGCTGCTGGTGGCTAGAGAGAAACAGGCTACTGCTTAGAGCAGGAGGGGACCAGAGGCTGTCCCTCATTAATGATAGTGCTAGGGCATAGGGAGGAGAGGTGAATGTTTCCCTCATCAGGTTTCCTCCATTTCAATTGTTCACATGACCAGAAGGTAGCTATATCCTATCTGTTGTATGAAGACTGTTGTTTGGATCTTAGTGGTTGTTTGAAAGCAATGAAAACATGACATGAACTGAAAGCTATGCTTTAGTGGAAATAGGCTATCACACCCGTGAAATATTATGCTGCTTTATTGATGGTTTGTGCATTGCCCCATAAGTAACTGATAGAGAATGCAAAGACCAGCAAATATGTTTTTCTAATCAAGTTTCATTTTACAGTGGAAGGTCTCCTTGGAATATAATTTTAACACTTGTCTTGGAGTTTGTTTTGTTTCTGACTACAGCCATACATGTAGTTGGTAACTTTTCCAAGTGAGAGGCAGGATAATATTCATATTTCAAGAACTGAGAACAATCAGTGAAAATAAAATTCTCTTTCTTGCAGAGAGCCAAATTCCTGTCTGTGCTCTCCAAGGCCAGCCTGTCCCAGCAAAGTAGGCATCAGATAGGGTTGAGTGCTGCATGGGCTATGTATAGGTATTCAGAATCTGAAAGTATATTCTTGCAAGCCTTTTTTATTTCAGGCTTCAGACTTTTGCATCTTGTACAGGATTGTGTTCCCAATCCTGCAGAACTTGTCTATGCAAAGAAACAATCATCTGCTAAGGCATCAGCTATATGAGGGATGGCTGAGGAAACTGGGGTTGGTTTGCCTGAGAAGAGGAGACTGAGAGGAGACGTGATCACTCCACTTGAAGAAGGTTGTATCGAGGTGGGAGTCAGTCTCTTCTCCCAAGTAAGAAGTGATAGTTCAAGAGGAAATGGCCTCAAGTTGCACCGGAGGAGGTTTAAATTGGATATTAACTTTCGTCAATGAGAGGGTTATTAGACACTGACATAGGCTGCCCAGGGAAGTGGTGGAGTCATCATCCCCAGAGATATTTAAAAGCCATGTAGATGAGGTGCTGAGGGACATTGCTTATTGGTAGACTTGACAGTATTAGGTTAGTGATTGGACTCAATCTTAAAGGTTTTTTCCAATCAAAAAAATTCTATGATTCTATGATAATGTGTCCATGAAAGCAGGCAAACTCTATTTACATGTGCATCCATGGTTTGCACATGCATATGTCCAAACCCACAATCACATATCCCAGTCCAAATATGTATTTTAATACATATATTAAATTTTATTACTAAGTATTACTCACAGAGTTCACTGAATATGTAAAAAAAATTGGCACTGCTGCTTTTTATAGGCACTCAAGTAAATAAAACTATGGGTTGCAGTTAAAACATATGGGGAGGAATAAATGTAGTAGCCATAGAATGGTGGCTTAGTAGAGAACTCTGAGTCAAGGCTTACCACTGAAAAATGGCAGAATCTCTGTTGAGATATTTAAAACTGGACTGAAAAATCTCACAAACCAATAGTAAGAGACAGTTCAGCATTGTTCGATGATGAAGTACATAACCTTGTTTTTATGAGTACTCAAGAGATTTGCTTACTCTTATGTATGCATTGCCAGACTTTACTATCTACATATTGCTTAATACGCCAAAAGTTACTTATCTGTGAAACGAAGTCCCTGCTCTTATGCCAGTGTCCTAGAGTGAAATCTCATAGAAGGGTAAGTGCAGATGATTTTTGCCCTCTTAGGTGCATACTGAGTTCCCTGAGGTGAACTGTATTGGAGCATTTCAGAATAGACCTTAAACAACCCCCATCAGAGTTCACCTACTCCATGAGAATGTGAAAGAGACTGGCATCTTTCATTTTCCCAGGGAGGGAACGGTTAAAAATATTCTTCAAACAAGGAGCAGATGTTAATGTCATTATAATGGATTTTCATAAAAAAACAGAGTTCTGTTTCTCCTGCAAAATGCCAGTAGATTTCATAGTTCTCTACAAGTCTGCCTGCTTATTTCAGCCTAGTGGCACAGAGGAGAGGTGGTGCAGGGTGAACTATTTGCTGTCAGAGACAGTAAATAGATATTTCAAATTAGAGAAAAGAATAGACTCTGTATGGAAGGGCATAGTCTGAATGGTGTGAATGCCTCTGTCAGGTTCTAAATTCACTATTATCTCAAACCAAAAAGAATTAATGGACTGTTACAATCAGCTCACTGAAAACTCTGCTTTGCTTGCAGAAATGGTTAAAGTAAAAATAACAAAATATTAAGTGGTTTTCTGGATGACCTCTGGACATTGTTAGTATGAGTAGATGTTGGAACCTCCTAGTAATAATTTCCTTTGAAAAACTCTCAAGTCTCTTTCCTTCACCTCATTTTGCTGCTTTTAATGTTGAGAAGCTATGAAAAGGTCCTGCAGTTCCTTTCATTGTTGTAACAGATGAGCCTATACTCTTACAGAGCCAATTGACTTGAATTCATTGGTGTGAATGATACCTCTCAAGTGCCCTAGTTTAGTGAGTATTTGTTTGCTTAGTTTTTTTCACTTTCTAGTGTCTTCCTTGGGGGTTTTGGTGTCCTAGAGCTAAGTAATAATCTCTGAAGCATCAAAACATATAAGCAGAGCAGGTTGAGACATGCATCTCGTTCTTGCATAATTTTTCATGCTTTAGTTGCCCATATGAATTTTTTAACTGATCTAGGAGAAGGTGATTTGCCTCTTCCTTCTCCATATGCAAGATCTTCACCTCAAGACCATAGTGTACTGAAAGTATGCCTCTCATTTAAGTTACTGTAGAAAGTAAACAACAAATGTTTAACTTCAAAATAATAAAGGAATTACTAAATCCAAGGATCTATAACTTATTCAAATCCTCCTCCCACTTCTTTTTTTAAAGGGGTTGCAAGCATGGCAAAATCTTGCCTCTGTCAGCTGCTTTCAGGGGAACCAGTTCTGCATTGCTGTAAACATTGGGAGCTACTGGATCTGCACCCAACTGAACGTGAATGCTTGGCTTTGCACAAGTTGACCTTGGCAGAGGCCTCCTTTGTGTTGTAAAGTGAATCATAAAATGTCCTTGTAGATTTTGTTAAAACACTGAAGTTCCTCAACTGAATGGGCCTTATGACTTAAATGGTGGGCACAGGTCCAAGGACAGCTGAAGGTGAATCCTCAACTCACCAGTGCAAAACCACACTGCTCATATGCGTTTGCTCAGGTCTGCTTGACAGTATGATCCAGGCAACTCTGTTGTTGCTTGGACACAGTGGATTAACATGCCTGTGTCCAGAATTTCACGTTTGGTCTTGGAGCTTTACAAGTGTGACAAACCATGGTTGTAACAATTTCTGGATGAAAAAAAAAAAAAGTCAGCACTAGTGCTGTCATATTAAAAATTAATATGTGGATTGCCATTGTGCAGAGCATTTGGAGCAGTTATTGACAAGGACATCACTCACAGATTAACACTACAGACAGTTTGGCAGAGACTAATACTGTTTGGAAGTGGGATTTGCTCACCTTATTTCACTTCAGTTCTGCATTTGCAAGCAAAGATGTGTTGAGGACAGACTTGTATGGCCAGTGCTGCCCAAAGCTCAATCAGTAGGAAAGTGATATCTATTCTCAGTGGTGCTGTAGAGGTATGGGCAGGAAGATGCAATTTGGTGTTAGAAGCCTTGCTTAAAATGAAAAAAAATAGGCTGACCATGTGAATCATTGTGTTTCTTCTAGTGTGAAATTCTCCCACAGACTTTTATAATTTGTTATTTGGACAAACAAAGAAGAAGAAATTTGGATTCTTGTCCTTAGTCTGAGTGGCACATTTAAAACCAGTTCTGGGGTCTAGTGTGTGTACAAGAAGCTTCCCCTGTTCTTAACCACCCAGCAAATAGGTCAGATTTGCCACCTGGAGCCAGAATTTGCTTGACAATAGGGATAGATTTTTGAAAAATCTGGAACTGTTCTTTGAAGATGTAGAGGATAGTAAATTTGCTTTTGTTTTTATCTCTCATGGAAACAGTTTTGTTTGTGAGAACTGTGATAACCTAACTATTCCAGGATAGATTGAAAAGAGCGTAGAATTCACTCAACTGGGAAAAAAACAAAACAAACAAAAAAACCCCAAACGCTTCTGTGACACAGTAGTAAATACAGACCTGTATTAGAAATCTGTAAGGCTTCCTTGGAGCCCAGTTTACAGTTTTGTAAACATTAACTCTTACATCTGGCATCCAATTAAAAGGTATATTTTGGCAGAATAGTGATACAATCTCTGTTTAACTAATGCTCTTCCAGAGGGAAGAACTCTGCTTCTGTAATTCCTCAGTAGTAGAAATGCCTTTTCCAGGAAGAGTAAACATGTTTCCCTTCTCAATATCTTTTAAGGACTCTGTGCATACACACTGCCTTACATGTCCTCTTTCCCTTAAGGTCACAGAATCACAGAATGGCAGGGGTTGGAAGGGACCTTTAGAGATCATCTAGTCCAACCTTCCTGCTAAAGCAGGTCCACTGAGGTCACTCAGGAACACACCCATGCAGGTTTTGAAAACCTCCAGAGAAGGAGACTCCACACCCTCTCTGCACAGCCTGTGCCAGGGCTCCCTTGCCCTCACAATAAAATAGGTTTTCCTTATGCTTAAATGGAACTATTTGTGTTCAAGCTTCATCCCATTAGCCCTTGTCCTGTCAACTAGACACAAAAGAAAAAAATGATATCCTAACCTCCTGACATCCATCATTTAGATATTTGTAAATATTAATAAGATCCCCTCACAGTCTCCTGTTACCCAGACTAAACAGCCCCGGTTCCCACAGCCTCTCCTCATAAGGAAGATGCTTCAACCCCCTGATCATCTTGGTGGCCCTGCGCTGGACTCTCTCTAGAAGTTCCCTCTCCTTTTTGAGCTGGGAGGCCCAGAACTGGATGGTCAGACTAAAAGAAATGGAGATGGCCTGCCTGCTGCCCCCTCATTCACAAAAATTGAATGTGTGTTTTTCTCCCTTTGCAATTAGCACTATTGGCCTTTCCTTGCTCCGGTCCATAGTTCCAATATGTTTTATACACAAGATCTGTACTTCAGAACAAGAGACTGGGTCCACAGAAGTTGCATGTGAAGAAACAGCAACTTCTTGGGGCATTACATATCTGTTTCTGAGTGTGAAAACCCCTTAAAACTTGCACATTGTTTCACAGGAATCATTAATCTGTCTATAAAGCATAGAATTTTTACCTTTTCACAAAAATTGATCTCCTTGAAACTGTGGAGGGAGTTTTTGGGAGGAAAAAGCAGCAGGATTTGAGCAAAATGTGAGTGCCAATGCCCCTAAGTGCTGCTGTTAGCTTCTTGCAAATTCTGAAAAAAACCCACCTGCCAAACTTGATGTCTCAAACATCTAGCATCTTCCATAGCTTCAGGAAAAGAGGATAGTCTCAGTGCCCACTCCAAGGTAAGAGTGCCATCTACTGAAGTAACACACTTCTTCCCACAAAAGAATGAGCTTGTAGTAGAGCTTTTTTTTTTGGAGTACTAATCCATCCACACCCATTCTCATAATTTATAAGGTTTAACTAGATCAGAGCCTGGGGTGGAATGGCTACAGGACTGCTCTGTAAGCTGTTTCAGTTTACTCAGATATGCAAGCTTAAAGGGGCATGAGAGCCAACAATATGAAATTATAGCAATTGATGGTGCTTCCATGTAAATCATCTTGTTTGCATTTCCATTTCCTGCCTCATTCACTGGATTAGATGGAAGAACACTGAGGATGGTCTGTTAGGTTGGATTTAACTCCAGTCTTGTTTCTAATCTCTTTGCTAAACACAAGATGATTTTACCTTGACTGCAGTTGAGTTTGCAGCTACTTTCCACCATCCTGGATTTGTTGCTGTTTGGTAACCACCCTCCAGTCTCTTGAGCTATCTGATCTAGCTTGGCCTTTCACAAGTTAGACTGGATTCAAGTGCTTGCAGAATGCTTAGGCAATGATTTATGATCAAAAGGGAGGACTGTTTCCTGGACCATTGTTTTATATTTGGATCCTCTCCTCTCATCATCTCTTGGCAGGCTGGAATTTGACTTTCCTACAAGCAAATACTTGTGAAAGCACCTCTATTCAGGCTGCTTGGTGCTTAGACAAGCTTGCTGAACAGAGGCGCTTTTTATGAAAGCTGAATGGGAAGCAAGCATTTGTTTGTCAAGTTGAGCAGCTCAGAAGTCTGAAGGAATTTCTGTCACTGGGGGACAGATATAGCAAAGGGGATCTATTAGAGAGAATACAGTAAAGAAAAAAAAATCATATGATCACAGAGCAGAGGGGAGCAAAGGAAGAGGAGGAGGATACGAGATAGATAATGAGCTTGACAATAGCCAAATAGAGTGTCATCAGGGGAGCTAGAGGACAGATCAAATGGTTAGCCTGTGAAGTGGAAAGAGCATCCAATGAGTCTTGCATGCCTGAAAGGATAATGGCATTTTTATTATCTCATTCCACACCCTGATCATCTCTCCATTTGCTCTCTGGAGCTGGCAGCAATTTGCACTGATTCACACGCTGCAGACATGATCAGCAGATCATACTGCAGGCAGAACTTGTCAAGCCTTTCCAAGTGAGTTGCGGATTTATTATGATATCTGTATGCATTTAGCCTTCTGGTGTTATGTAGGAATTGCTGGATGGTGATGATGGGAGAGAGGAACAGAATGGTGTAAAAAATTAGGAAACTAATTAAACTGGGAAGAAGTGTTGGATGCAAATCTGATTCTTTTCTCCTCTTTTTGCTACATTGTGCTCTGTTTTCTAAAGGAATAGTCTTTGCATTCATGTATTTCTCTTAACTGAATTGCAGAATTTAAATTGCTTTGTTCAGTAGCAGAAGAATATGTTGAAAGGATTGGTTGCTAATCAGATTTCTGTTGGTGGGAAATTTGTAGAAGTTTCATAGTTTAAGTGATGGCTTTCGCATAACTCAGATTGCTTAATTTACTAAGTAAATAAAGTCCTCATGGCACATTCATTCCTGAATGTGGGAGGGAAGTGAGAGAAGAAAATCAATTAGCCTGTGTAATATCTCCAGAGAAATGATCTGATTTATTTGGGTCCTGTGTTGTTGCTTTGTTTGCTTTATATGCTGAGGAGTGGGAAACAGTACGGTACTGTATTTCTAAAATACTGTGACTTGTATCAGGGTTTTGTTTAAAATTTGGGAGAGGTTTTGAAAAACAACTGGGATTTTCGGGTGCCTGATTTTGGAGTTTCCAGCATGAAATCCTCTGCTCTTGGAGGGAGAGACAGCTCAGGGATTTCTGAAACTCAGCCCCTCCAAAACATCTTTTCCAGGAATTTGAAATCCTTCATCGTGATTTCAGAAATTGGGCAATAAATAATAATGTAACTAAGAGCACATCAAGTGGGTTTATTTTGTGTTGATCTGTGGTAGAAATACAGCCACAAGCCACAGTAGCCAGCCCTCCCATACTGCTGTAGGGGAATGGGGAGCAGCTGTGATGGAGAAACAATTTTTCTGCAACTAGTGTGACGGGAAAGCGAGGGAGAGGAAAGGGCGCAGTAGGTGAGATTTGAGCACTTTAATGCTGATATAACTGGTGGAAACCTTGATTCTTGGTACCTACTGTGAGGAGCTTGCCCTTAGTGCAGTGATATTCAGACCCTTTTACTGGTATGTGTTGGGGCCAGTTTAGCTAAGTCTCAGATGTCAAGGTCTTGCTGTTTTGCCTAAAAAAATAGAAAATCATTGGATATCCTTGCTGAGAGAGCTTCTCTTCCTGTCCCCTTTAGGTGAGAGAGGAAACCAGCAGTGTGCTAACTTTATGCCTGGCTTATCTCTGAAGCATTCAACGAGTGCTGGGAGGAACGCCCTGGTTTGCTTATACTGTAGCACTCACCATTGTGTGATGTGGAGTGAGTTCACTACAGCCAGTGAAATTATATCTGATTGAAAACAAGTCACTCAGTCAATTCCAGTCCTTTGCTATTGAAGCATGATTAGCTACTATACTGTTAGTTTCTTATATCTTGGGACATTTATGTCCTGTTCCAGCTTCTAAACAAGAGCTGACACACCTTGAGAACCAGACATTGGTTTTCTTTTGTCAAGACTTAGAGTAGTATATTTTGGGGAAGAAAAGCAAAGCTCTTTTTTTTTTGGTGAGGGCTCAAGTGTGCGGCCAAAATTTGGAAACTGATTTATTTTGCTTTAACAAACATCTCTGCGACCTCAGGCTAAAAGTGGTGAAGATACCTTTAACATTACCCTCAAAAGCTTCTTCAAAGCATTGTTTAGTGAAATACATAATGAAATATTGCCCTTCCCAGGCTGAGGCATAACGTAATCATTCCAAGTGCTCATGTCTTCTCAGGAGACTGCAATGGAAAAGGAGTATTAAAATCCTTATAAGTTAATTCTCTGGAGTCTCTCCAGGGAAAAGGAGGAGGCTGTTATTGCATTGTTTTGAATGAGGCACTGTGAGATTTTTAACTTCTTGCAAATGTCCTCTAATGGCCCCTTCATATTATTGTTGCAGCTGCATCATTGAAAGATATACTCTATAGTCTCAGTGTACTTGTAGTATTTGTAGAAAATTTTGTAATTGCTAAGTAGCTGAATATAGTCTTGCTAGAATTTGATACACTAGAAATGAAAAGCAGAAGCTCTCATCATAGCCAAGAAGCCATCCCAGTTGGACTGAAAATATAAAGACTGCTTAATAAATGTATAAGGATTGAATTGGCTCACTTTGCTGGACACTAAAGTGTTTACTGTGCAAGTTTCTAGGGAAAGCAGAAGTTGTCTTTGACAACAAGTAGCATGTTTTCTTCCAGCAAATTATAACTTTTGCTCAAACTTCATAGATGGTTTGTGGGCAGTTTGGTTGTTGGAAGTTCACTCTTTCACAGCATTTTCTTCATATTCTATCTTTCTGTTTCCTGGCTGGTTGTTCAAGATAGATAACCAGCTAACGTTCTTTGGAGAAGGGTTGAAGAGGATGCTTCTCTACAGACAGCAGCAGTTTTGGTGGCACTAGGTTATCTGTTTAATTCTGCTCCAAAAATTGATGCTGTTCATTTTCAGCCATCTCTTTCCTTCTTTCTGGTCTTTCTGTTGGCCATGCTTTTCATTTCTGTTCCCAGGTGTCTGAATTCTTATTGGTAAAAAATTTTAACATTGCTGTTACAACAACATTACTCGGTAAAACAGGACAGACATAATGTAACCAAAGGTCAGATGCACAAAGATGTTAGACTGTAGTGAATCTATTTGTCTCTATTTTCAAAACTAATAATTAAAGTAATTTCTGAAAGTGTCTCTTCCCCAGCAAGTATACCATGGGCCAAAAACCAGACCCTTTAGTTACAATGACCTGTCCATTTGAGTGCGACATTTATAACCAAGTTACACTTCAGTGCATGATGTTTAGGAATGAAGCCTGAAATACTTGGGATGGTGAGTGTTTTTGATGCAAATATGTATGTCTGTGGTTGAACTCACATATTTATGTTAAACACTGTGATAACAGTAAGTCCATGTGTATGAAGCATTCTTGATGTATTAGTTCTCATGATCCAAATGAAATACACACACTTTGGTGTCTGGTCTACATATCAACAGGGACAGTGGCTATTGAAGACTAAATGTCCAGTTCAAGATTTTGTTTCTAGATTTAGGAACTTTCTTCATAGTGGGTCAGAAGAATTTTATTGAGAGAGTTGAATCATTTTTTGTGAGATTATTCTCATTGGAAGAAAGATTATGACAGAGAAAGGACAGATCTACAAGGAAACAATTCTGAGATTTCACAGCCTTCTTGTTTCAGAGATAAGATGCATAAGGAAGGAAGGTATTGAGTGTTGGGAGCACAAAGCTAGATTAATCTATATGGAGGTTTGGGTATCCACCTGAATGTAAAGTCCCGACTCTGCCAAAATAAAATTTCTAAGATTTTTTTGGAGAACAAGTGACTCTGGAGAATTTCATGAAAACCCTGGACTGAATTGTCCACCCTGTCCAACCCTTTGTTCAAACCAGGACAGTGATGAAAGGTATCAGACTCAATGTGATACTGCTCTCTATGAATCCAACTGCCAAATGAGCTATGAGAATTGATTTTGATTGAAGGTAAATTTAGAAAAAACAAGAAGAATTGAGAGAGTTCTGAGCAGAGCATAACTTAATTGGGAGTTCATGTCAGGTTTTTGAGATTAGCTTTGTCTAAATAAAAAATTTGAAATGAAACTGCTTTTTTTTTAATGTTTTGTAAGTAAGACATTATTGAGATGCATCTTTGTAGTATTTTTTAAAAGTAAAGCATTCTTATCTTTTTTTTTGAATCTTTTGAATCCAATTGACCTACGTTTTGAAGACAAACTTAGAAGAAACTTAGGTGAAAGATTTGCTTTTTTGTTGCAGGCTGACTGAAAATAAACTGGCCCTGAACATTTTCCATATCAGTTCACTCTGACAAGGATTTTTTCTTTTGCTTCAGCAAAATTTGAAAATTCATTGTTAGTGCAGATCTAAATCCAGATAGCTTCTCCACGGCCACAGTGCTGGTATAGGTGTTCAACCAGTGTAGGATGGGGATGGCAGAACTTCATCCTGCTTCTTCATATCCTTGCCTTTCCCTTTCATGCCAAACCTGCAGTCACAGGCCTCTCCATCCACCCAATTCAGAGTAAACCAAGAGGGTTTAAAAGAACTAGGGATATTCTCTGCTTATTTTTGATTTGTGTGTTCTTCTGTCCATATGTATGCGTATATGTCCACATAATTCAGAGGCATTAAACTAGATAATCCAAACCCACATGTTTAAACATCCAACCAAGAAGAACACTTCCGTCTATTGTTGAAATAACTGAAGCATGGAGACCTGACTGGAACTTTTTACTCTTTTAGCATTTTATTTTGTTAAAGAAAACACTTAAAAAAACCCCCAAAACAAAAAACAAACAAAAAAAACAAACAAAAAACCCCAAACCTAACTTTGTTTGCACTATTTCATGCGCTGAGAATTGATTTGTTTTGAGACATGTAAGCACTTGATTGTGGTAAAAAAGCCTTCTTGGCTTCAGTAAGGCCACTTAAAAGTATAAGTAGCTGCAGGACCAAGTTTATAATTATATATCTGTACAACACTAGTCTTTATAGGTTTATTCATTCCAATTTTAATTTTTCATTTCATAAAATCTATGATCAAGTTTTGGATACTGAACTAAGCTGATGTAGTCCCTTTTAATTTATGACTCAGCCCTTTTATTTTTCTCTGGAGCTTTATTTTTATTAGTTGCTTTCTTTTTTGTGCTGATGTGCAGCACATATTGTTAAAGCCATTTATTAAAGCCAGAATTTTACAGCACAGAGACTGTCCTAATAAGGGAAAAAACCTAACCCTTTATTGGTGAGGTAAGAGAAATCAGGCAGCAGATAATTTTTTTGCTGATTGAGAAGGATAAGGTGCGGTTTGGCAGGTATTGCATTGGTTTGGCATTTGCTGACACGGTTCCTCTTTTCTGCAGCTCAAATCCTTTGCACAGTAGACAGTGAGGAAGGGCTTTCCTCGTGCTTCCCTTTGCCTCTCCCTCCCTTCTTCCTTCTCTTTTTCACAAGTATTCGATGTTGTGAAATCTCCCGCACAAACTGGATGTGGTAATGAGAATTGTTTGCAAATATAAAGTGCCATACCATAATTGCCTTTTTAGGGAACTGCAGGCACTTTGGAACAGTTTTCCATATGGGTTGTTCTGGATCTGAAACATTGAAACAATCATCAGAAAAATCATGGTTTAGTCTCTCTTATCAAAAGTCTGTCACAGAAGACAGAAGATTCTTTAAATTACTCATCTATTTTTTTTTCAGATTGTTCTGAAGGCTTATATTGAGTTCCAAGTTTTAAACCAAGTTACAATGAACAAAGTTTCAAGTGAGGACGGAAGCTGGTATTTAAATTCTTTTCTTCCTCAGTCTCTGTTTAACTTTGGGTAACTCAAATATCAAGCCAAGTATTAGCTATGCTTAAATTCACTCTGTGCTGTACCAGGAGACCACAAGTGGTGTAAAGTAGCTGCCCCCTTCCCAGTCAACGCTCCGGTGTGGTTTTTTAACTGGAAGGAATAACGATTAACCTAGATACTAAATGTCCAGTTTTCTCCATCACATGCTTATTTGTTTTCTTTTGAGTATTGTAAGTTTGATGATGTCAGTTGTGAAGCAATTTTTTCCTCTTTTTTCCCCCCCATGATAGCAATTCTAGAGTACATATCCTGTTATTGTTGAGGTTAGTTTACTGTAGGTAAAGGATGTGAAAGATAAACGTGGATGATAATACAGCAGAAAAGAAAAATAAACAGCATTAGTAGCAGGGTTTGAATGTACCAGTTCACATTAAACAAAACATACAGATAAAACATTGTGAATAGTCTGTACACACACACAAAAAGCTTGCTGTACAATGACTTTTTGGGGGTTTGACAGAGTGTTTTTTTGTCAGATGCCTGTTTGTATTCAAGCCCTTCTTCCTCAAAGTCAGAATCTCTTGAATATTAGGGACTTGGCTGACTTTGTTGTCTTGTGTTTTTAATTTCCATGCACCATTTTTTCATATCCCTTGACCAAGAAACAGTAAGAAATAATCAGATTCTTGTCAGCAAAAGTGACCTGGCATGCCACCCAGGGAGGATGAGCCCTTTGCAAACAGTTTTGATTCTAAACTCTTCAGTTTGGTTTGATTCTGAATCTTTCAGATAATTTTCAATCAGGAGGATCTCATCCTGCTGTGGGTCTTTCAAGTAAAGGTTACTCTGTTACAGAACAAAAAAATCTGAATCTTGTTGCAGACAACTTAATGCCTTATTCATAAAATAACTAACTGGTGTGCTGTACATTTAAAAAATGTGAGAAAGCAGCTCCCATGGAAGCAGTCCATGTATACTTGTTTTCTTTCTTCTGATACTCTAAGAAATGTGGAGGCCTGTCTTAGAGGTGTGTCATTAAGAACAATGCACTTGTCACTACAAGATGTGAGAGTTTTGCTTCTGTTCAGTTTGTCTTAGCCAAATTGCCTGCAGATTTTTTTAACCATAAAAAATATATTACATGTTTCTGAACAAGAAGTTTTTGGCTTGCCAAATTCCATCTGCAATACATTCAGTGCTGGAGTTGCATCAGTATTATTACAGAAGTACCTTCTAGTATCATATCAGTTGCTGTCCTAGCATGATCCTTACTGCATGTTTTCATTGTTTTATTTTTCATGTTTCTGTGGTTTGTTGTTTTTTGAATTTTTTTTTTTTTTAGTGGCATTCATAACTCTGCAGTAGGATCATGGGATGAGTGAGCCTCACAAGGCTCAACACACTGTAGGTTTCAGCATCCTCAAATGATGTGGATATTCATCATCCACTGACATGGCCACTGTGGGATCTTTATGGTCTCTTTGTTCATTTTCAGGTTGTTCCTGTCTTCTCAGACTCTGCACATTACAATAGTTTTCCCCTTTCCCTCTTTCTTTTGTTTTTCACTTTCAGGTCTCTTGCTACTGTGTTGCACAATGTTTTGCAAATATCAGTTGAAATGTATTCCAACCATACTATATTCTCTTGCATAGTCTTTTATTTTCAAAAGTATTTTACCATTTTTAGCCTAATGTTGAATAATAACTTTGTGTATTTAGTGTAACATCCTTCTTTTTTTGTGAGGAAGAAGATTTTTAGGATTGCACTTCTCCCTCAGGAGAGGGATCACTGTCATGGATTCTGGGTGTGTTACAGTGGTGTTGTGCATCTTGGCCTTAGTCATCTGCCACCTCCTGGAACAGGAGTGGTCAGACACATTGTGTCAGCAGTTTTCTTTCTCAGGGTTTGAAAAAGCCCCAAAGCATAATTAGCAGAGGTGACATCTGCTTCCAAAGCTGGCTGAACTTTTACTTCAGTTAGGTTAAGGCTGAGAACTAACTTTCTTCTACTTCCTCAATTGCCTTTACCATAAAGGCTGTAGCAAAGCAGTTTTGAAGCACTCTGCAAATGCAACATTTCCTCAAGACTTGCTATAAAGTTCTCTTAACAATGTAGCAATGCTATCGTGGTATTCCTGACAGTCCTTATCTATATGTCTGCGAATGTTTCCCACTGACAGCATGTGCATTAATGATAATTTGCATCCCATCCATCTGAGGAAAAACATTCCTGTCTTGTGCATGTCTGAGAGCTGCATTTTGGTCCTTTGTTGTTTTGGGGTAGCTACAGGGTTAATTCCTTACTTGATTTCCTATATTCTTCTCTCTCTTTCAAACTCACTCAACAGTGTGATGTGATCAGGTAGGAGGTAAATTCTGGCTTGGTACGTCTCATCCAGTCCCATGCCCCTGAACTTTGAAAGGTATTGCTCTGAATCTATGAAATTATATTTGTTTCTGTTATATTCTCTGTGCGCTAGTTGTTTCTCATATTGTTCTGCCCTGATAGTCGTATTAATGTGTTTTCTTTCCCCAGAGAGGGTACAATTATGGCTTTCACAAGATTATAGCAGGCAGAGATTTTGCTGTTTGGTACTTAGTGCCTGGCTTTCAGCCCCTTCTAGCACTGCTCAAGATGTATGACATAATTTCAATGAGAGCCTGAGTACTGAAAAGGCTGATAGTGTTCCAAGGGTAGGCAGTAAGGAGGTTTAGGGTTGAGAGAATTTAAGGCACAGGGCTCACAGGTGTGTAGGAAGAAGATGGAGACACTCATTAAAATGCCATTAGGTGAGGAGTGACAGGAGCTGCCTGGAATGTGAGAAGAAATTGGAGAAGTGGAAAAGCTGCTGGAGAGCTGAAATAGAGGAGAAAACCATTTGGAAGTTTTTCCCTGTAATGTAGGAAAGTAGGCAGTAAGGCCTTCCCTGGAGCTTACCAAATCTTTGCTAATTTTGTGGGAATATTTTGAGCAAAATTTGGGCAAGGGTCCAGAACAACTCTTGTACGTGCTTATAGTTATGCACTAATGCTAGGAGTTACTCTGTCTCATACTCATCTTGAACTTCCAGAAAGAAGCACTTGTAAGTACATTCAACATTATCTACCTAATTGGCATAGGTATGTTCGTATTTAAGTTTTATGCTTATGTTTGCAATAGACCAATTTGTCTTATAGGACCTTATTGATATAGGTAACACCCATTGTGCTAGCCTCTGGATCCCCAAATGGAGGATTTTTTTGCTGTACATTCCTATACATTAGGTGGGAACTGAATCACAAGGGACTCATCTAGGACACAAGTATCTCATGCAGGAATATGTGGCAGAAAAGGGCCAAATGAAGCCTTCTAAATCCCATATTTTGTATCTTAATTACCAGCATATTAGTTTGAGCTAAAAACAGGCTTATTCTCCAATTTGGAAGACTGCTCATCCACAGTCCTTTTTATTACCTCATAGCTGCTAAAGTTTAATGTCTTCAGAAAAATGATTACCCTATTCATATTGACTCAGTAATCTGTTATTTGAGTTGCAGTAACAGGTTGGACTACACTCTTTGTGAGCAGGAATTCAAATTATCTTATGTTTGTTCTATTTCTTTATTTCTAAATATTCTGCAATTTGCATTGCCATATCCTTGCTTGCCAAAAGTTGTATTTTCACAAAAATGTATTAAATGTAGACTTACTATCCAGCACCTGGTTTTTGGCCTCTCCCAGTTCCTTTCAGGATGCATCAAATCATAGAATCATAGATTGGTAGGGTTGGAAGAGACCTTTAGAGATGATCTAGTTCAACACCACTGCATAGCAGGTCCACCTAGATCAGGTCACATGGGGACCTGATAGGGACATGTTCAAGCAGGTCTTGTAGACCTCCAAGGAAGGAGACTCCATAGCCTTCCTGGGCAGCCTGTTCCAGTGCTTCCTCACCCTCACAGTAAAATAGTTTTTTCTTATGTTTAAATGGAACTTTTTGTGTTCCAACTTCATCCCATTACCCCTTGTCCTGTTGCTAGATACCATAGAAAAAAAGGGATGATCCAGTCTCCTGACATCCATCATTTAGATATTTGTAAGTATTAATGAGATCCTCCCTCAGCCTCCTCTTCTCTAGACTAAACAACCCCAGTTTCCACAGCCTTTCCTCATAAGAAAGATGATCCAGTCCCTTGATCATCTTGGTGGCACTGCATGGGACTCTCTCCAGCAGTTCCCTGTCCCTCTTGAGCTGGGGAGCCCAGAATTGGACACAAGACTCCAGATGAGGCCTCACCAGGGCAGACTAGAAGGTGCATGATTCTTCAGTGACAACTTTCATAAAAGGGTAAACTAAATTGCATCTCCCTTGCAATGTACAGTTTTTGTAGGATTAAAATACCTCTGGTGTAGAGCTGGTGTTTTCTCAATCCCCATTTGGGAATCCCTCCACATCAAGTTGGTTTTCTGCACCTGTTGAAGCTTGAGAAGTAGAAAGGTTTGGTAGCAAACTAACTCCTTGTTTCTCAGTGGTGGACCCAGTAATAAACAGACTGAGTATCCTGCACCCCATTTTCCATACTTTGAGGCACTTAAATGTATCTCAGTTCACAATGCACTGTTTCAAAAAGATTCCAGACTGTGCTGAGGCTTGCTGACCTTTACGGAAAGCCTGAGGTGCTTTCACAGTGACATGCCCATGAGATCCCTTGGGCAAAACTAGCTTTTTCACCCTTCCTTTCCCATTTCCTGGCAGGCACAACTCTTTAAAATGAGAACTACTGATTTGGAAATATCTAGTAACAGAAGATATTGCACAGAGGAGAGGCAGACTACCACTTACTCAGAGAGCTCAGAGGAGGACACCTCTGTGTTCAGTATGCCAGTAAAAAAAAATATCCTAGGATAATCAATTTTACCAGTGGCTTTCACACACTTTCAGGCAGAGTGATGAAAGTCAGCATGGTGCAGCTGTTAGAGATGGTTCTTGAAGGAAGGAGTCCACATACCTACAACTCCCTTTAGAAACTGATGGAAAAGCTTATGGTAGCTTCAACAGGTTTTTGGAGCAGGTGTGAAGTAGTACAGCCAAAGTGAGAATCTTATCTGCCGTGTGGCTTAAGCTAAAAGAAGTATATTTGTATACGTCTCTGTTTTTCCGTTGCATTAACTGGCATTAGAGTAGTAATAATACTCACCATGAAGAAGTCAGAAGGGGCTGCAAGGATTAATTAACATTTGTAAAGCACATTGAGATCTCTTGATGGAAAGAAGTTAGAAAGAAGCCAAAAAGAAGTTAGAACTTTTGATGGAAAGAAGGTAGCAAGTGCCAAGTGCTTAATGTAACAATGAAGGGAAAATAGACCTCAGTCTGCGTTCACTTCTGCAATGTAATGAATTATACCAGAAGCCTTGGCTTAAAAACTTTTGTGTGTGTGTGTGTAATGATGAATTTTTAGATTAACTTTTCTTTAGAAACGTTAGTTGCATCTGTAAAAAGTCTTCACATCTTGGTGATGGAAAGTTATCGTTTCTTGTCTCCTCACATAGTCTGCACTTGCAGTCTGTTGCTGTTACCCATATTGGTTTCTTACCATGGCAGCTTGTTGCTATCCTCTCAACCTTGTTGCCCACCTCCTCTCATTTTCCTTCTATTGTTGGTCACACTCATCTGTTGGTTCACACTCATCTGCTTTGCTTGTTCACTTTACCACCCTAGAATCATCTGCAATTTCTTTCAGGCATGCAATGAAATGCAAATTGCACTTCTAGGGCAAGCAAATTGTTATTTTCTTCTGGTTCCTAGGTTTTATTTGTTTGGAGTTTTTTTAAATGGTTTATAACTTGTGGACTATTCGTTAGTGAATCTTTGAAATGGGAGAGGCTTTTGTTGGACATGAGAGTTCTGCGAGAGGTTGGGCTTTTTACCATCTATAAAAAGCAGTGGCTTTTAGATCTGTATTTTCAGCATTATAGATTAGTTCTCATGAACTCAATTGGCTTTCCACAGACTTTCTCCAATAGTTTACACCGAGTTGTTTGGTAGTCTCTTACGAGTAACTTCTCCTGGAATAAGGATCACAGTAGAGAAATATAAGAGGAACAGGTACATCTAAGGGAAAACTAATTGAAAAGTTAAAGCCAGGATATTTTATTGTGTTTACGCGGGTGTAGTTGCAATGGCTGCGTTTCAAACTTCCAGCTGTTTAAATCATGTAGAGCTGTTATACGATGTCTGCAAATCATTTTAACATTAGTATGCTGTTCAAAGTGCTGTACGTGACCTTGTATGTCTGTATGGGCCTGTTTTATGGAAAGGGTTTTTTACCTTTCGTGAAGGTGAAAGACACATCGGGATTAACTTTCAGAGAGATGCATGGAATGTATCTGCCCCTAATCCTGTTAGCAAATGACAGGATCTGCACTCATAATTCCTCCACTGTCTCACTGAAAATGTCTCCTAATCACCTTGGCTGTTGACAGTAGGTTTCTTAAACACCTGAGAAAGAGACAGATGCTTGTCCGTGTTAAAAGTGAACAGCCATGAATTTCTCTTGAAACCAAATCTGCACCTGCATAGAATCCATGAGTTGTGTGCATGGGGAATTAGTACCAGAAAACTTTGAGACATCTGATTTTCATTATTACTTTTTTTTTCCATTCACCATATGTTGTATATGTTGTAGCACTGAATATATTTGTAATGCTGTATCTCCCCTGAAGTGGTTTATTTCAGTTAGCATGAGGCTTCACAGCCTGCTCTGTTTAGGTGCTTGTTCTGCTCATACATTTCAGCTGCTTTCCTGTTTGCAGTGTTTATTTTAATATTTAGTCTACTGTGATATGTTAAGGCTGTGTCCTCTGCTTGCATATTTTGTGTTGAGAAGCGTGGAGGAAAAAAGATTATTCTAAGATTATCTGGATTAATATCTGGTGAAATTATTTTTTCAGGCTTCCTGTGTGCAAATATATGTCTTGTACCTTGTTTGTGGGACATAGTCTTAGCTGTACTTATGAAAGCTCCAGCAGATATCTTCAGGGACCTGTCTTGCTCTGAGCAATAGTCATTTAGTTACAATTTCTAATCCTCTGGGAAATACAAGGAGTTTTGACACTTCACAGAGGCCAGGCAAATAGTAACATCCATACTTACGATGAATTGAGCAACAAAACTGGCAAGTTTTGACTGTTTGTAGGCATTTCAGATCACATAACATTACAGCAAGGTCAAAGGAGTTACTGAGAGATGTCTAGGTAGTCACAACTTGCTATCCTACAGTTTTCATTCTGTCAGTCATGGTGAGTTTTGGCTTTCAAGGTTCTGGACAGCTGTGTGAACCTGGCTTGATGCTAGATGTTGATAGCAGAGCCTCTTACCCAGTCCTGGTGCTTTCGTTGTCCTTGCTACTTCCCAACATATATTACTCCCTCTTCCCTGTCTTCCGAGTGTTTCTCCATCAACCTTTCTCTGTTCACCATCTCCTGCCTTGCAGGGGTGTAGGCTCCTTATCTATTGCTGCTGTCTGTTTCTCCTCTCTCCCTTTCCCCCACTTAGGGAGACATCTCATTTCTTCCTACAGCCTCAGTCCCTATTTGATTTCTGCTTCCACATTACTCCTTCCTGCCCTGCTGATTCTCTGTCCCAGTCTTGTTCAAATCCATAACTAATTTCAGTGTCAGTCCTAAATTAGAAACTGTTTTGGTTAAGGAGCCATAGCCATAGCCTATGTACTGAACCACCCTAGGCACAGCTGCATTTCAGTGGTA
Organism: Urocolius indicus; assembly: GCA_013401255.1. NCBI lineage: Eukaryota > Metazoa > Chordata > Aves > Coliiformes > Coliidae > Urocolius > Urocolius indicus. The sequence goes on along the minus strand of WBNH01006308.1, from coordinate 120,885 downwards.
GATGAACCTCCTTTCCTGATGGTTCTAGCACTATTGGTGGGTGTTGTCCCTGATCAATGGGATCAATGTGATGTCATGAACTTGCCCCATGTAGAGTCCTGGCCTATGGTTCTTCGTTATGTGCTGCAAAACTTGGCAGGCAAATGAAGACTAAGTACAAATGCAAAATGAGATTCTGCTTATAGAGATGATTTGTCATCTTTGAAAACCAAACCCACGTTTTATGTCAAATTTCACATCTTATTTTGTCAGGGTGGATGTTGAATAGATATATATTGAAAGTTGATTGTGAGTAGATTGAGTGTGGTGGTGGAGGATTAGAATGTGTCACTGAGATTGGTTGAGATGTTAATGAATCCAGTGATTCTCTGAGCTAATATTTTATTGCTTGTCCTTATTTGATACTCAGTGGAGCAAGTAGAGGTTGAAACTAAAGAAGCTTCCTTTGTGTGAGACCTGTCCTCATGGTCCTGCACTTTCTTTTAAAATACAGTTGTCTTAAAATGCAGCAATCTTATTAATCTTTGTGGAGGGAATGAAATGCAAGCGTTGGTTTATTAAGAGGCTCTCTGTTTCCTAGTGTGCTCTGTTAAACAAACTTTCGAGGTAGGTAAACAGGGTGAAAGTAAAGAAGCAGATGAAATTGAAGGCTGGGTCTCCAGCTGAGCAATACATACGTAATTTATAATAATTGGGTTTGTGTTTTCCTGAAATGATAGCCTTGTTCATGTTTGCTAGTTTTAGAAGCATTCAGCATACTGTTTTTGAGTAAAAAATAACACCAGAAGGAAGATATTTTTTTTTCAAGTTTGGCTTTATCTTTTTCTTCAGAAAACATTACCTGCTGCTGTTATAGAGCTAAACTGGACACTAAACGGAGCAGAGTGAAAGCCAGTTCTCCTTCCATCCAGATTTCTTGCTTTTGTCTCTATAGCGAAACCTTGCTAAAATATCCCTTAATTCTATCATTGCTGTAGTTACAAAATGAGGGAGGCAGTCTGTACTCTGAGCACCATGCTCTTTAATGCTGATTTTAGCTTGCCTAACTGAGGTAGTGCTTACAGTAGAAAGGCTTATTTGGAATGTCTGCGTTTTTTGCCATTTCTACCCTCAGAACTGAACTATTAGGAGCAAACACTGGGATGTTGTAAAAACTGTGGCATAAAAAACGTTGAAGTTGCTATCAAATCCTCATCCCAAGTTAAAGAAACACACAAAGTGCAATTCAGCAGGAAGGTATTTGTTGTCAGTCTAATGAATAAGTTGTATCTATTGTATTTTATCTCCTTGTTGTTCATTAATTTACCCCTCTCAAAGTATATTCAGCATATTCTTTGTATATAGGACTGAGATGGACCTTGTTCTGTTTAGTCTGCACTTTTGAGTTGCATTTTGGGAGTCCCTACTGGAGGATTTATGGCTATGTTCAACAGTAATGCTCTCTTGTATTTAAAGGGAGGTGATTACATCAGAAAACTTCACCAAAACCAGACTTTTACTGGAGGTATAGGCAAAGTGAACGATGGTGTTGGGAATCCGTTGAAATGGATTATGACTATTGTGCTTGAATAAAAGAAAAACTCCACTTCCTAATGACAACACAATTCCACTCCAATCTCTGGTGGAAAAAATATGCTGCATATGATGTGATTATTTTTTTTAAATGTTATTTTTAAGAACAGTTTCTAATATTCATTACTGAGAAAATAAATATATTTTATATGCATGCATGTAAAATTGTATATAGAGAAAAATAGCAGCTGGGGCATGGAAAATTGTCCTGTGCTTTTGTTCAGTTTGCTTCTCATAAGGCTTCAGAGTTCCTTGCATGCTTTTGCTCCAGGTTCCCCACAGGCTGTCTGATGGAGTGTCCATTCCTAGCTTATACTTACCTCAGTGTCATAGTTTAATGACATGACTATGTAGGATGTCAACATGACTGAGAACAAAAGTCTTCCTCATGCCTTCCTTCTCTCCTTTGCCTTCATTTAAAGATCTCTGATAGATAACGTAGATGATGTTATGAATGTTTTGTGAGTTAAAAAGATAATTAGAGGAAATATGTAGCTTGAGCATGACATACTGGAGAAATTAGTTTGCCTAAAGGTGCCTGTAAGAAAATTTACTTTTCTTTCGGTAAATCTTTTGTGTATTTTCTAGGAAGACCACAATTCTCAGTAGACAGGGAAGTTTTTTAAAGTTACAAATGCTCAAATCCATTGTCATATTTAATTCCTTCCATCTAAAACAAATCTCTCAATCATGTCAGTTGGAGGTTTACTTGCAATGAAATATAAAAGAGGAGTTAGTTCTTAACTTTGTATACATTCAGCAACTAGCAATTTGAGGGATAAAAGTGCCTTGAGAGCCATATTGAATATAGAGGCCTCAAACCACAAGAAACAAAATTTCTGATTTGGCTTTGTAGCAATTGTGGATTATACATTTAGAGGTGAATCCTGTTAAGTCCTTGTTTATGCTTCAGCTAGACAAATGCTCATTATTCTCAATGCCTGAAATGTTACTGGGTAAGGCGGTGGCATAAATTATTTTGGATTTTATATGCAAGAAAGCACCTAGACTCTGAGCTGGTGGTAGCAAACAAAAAGCAATTTGCTATGGAGTCAACAAATGCTGCGTCAACCACAGTGGTGTACCTAGCAATTGGGTTTCACTCCCACTTTTCAAAGTTCGAAAATGTAAGCTTGCTTTGCACACTTTTTTGCATGTTTGTCATCTGCCAGTGCAACACATTGCTGAGTGAATTCCACTAAGCTTCAAAGAAAGCAGTAAAAAAGTAACAGTTATAAGACAGAAAGCACTTGGCCAATTATTGTTTCCTGCTCGGTTACTTTTGAGGTTTTTTTCCATTTCGTGTGAAACTTCTAAATTAAAATAGGTTAATAATCTGCACTGCTTTCTGATAGGTTAATGTGCAGTCTTTTTGAATGACATAAAACTGCAGAGCATTACAGACTTCACATGTTGAGAAAATTACATACTTTTCCCTGGGATATTTCCAACAAGTGCTTTTATCTAAATATAATACACGTTGGAGGCAAATTTGACATTGTTTCAGTAGCCAAAGTTTTTTACCCTTCATATTAACGGCCCTGAGTGCAATTTATGCTGAGATACTCAGAGGCAACTTACCAGAGTTATTTGAATGTGGCTGGAGAATCTGCTTGCATTTCATATTATGAAACAGATCATCAGTTTTCTGCCACGAGGAAATAAATAAATAAATAAATAAATAGACATGTGCATGACTCATTCTGCCTTTATGCAGAATGTTGCAGTGATGTTAGACTGGCTCCATCTACAAAGTCCAGATTTTAGGGCTTAAATCTAAAACCAAAGCAACACTGTCATTATGAGAAGCAAACTGCAAGAAATGAGACAAGGCATTGGAAATTCTGGGCATCTATGCAACTGAAACAAATTTTCACTGGAAACTAGTAATTTGGGAAGCCAGGATCTGTCCTAGAGTCTTCAGTGACATCTTTAGCAATGAAATAAAACCCTTGGCTACTTTTGGCATGAATCGATAGTTGATTTTTGTCATCAGTTTGGAGTAATTTTCCCTTGTAGTTATTGGCTTGGATATAACTTTTTATCTTACATTCTTTGATATGGATGGTTTGCACCTCGGTTTTTAAGAAATAAATTGTTAAAAGGTGAATGTGTCTACTCTTTCTTTACTTGTGCAAAAACCTGAATTTGAAAAACATCAAAAGGAAGGAAAGCATAAAGAAGAAAATACACAAGCTGAACCTCTCTTAAGAACTTCCTCATACTCAACTATTTCGTCATGCAAACAAAATAACAATCTCACAACCAGATCCTTAACCTATGCAAACAAAATAACAATCTCACAACCAGATCCTTAACCAATGTAAATAATCTAAAGATTTTCCTCAGATTAAGCAAAAAAGTAATTGTTAAAATGCATGCTGTTTTATCTTTTAGATGTTTCAGATAGAAGTTTAAAGTAGGAAAAAGGCTTCTAAAGATATGGTAGGAAATTAAGGATACCAGATGTGACAGAAAAGAATATTCTGCTAACTCATTGAATCATCAATTAGTCATCAGTAAAATAATAATCCTTGAACCCTTTGGAGCCATGGAAATAAGAAACACATAGTATGAAAATGATGTACATGACCAGACAATACACTGAGAGATTGTGTCACTCTTTTTTTTTCCAGGGAACTATGTGAATATCTGGTATACTGCTCAGGAGTATAGGCTGTATAGCTCTGAATGATGTGTAGTTGAAAAGAATAGAAATACTTGTGAGACAGAGATAAGTTACGAGCAGAATGAGAAGGTACGTACCTTCTGTATCTGGAAGGCTGTAGTGTTTAAGTCCAGGAGATACCACCATATAATCTAGTCTTTTCATACGTAAGAGACAATGTAATTTCATTAAGCTGTGTCTATAATGATCCCAATAACTGGTGTTGTACTGTGGTATAATTTCCGAAAAGGTATCTGTCTTAATGTGGAGATGCAAGAGATGGATGTTCCATCATTTCTTGTATGTTTTAATCACCCTCACTGTTAAAAACGTGTGCTTCATTTCCACATTTAGTTTGCCTGGGTTTAATTTCCAGCCATTGGTTAATTTTAACCACTCGTCTGGCCTACATTTAATGTGAAAAAAATGCTGCATGTCAAATTGAGAAATATGTAAGAAATATGTGTGTTAATAACAGCATTCATGCACAATATTGGACTAAGAACTGTGGTGGCATGTCTGCCTGTCTCCAACATAATCCCCTGTTTTCACTCACTACATCTCTTTGAAACATGAGCATTTTGGACTGGAATTCTGCTGATTGCCTCATAAAAATGAATCTTCTCGAGCAGGTCTGAGCAGAATTCTGGCATCTCTTGTTGAATTATGGAGATTAGAATTATGGATTAGAAGAAACATTTTCCCCATAACTGCCCCCCTCCCCATTCACCACATTTTTAGATATTATTTGAATGAAATACAGCTGACACTTGACATGCAAAGCTTGACAGAGCCATAATCCTCTGGGATCATGTGCATTTGTTTTTTTTTTTTTGAGGTGAAGATTTATCAGCTGCTTATATCCATGTTTTGAAGTGTATCTATCATAACACCAATTAAAACAACAATAAAAAATTAGAAGCACATGTGATCACAAATAAAACAAGACCAAATATCAGCAGTGACACAAAGAATACTCCCCAGTGGGTGTTATAATAGAGTCCATCCACATCCCACCCATCCTTTCAGGAAGAGCCTGGGTAAATAGAAAGGCTTTCTAAAAGCACAGAAGGACAACAAATGCAGCTTCTATAGACCAAGTCTGGCAGTGAAATTTGTCATCAAGGACATTTTACTGACGTCCTCCATCTGTCATCAATTTAGAGATACATGAGTCAACAGATATCACTTCAACTCCTGTAGTAAGAAATAATGAAGGATGAAGGTCTTAGAAATAGCTTATGTTGCTAAGTGGAGTTGCAACAGGATGAATGATCTTATTTCTTGGGATGGACCACAGAGAAAATCAATCTGTAATAAATGCAAGTGAAGTTATGTGGGAAAGAGCTTGCTGAATAGGTACAGTAGCATCTAATTGAAGTAGGCATTCAGAGGGCAGTGCTGTGAATGCAAGGTGTTTCTGCAAAAAAAGAGAAAGGGTAGTCAGACTGGCATTTGAGAGAATCACGGGGAAAAGAAGAGGCAGATGTGGGCTGCCTCTTTAAGATAAAAATCTATTCTTAAAGGCTTTTGTTCTGTTTTGAAAATTTTTATGTATCTCTACCATCCTCGAGGTAGAGTCAAATTTCAGATCCACAGCTCTTTTTTCTTCCTGCCTCATCTGGAATGGAGTAGTGTGATCCAGCTTAAATCAGACATTGGGTTTTTTTCTAGCCCTGTGAAAAATTAATTTAGATTCATCAAGTTTAGCTTAGGACATTGAGAGGAGGCAGTCCTACAAATTATTAAACTTCTCTTTAATCAGACTACATGCCATTTAGAACAGGGACCAGATCTTCCCCTGTCTTTATAAAATACCTATTGTCGCAAGCTCCTGAGCTGCATGAGGAAATTTTGGTGTTGTCATAATTCAGAAGGTGATAACAATGTAGTAATACTGGACAAGAAATTTTAAAACCAAAGCACCTTAGATAATATTTGAACTAATTTGTGGTTTTAAGTAGAAAACAATTGAAGCTGGATTATGTGAAATGTTTTCAGCCCCATAATTATCAAGTTTGTTACTGAGTTATGACTTCAATTCAATGCTTGCCATAAAATAGGATGAGTAACAAACCTCTCTGAAGAGGTTCTGAGGCAGAAAGCCCCACTGTCTATTTCAGTCCTGGGGACATAAATCTGTCCTATCTGCTCACCGGCCTGTTGTTTGTTTTTATCCCTATCTAATGTGGTGGGAAATGTCCTCTCACATAGATGAAATGCTCAATCTCCTGTACTTGAGTTCTATTACATCAGAAGTATGATAGACTCAGTGCTAATGTTTTACTAGAACAACTTACTAACTCCTCTATGTAAGGAGGTTATGGTGCTTTTCCTCATGCCAGAAACATAGAGAAGGTAACAGGAGAAGCAGCCAACAGTCTGTTTTGGTTTGTTTGGTTTTTTTTTTCTTTTGGTTGACATTTAGACTCAGAGTATGTTATCTTTGTTATCAAGTTGTAGGACAATTTCCAAGTCCTCATCTTTTCATCTGCATATTTAATAAGAGATGTCACAAATCCGAAGGCTTGCCGTACCTCTTTGGGATCACACCACGCTGTGCTCTCATTGCATGAGATAGCTGGAACACCTAACCGTAGCATCAGTCTTGCCTGCAAAGACCTTGAACAACTATGTGGAAGATGACAAATGGATATGAGTTTAGTTTAATTTTGTTGTGGGATGTGTATGCATGCTAGGTAGCAAGGCTCTTTAAGAGTGGAGAATCGGCAGGCTAGTGTGGATCATCAGATTTCCATTTATCTTATATACAGAGGTGATATCTTGGAGTCATACTTTTCATTATTTGTTTTCTTTTGGTCTAAAGAATGTAAAAAGATGTAGGCAAGGGGAAAAAAGCTCTGAAGAGCTCTCACATTGATTTTGCTAGTGATGGGTAGCTAGAGAGAGCAGTAACAGTGGAGTAGTGAGCGTCGGTCTCCCCACTCCCAGTGGAGGATGCATGAACTCATGCGCCTGCCTGTGATTTACTTTTTATGTGAAATGAGTTTGACACTCTAGGCAAAAAGAGGAGATGGCTATTTAGATAACTCAGGAAAAGAGAGTAACATACCAGTTGAGTTAGAATGAACAAACTCAGTGCATGAGGACTGAAAGTCAAGATGAACACTGTAGTCAGAAGAGTGTATTTTTCATGGGCAGGAATGGCATTTGTCTAACTTGCACCATCTTTCCAGTGACTGAATATCTCATGGAAACTCATTGGCAGTTGGGGTGACCATATTGAATTGCTGCTGTCAGTTTTCACACAGTGTGGTCATTAGCCCATTAGTTAAAATAGGCAAACAGAACCTGTGTTTTCAGTCTGTTCTACTGTCAGTCTGTGATAGCTAGTTAGATCCACTCAATCAAAGTTTGTATTTCTGGGTTAAGCGAAGCAGCCTGTAGAAGTACAATCTGGGAAGCAGTGTTAAACATGATTGTAAAGAAAATACAACAAAGATTTATAAAATACTGTTATTGATTGCTGATCTAGCTGTTTCCAGATTAATGGGGATGTTTCGTGTATCCATGCTGGTGAATGGAACTGAATACTTAGGGTGATCCTTATGGGTGAAGCCCATATCTGGGGTACTTGCTTGTTGCAGAAAAGCGAGCACATGCAGCAAGGCAGTGGATACACTTAAAAGAATATTGAGAGAGATTGTCAGCTTTCTTAACAGGTGATCTGGGTGACAAGTGTCCACGGACAGGAAATACATCTGTATTCTCATTTTATTTATTTAATTGGTACTATTTGCTGGGAGGTTTTTTTTTTTCTTTGCTTATGTTATTTTTTTTTCTTTAATTTTCTAGATTTCTGAGCAACTAGTGGTTATAAAAAGGCATTTTAATGAGGCTCTTAAGAGTGATTGTTCTCCTTGCTGTGTAGCAATGTTCTGTGTGAGTATAGAGAGCAGGATAAACTACTTGATCCTCCTGTGTTCTCACTGTAAAGACAAATCCTGAGCCATAGGCACTCAGTCATGATCATTACCCAGCTGCTACAGGCTAAGAGCAGCATGCCATGTCCTGAGCCCTTATGTTTGAAGTCCTGAGCTAAAAGGATGATAGGCTTCTTGCAGCCAGAATATCTTAGTAATGAGTAGGCTTTCTGTGGTCAATTTGCATATGCAGAAAGAGTCTCTTTCTTCTGCAAATTAAAGATTCTTTGGTTTATTTTTGTACTTTCTGTTCTAGACCTAAATGAAATGTCACCTTTTAAATTGCTTACAAATGGCAGGAAGTGTTTTTCTAAGCCTTCCCTGAATCACCTCTAGTGATTTTAATTCATCTCCTTCCTTTCTTCCTCTTTCACCTACTGAGATCCTTCATGACTGTGCTGTTCATGGTTTTCACTCTCTTTGTGAGGAGCTATTTCTACAAAGACGAAGTTGCAAACTCTTGGAGTGGAACATGAAAGTAGCAAATCAAATCCTTCATGCAATGAGGCCAAGAAAAGTTGCATGGGATGAAAAGGCTGTTCCAAATCTAGCAAGTTGCTCAGCCATGTTGGATTTTTAATTTTTAAGGGAAAAGTGGGATAACTGGATATCTGATGAACCTATACTTTAATCCTTCTTACAGCAAAGGAGGAAAATTATACCAGGACAAGGTGGTGGGAGAGGCAGGGAACCAGAGTCCGATTCATGACTAAATAAAAATGGTTTAGCTGCATTTAATGCTAAAATATTCCTTGAAACACAAGCTTAACTTTGCTTGTTTTTACTTGGTGCAGAATTCTTTTTCCTCTATGTGCATTGCTGTCCAGCTAACTTAAATAGGTGACTGCATAAGGAAGGATGACTTCTTAACTATCACATATCAGACCATTGCTGGAAGCAAAGCACATGAATGCACTGATTGGATCTGGCATGTTTTAGCTTCCTATTTCACTTTCCCTGTACAAAGAGATAAGAGGAATGCAAGCTTTTCTCTTTATCTCACCCAGTAATAATGCACCTCAGCAAAGATTTGAATGGGCTGCAGGATTATTAGGATTGTAATGTCTTGCTTTCCTTTTCAAGTAGGATGAAACTAAATGCAATCATCTGTTGAGTCAGATGAACACAATGCCTTCTCAGCTGTAGACTTTCATCACAACAGTGATCTTGTATGATTTGGCCTGGCAGGGGTCTGGGCTCACAAAAATTTTGTAGGTGTCAGATATTTGGCACTCAGAACTGAGTACTGAGATACGTTGTCATATTGATGTCTTCCTGTTCTCTAGACTTTCACTTTTGGAATATTGACACCATTTTAAACGTGTAGTATTTAGAGGAGGCTAATGAAAATCTGCTCAGCTCAGTCCAATTCTAGGTCTATGGGCTTGTCCGGTAGTTTGCTCAAACACTTTTCTGTATATTCTGGCAGCATCATGGTGCAGTCTAGCAGACTGTTTGCTCAGCTACAGAGCAAGGCTTTTATAGTCTTGATATTTTCTAGGAGTCAGCTAACTGTGTGATGTGGCTGCTGCCTTTAGTAGGACTATTTGTCAAGCCTATTTCTGAAAAAGAAAACAAAACCAAGCTTTGAACCTATGCATCTGTACTTCACAGAATATTTTCCAAACAGCATGTGGAGCAACCACTGTAGCCATGCTTACTGTGCTCTGCTCAACTGCTTTTTGGAATTTTTCAGTCACAATGTCATATATGCTATAACCTCTTTGTTTCCCTATCCCTCATGCTCTGTTGCAGGCTGTCATACCAGAGAAATGATGACGATGAGGAAGAAGCTGCCAGAGAACGTCGCCGACGGGCTCGACAAGAGAGGCTGCGGCAAAAGGAAGAAGGAGATCTACTGGGAGAAGGAACAGAGAAATCAGAAGTTAATGCCCAAAACAAGTAAATATCTGACGTTGTTTACTCATGAGTCAACAGTAATTTTTGTTCTGAATAGAGAAGTATCTTGAAGAGGTCTGTTTTACCACTCAAATTTTAAGCACCAGCTTTGGCCATCCTTGTTCTGAAGAGGACCTAACACTGGCACTGTGAAGTGTGCCACGGGCTGTGTCTACCTAGTGGGGTGGGAGCATCACTAGAGCTGGACTTGAGGCCACACTCACGACCCATTCCCAGGGTATCCTCAGGGCTGTGGGGTAACTCAGCTGAGGCTCATGGAGGGTAACACCTCTGATGCATCCTGTTGTCAAATTGCCTCAGGCATGACTGTGTTTGATCTCAGAAACCTCCAAATCTTTTGTCCTGCTTGTAAGGGCCATAGTGTCACAGGGCCAAGACACATAGGATTGGTGGGCACTCAAGCCTTAATTTGCAGCTGAAACATGCCTGCAAGTCACTGTATGTGAGTGCTAGATCTCAGTCTTCATTGATATTATTGGGGTCATACAGAAAAGCTTATGGAGTGAGGCACCACTTAACACAAGCTGAGAGGGCAGAGATGGCTTTCCAGTCTGTCCATCATTTATTCAGTTTCACCTAGTCACAAATAGTACATCCAAGCTTCCAGTAGCCATAGTGCAATTGATAGAAGATACCAGAAATAAACATCATGAATTGAAGCTGGCAGATACTGATCTTTCTATTAAAGACAGGGAGAATGTGTATAGATAAGAAAATGGCAACATTTCCAGTTGTAGATATTAATCTTTTTTTCACAATACAGGAGGAAAAAAGCTAGAAAGAGGGAAGAAACCTGCACACATGAGAACTAAAAAAGCTGAAATGTGAAGGAATTTAAAAACCTCCAGGGACTGAGAGTGAGATCTAGTCCTGATACCTACAGGTCTTGAACAGTTTTTCTTCAATTAGGTGCTGTGCTCATTCTGTTTTCTAACAAATTATTGTTCCTGTACAGCCAATTACAACCTCACTGCACCCTTAATTGCCAGGCTATCCCGTTATGAATTATGTCTTTGGATGTTGTTGCTGAACAGGAGTACCTTCTTGTTGCTAGAGAAGTTCACTGAAGTCAGAATCTTGCTTGTGTAGCATCTTCAGAAATGTTGCCTAGTGAGAAGGCTGTGCATGGCATGTATGCCTCAAGCCAAGCCAAAGGAGGCTGTAAGGCAAGTTAAGGTCTTCCAAGTCTTCTGCTGCAGATTGCAGAATGGGAGGATTCGTTTTTCAGAGCTGTTCACACTTTAGCTGCTCCAAGTGTCAGGAAGCATTCCAATGCCTACTGAGGTCAATAAGACTTCCAGGGACTTCAGCAGCTATTGGAGCTTGGCTAGAAGTGAACATTTTCAGGCTCTGACATTGTGAAACATTCCATTCCTATACATGTAGAAATGTCATCATTAATCCCTGGACCATTGTGCTAAATTTTGAAATAGGCAACCTGTAATGCTTTCACATCATGGAATGATGTTACAGCAAGGTGTGTTTTTTTTCTAGAAACAGCTACACATATACATTGTTAGAAAGATCTATTTTTAATGCAAAATTGTCACTTTTTTGTAGTGTGGCAGAAGAGGAAACCAAGCGCACTACAACAAGGGGAGCAGATGACGAAGCTGCATTGTTGGAGAGACTGGCAAGACGAGAGGAGAGACGCCAAAAACGTCTACAGGAAGCCCTGGAACGTCAAAAGGAACTTGATCCCACGATCACAGATGGGAACTTGTCCAGTGGGAGAGAAGTAAACAATGTGGAAGAAAATGAGACCACGGGGAAAGAGGAAAAGGCTGAAACACGCCGAAGACGCTATGAGACTGAGGAAAGTGAAACGATTACCAAATCATACCAAAGGAACAACTGGAGGCAAGATGGGGAAGAAGAGGAAAAAAAAGAAGAAAAAGACAAGGAGGTGGTACAGGAGGAGAAACCAAAGGAGGTCCCTGTAGAGGAAAATCAGGTAGATGTTACAGCAGAAAAATCCACAGATAAAGAAGAGGTAGTAGAAACAAAAAATCTAGCTATAAATGCAGAGGAGCACAAAGCAGAGAATGACATAAATGCTGTGCCAGAAGGGGAGCAGAGTGTAGCTGATGTTGTAGATAAAGAGAAGCTTAGGGATGAGGAAAAGGCTGAGGAAGATAGGAATAAAGCAGAAGAAATGGAGAGATTAAAAGCAGAGGAAGAAAAGAAGGCAGCTGAGGAAAAACAGAAAGCAGAGGAGGAGAAGAGGGCAGCTGAGGAAAGAGAGAGGGCTAAGGCGGAAGAGGAGAAGAGGGCAGCTGAGGAAAGAGAGAGGGCTAAGGCAGAAGAGGAAAAGAGGGTAGCTGCAGAAAAGGCTAAGCTAGAAGCAGAGAAATTAAAGGAAAAAGAAAAAAATGAAGAAAAGAAAATAGAAGATAAACAGGTAAAAGAGAAGAAAGCACAAGAGGAAAAACCTCAATCAGCTTCCCTTAGAAAACAGGTACAGTAAACATTTTGCACCAAAATGCACCTGTGGTTTTGTGAGAAATGTGATGCAAGAAAAAAAAAGGACTGAATTGGAATTGCTCACAGATCTATTCTTGCATTGAAATGACTAATACTCATACTCTCTTACTTGCTCTCTTTCTTTTAAAGTAAAGCTTCTTACTTCTGTTTATCAGTAACACAGAGCACTACATGACTGACCTCACTCTTTTGTTCAAAGAAATCCTTGAGATCTCTGCATGCCTTTTTGCTACCTTCTTTTCTCACCTGCTACAAACTCACCTAATGCAGTAACACATGAGGTGGAGGCAGACACATCTTGGCACAAAATATTATGAGCACCTGGTAAACTGTGTGAGGAACTTGTGTGTTAAATGCAATCACAAGAGAGGGCTTTCTGCTGGGACATGTGAGCATGATGCCACGCAAGGGAGAAAGACCCAAATGGGGGAATGAGAGCATTTGGAGAGGGTGGAGGGGGCACAGCTGCACATGGAGATGTGGACACAGCAACATATGATGAAGATGTGGCTGCACACAGGATTGGTATGTGAACACACTGTGGAGAAACAAAAGAGCAAACAGATGCGATGTTTTCATATTAAAAAAATATTAAAAACCCAAAAACAAAGGGTGAAGAAAAAGAGGTTAAAGCAGAAACTATAAAGGAAAAGTTACCAGATGAGAAGCTTGGACCTACCTCCCAAAGAGATCAGGTAACTTGTAAAGCATTGATATAGATGTTATAGGGATACTCAAGATCAGAAAGTAAATAAGGGACCTGTAATTGAAAGTTACTTTTGCAGCAAAGTGCTTGAGCAAAAGTACTTAAGTATGTGCTTCACTTCAAGAACATGGGTAATCCTGCTGAAATAAACAGGGATGAAGCTACTTACATGCTTATAATTAAGTAAATGATGAAGTGTTTTGTTCTTTTGAGGCTTTAGATCAAAGTGCTGTTTGTCTTAGGATAAATATTTCAGGAAACTCAGTTTGGTCAATAATGAAGGATGGTTTTCACCCTAGGGTTGAATTTTTCCAGACTGTATCAACTAATCATCCTTCCCTGGTTTCCTCCCACTTTACTGTGAACTTTTTCCCTGTGGCTGAGACCTACCTTTACAATAACAATAATAATAGTAATCTAGGCCCTTTGGCCACCTGAACTCCTTAACTAATTATTTTCTCCCAAACTGCAATGCCACATGATATAAATTGTGCATATCCAAGATTCTTCTTTTGTTTTAAAGAGAAAATTTACTGCATTGCATTTCCACTGTAAACACAGGAGCTGGTGCCATGGTGTTTTACTGTATGGTAAGTAAATCAGATTTGAGGACGATTTGCTGTTATGGTTACAGCTGGTCACGGGAAACTGTGTTCAAAGTCGTGTAGCAACTGTGCTTTTGGTTCAGTGCAGCAGGTATCAAAATACCCCCTCACTTTAATTACTCTAATTAGACTCTGACCAGACTCTCTGATGGAGTCTGGTCAGAGTCTTGGAGGTTTAGATGCATTTGGGTTCAGACATATGTGACTTAAACGAAGCTGTAGCACAGGTATCTAGTAGCAAGCAGTTTGTTGCCTGTCCAGCTGTTTGGGAGCTTCGAGGTGGTGCAAGGTGTGGTCCAGAATCCTTAGTTATTGGATTAATTTAGAATATGCTCTAGATGCTTAGCTCATCCTCAGAAAGTGATGAAGGCAAATCATGTCAGAAGGTCTTATATCCAGCTGCCTGGCTTGACCATCCAAGGTATCATGTTTTGAGTAAGATAACATATGAGAGTGAAAAGGCGAATGGATTGATGAAGATGGTTAGACAAAAGGTTTCTACTGAACAGGAAGAGAAAACAACATACTCTAGAAGAGTAAGAGTTAAATGAGCCCTGACGGAGATGCTTCAGAATAGTGCACTAGACAAATTAAACCACCATTCTACTTTAAATTAACCTGATTGAGAAAGCAGAGGGAAGAGCTGCACAAAAAATAAATGATGGATTATATTAAGTCTTTGTAAGACAGAATTGGCTTGTAATACTCAGTGTTGCACACGATCTTTGAATATTACAAGTAAACATAAATAGGTGTCTGTAACTGACCACAAATATTGATTTTGGAGAGGGCTTGAGACACAATCTTCCTGCTTGTGTGTATGAGGAGCTCAGGAAATTCTCACTGGAACTCATCATACTTTTAAACTATAGCTACATGTCTAGAATGTTCCAGGTAAGACTTTTAAAAGTGATTTTTAATTTTAGTGCTTCCATTTTTGGATGCTCAAGATGATACAATTTAAGAGAGTTTCACTTTCAGTGCAATGTTGAATACCCACCCACTGAAAAGTCAATCTTTTGCACGTACATCAAGCTGAGCATTCAGAGTGTTTTGCTCAGTTTTGACAGTCTTAGTTGCTTCTTGGCTTGTGAAGAAAAATTTACAGTCTTAGGCTCCAGTCTCCACTTTTCCTCTTCCCCTTCAAAAGCACACAAGTTCATACAAAGGCCTATTTCTGAACCATATAGGCAGCAAAGAGGATGGCAGTATATCGTGAACAAGATCCTGAAGGGATACATAATCAAATTTTGCTTTTGCAGTTGTGCAACAAAAGCTCATGTCCTTTCTTAATGTGACCAAAATCTAGCTCTCAAAGTTCAGGTTTTGATCAAATTAGCAAGGAAAATCTGTCTCCTTTTCTGAACTGCCTCACAATTCTTGGTTCTCAAAAGTGGCCTGGAAAGTTCATAAGAATAAGTTTTCTCATGATGTGAGACTCTTGGTATTTCCTGCTTCCAGTTTGGCTAGATGTACTACAACAGTTGCTTTTCTCATGGTATTGGGTATGGTAGTTGTCTCTAAACGAAAACCTAGACCCAGATGCCCACAGTTTTTAAGTCACCAAGTAACTGACACAAATAAGGAATCAAATTTGCAAAATGGTCCCAACCTCAGCAACTGATTTGCTGCTGTGTGAATGTGTTTAAACTCTGGATTTAGAAATCTCAGCTCTCAAATATTAGCATTAACACTCTAACAGGAAGAAGCAGTGTAGAGAAAGTGTGAAAAGTAAATAAACCTGGGAATTAGCTAAACATGCTTTAGTTCATATTCTGTCTTGATGGTCAAGATGTGTGAGAGCATATGAACTGTTTTCAGTTCAGGTAATATCACCTGTCTACTCCAACTGGAGCCAGTGTAGTCCTGTAAATTAGGGGAGGCACTGAGACAAAGGGAAAGTTCTTCTGTAGCCTGCCTTTGTAATGGAAATAAGGGTTTCTGCTTCTGTACTAATTAGTCTCTGTTTCAGCATTAAAATTAGCAGGAGACAGATTGGGCCCAAAAGCTGTGAAATGTTTCTATAATATCTTATTTTATCATCTTTTTGAATAGAGGCCAAGTTGCATTAATGACTTTCTGAAATGCAGATACTTTGCCATAAATCCTACTGGCTTCTGAAATGCTATTTCCTACCCTATTAATTTTTAAATGATATTGTTTTAATGTTATTTTTCTCAGTTCTTTCAGTTAAGATGTAAGAGATATGACCTTCCCCTATGGACTTCAATATATCAGGCAGTTGGAAGTATTGGCTTTTTAATGAGACTTAGAAAGGTCCTGATGAAAATCTCAGCAAAGGAAATCCTATACTCTCAAAATCCCAACACAGACATCCTGGCATGTGAAGCTTGCAACAATCAACATCACTGGTTAAAGTATCACCCTGACTGGAACTGAAGGGTTAGGAGATCGCTAACAGGCAGCAGAGATTTTTGCTGTGAACATGATCACTAGCTAGAATCTTGTCCAGTTTTGGGAGCACCCAAAATATGTTACTGTCTGATGTCATTTATTAGACTCAATGAATAGCCGTGGTTGTCTCAGCCCAGCTCCTAGAAAACAGAAAACCATTCCTTGAGGCTGCTAGTAATAATGGAATTGTTTGCTAGCAGTTACAGCATCATGGCCAAAGAATGCACAGTCATGGAAACTGAACTCCCCTCTTGTCTGTCAGGACACTTTTGCCAGGTCATGGCTAAAGCCCGTTGGCAGGAAAGGGTGGGAAAAGTCTGCACTGCTGCTGCCTGCTCTCAGGGTAGAGCAAATGCCTCTGTGGGTTGTGTCCAACATCCCTCAGCAGCTGCAAATTTACATGAGTAGTTTAATACCCTAGTACTCACTTGTAGTGTATGGCACCTTGTCATTGTTGTATCTGTTTCTTTGACCAAGTAAACTGGCCTCAGGTAAAGTCAGAGGCTGACTTTGGAACTTCACTCAGCAACCTAACTCAACACCTTGGGAAGATCTTGACTTCAAAGACTCTGAGATCATCCTTTATTGGTAAAGATATTACATCTACAACATTTTTTCTTTGATGAGGAAAGATAGAAATTTAGGAGGTGTGTATTAGTTTTTTATTTCAAAGAGCAGCTTAGAACACCATAAAAGCAGTTGTGTTGCAGAAAAGAAGTTATGGAAGTTCTATTTTTTTCTCTAGTTAGCAAATAGAATGGTAACAGGCTTTCAAGGGGCATAAGTATTTTTTTTTCTGCAAGTCTTCATATGAATTCTTTGCAGAAGGTCTTTCTAGTTTGCCAAGCAGAATCTTCTTCCAATGTGGTAGAGCAGTGGAAAAAAAAATCCATTTTAGAGGTTAATGTTTCATCTGCTGCTGCTGGAAGTTTATTTAGGCTGATAGTCTAAATAACTGAGTAGGAATAATTCTACCTGAGGATAAAGAACTTAAATCACTCCATATCCTCCTCCTCTTATCAGCATCTATCCATTACTCAGCATTCTGAGATCAAGTCATCTGTGATATTGAGAAATACTTCAATGTTGTAACTCTGAAGGAATACTGGAGAGTGAAATCCATACACTAAATGATTACTATTAAGTGTTTTAGGACAACGCTTTGTAAGGATAGAGAGATGTTTTTTTGCTTTAGTGTTTCTAGAGGGAACATTTGCTGCTCTGTAGGACTAAATATTAATGAATGATAGTACTATCAATGACTAGGTAGGTACTTTTTGTCAGAGTAAGTTTCACTGTGATATAATTATCATTTGATGTTTTAACCATTATTCTTGCAGTACTGAAGTACATCTGCAATGATACTGGAAAGAGTATGGACTTTATTGTGTAAACTTGGCAGTTGGTGAAGGTTATGTGTTATCTTCATTATGCCGATGCACTGAACCTTATACCAAGAATGTATCAAGAAGCCTAGTTAAGAGTTTGCAACACAGAATTGCAATAGGGAACAGGTGAATGATGCTGCAGCCAGGAGGGAAGATGGTCAGGGTGCCTCAGTGGGATGCAGTGAAAGAATGAAGCAATGTGGTAGCATAGTCCCATGGCCACAACAAACTTTCACAGAATACTGATAGTATTATTCCTGGTGTTTTCCTCTTGAATTCAGATCAGAAGAGTAGAGTGGTGGTTGGTCACAGTTTAGAGCTTTGCAGAATACTGCCATGAAGCACACAAACATTTTGAAGATAGTTGCTTAGTTAATCAATAGTAAGAAATCTGTGTTCTTCAGCTGTTAATTAGAATGCCTCATTGTAATTTCTTTTTTGTTTGTTTCTTGTTTTTGTTCTGTGATTTATGATATCTCCTGAGCAGGTAAAAGATGATAAGAACAAAGAAAAAGCACCCAAAGATGAAATGAAAAGTATCTGGGATCGTAAGAGAGGGGTTCCAGAACAAAAGGCACAGAACGGAGAACGTGAACTCGGTGCTCCAAAACTTAAATCTACTGAGAATGCTTTTGGGTAAGTTTAAAGAAAGCCTTGGGCTTGCTGAAGTTAGAGCAGGGGGCCATCTATGTGTTTCTGCTTAACAGCCTGACAGCAACTGAGTAAAAGACTTGGCTTGGCAACATCAGCAGAGGCTCTAGCTCTCAGGTAGGTATGAATTAAGGCTCTTGCCTTATTTTCTAATGAACTGGCCTCCACGTTGCTGCAGTAACAAAATGAAATAGAGAAAGCAGCTGTAAATAGTCTTGCTCTCTCAGCTGAAACAAGTGACTTATTTTTGCTCTGCTGGGGCTTTTCTTCCTTGAAAGATATTTATTTCTAATATTTTCACAGAGGCAAATAATGACAACATCCCAGATTTAGTGTTCTCTAATTTTTAAGTAAGATATCAAAGTTTACTGAAGTAAATTATCTCTAATTACCTACCTGCTTTTAATTAGACTCTGCATATCAGTATGGAGCACAATCTAGTTGGTAACTCTTGAAAGAAATCTCTTGATTTCAAGGCAAACCTTGAAATAAATTCTCCTTATTTTCTTCCACCTCCCAAACTCCTTTGTTTTCAACAAACCTTTAAATCAAACCTTGAAATCAATGGCTTCTTAGGTGAAAGCCTCTCCTTGCCAAAACGTTCCTTTTGTTGTTGTTGTTGTTTTTTTTTTTTTTAATAACCTGTATCAAAGTTTGATTTTAATTTTTCTTTTCAAGGAAATATTGGCCCTTCCAATATTGGCAAAATTAATGAAGGTAACGATATCTAGTGAAATGCTTATTTTAAAAAGGATTTTCCTTGTTAAAAGGAGGGGATGAGGGGATACAAGAAGCAGAAGTTCTTCCTTTTAGCAAAAAAAACATGAATGAATACGTTAGATACCTAAATCATTTTTCTTCTGCATCTCTCTTCCTATTTTTACATTGACACAGGCAAAGAAAAGGTTAAGCTCTCCAGGCAGTTTGAGAAATCTGTGCAAGGAAGATGAGATTTGCTGTTGTATCTCAGCATTCCCCTCATGATTCTTCCGGTAAAACCAAACTTTCTCAAAATAAAATGCAGTTCAAAACTCCCTGGAGAAACCATGACCTAAGGCCAAAAGACAGACAGAGATGGAGATGGAATAGCAGGAAATCGGCCTTGCTCAGAATTGTCCTGCTTCATGACTTGGGTCACATCATCAATAACATGAGAATGGTTTTCTAAATATATTTTTGTTGTGTTTTCATTTGCTTCACTTCCTGTGGGAGACAGGCCTTAATGGGATCATCGTAGATTTGAGATTCCACTCCTTTTTTTTTTTTCTTTTCTTTTTCTGTTTTCTTCTACTATTTCCCAAATGTGGGAAGAAGCCTCTTCAGCAGTCTTTTATCAGCTGAGTAGAAGACTTGGTTTGGCAACATCAGCAGAGGGTCTAGTGTTCCTTGCATTGTTACATATGAATTAAGGCTCTTGGTCTATTTTCTGAAGAGCTACTCTAACATTGTTTGACTTTGTTTGAAAGTGTCTTCTTGTTTTTAAGTGAACATACGAGACACTAGTTTGGAAGCATGCAACTTGGCTAACTCTCAGTGATGAGGACTGAGAAGAAAGTAGGGTAGTGGAGGTTAACAAACAATCTTATTTGTGTCTTATTTGTTTGTGAAAATCAGTAAGAGAAATGCAGAATATCTCACATTCTATGGCTTCCCCTTACCATTTCCCCTCCTACCTGCCTTCCTCCCTGTTCTTATGAGGACTTCTCTTAGGACTGAAAGTATCCTAAATATGATGTAACATGTTTTTTCACGTTGTTCTGACACTTCTGCCTCCCACAAGCCACTTTTTCCTTTTCCTTCTTGTGTGAAAGCTGGCAACCAACTCATTTTCTTAGCACCAAAGAGAAGCTTATGAAACTCTTCCTCCACCCAGCATCTCAATACTAATTACTCAATGTCAACAGTAAGGAACAGGGATTCCCAGAATTTTCTGAAAACAGAGGAGTTTGGGAGGTGAAAGAAAATAAGGAGAATTACTGCCAAATTATTGTTTGTTATTTCAGATTATGCAGAACTAGTAGGAGAAGTCCTGTAAACTGCATGAAAATTAAATAAGCTAGGAAAGGATTGTGATAAGATGATATTAGGGAAATACATGCTATGTGCTTGTAACTAGGTTAGAAAATCAAGCATGAGAATGTACTGAGGATACATATTTTCACAGACTTCTGAAACTCTTATTTTCTTTCTTTTTTTTTTTTTTTTTAGTTTTGCTTTGTGATGTTGCATTCTTGCATAGGAAGTACTTCCTAAAATGAAGTAAAAACACAGCAAAATAAGTGCCAGGTCCTACTACTTCAGTGTTGAACTTGCATAGAGTACAAGTACAGCAGCTAAATTCACACAATAGCATCACTTTGGTCATGCTATTTTGCCTTGTGGTTTTTAATGATACATGCTGTGCTAGAAACAAAATTCATCCAATTTGCTAAGATCATGTGGGGGCAGAGAACTCTGTGTTAGTAGATTCTACCATGATACTGAAACCACAGATAAATTAGCTCTGGTCCTACAGCCTGTTTTAGATGAGGCACCTATCTGAATGAAGAACACTTTTGCAGGATTGGATATGATTCACCAGATTGCAAATTTATATGCTACTTTTTCTTCATGTTGTCATCTCTAATCTGATCATCTCTAACAGTTATTGTTACTGTTGGAATGCTTGATTTGTACCGTCTTGTGTTATTATGCTCTGCAACAGACTGACTGCATTAATGCAGCCATTAATATCCAGCTTTTTAAAATGTCAACAGAACAGAGCAGAAAGTTGTTGGGTTTGTTTTTTTTTTTTTTAAAAAAGCCATAAGTACATTCACCTTCCGTCTCTAATGAATAGCTTACTGATACCTCTTAGGTATCTGTCTCCTTGTCAGCAGTAATATTAAATACACTCAGGGAGCAGACATTTGTCTAAACACTGGTGTGGTAATTGTTTAACTAGGTGATGCTATCTGACTGTTGAAAGTATGCAATTTACATATGCAAGTTCCTTAGGTTTTGGGGAGGTGAGTGTACTCTTTTTTACTGTCTTGTATTTTACAACTGGTTGGAAAGCTATTCTTTTTCTCCTGTGGAAAGTTGCCATTAATAAATAATTTCCATTTCCTTAATAAAAAGTCATACTTTCCCTAGAAAATATCAACAAAAGATCTGATGACCTTTTCTGTTCATACAAGCTGGGAGAGTTCAAGTAGTAGGTGTTCTATAGATAAGATAAAAACCTTTTTAGGTTTTCAACACACTGTGGAAGCTTTATAATTCTTTCCCCTCCCATCTCCTTCTATTTTCCCAAGTCAAGTAATACATTCTGTTCTCAAGGATGTTTGTCTTTTTCTAGAGAGTTTATAAAAAATGGTTGCCTTTAAAAGCAAAGGATGAAAGCATATTTTATTACACGGGATATGGCAAAATGAGTTAGCTATGAGTTTTTCATATGTAAATTTATCTCATTTAAAATCAAGAGAGGAGTTAATTACAGCTTTTTATTGCTGTTTTCTGAATGAAGCACAATATGCTTTTGGAAGTGTTTCCTCTGTACACAAACTGCAGAGCAGAAGTCTGAAACTGTAACAGTTTATTGTATATCATAGAGAAGCTGATGAGATATGATACCTCTTGCTTAAGTTACATGAGATGTTAAATATTTCAAGCTCTGCTGCTGTTTAAGGGAATTCTACTGAATTCTCTTAAAAATGGAGGTGATCTGAGTTCTTAGGCATGCACAAGCATGAGAGACTCCTTCCTCACTGGCTGTGGATGGGAAAGTTGCTCCTTGTAATATTCCAGCTGACTAACTCCTGATGAAAATGTTTTGGCCCTTTCATAGTTTTCAAGGTGCACAAGGTCTTGTAATGCAATATATCTAAGTGCCAGGCTCTCATGTTTCTGGTGGGTGCATGACCGCAGGTGGTTCTGGCCAGGAACTGACAACCCATAGTGCTGTGGTGCATCACTTTCCCATTAATTTCTTTCCCAGGCGCTCCAATTTGAAAGGGACTGCAAATGTGGATGAAGCAAAGCTGAAGGAGAAGCAGCAGGAAGCAGCAGCAGAGCTGGATGAACTTAAGAAAAGGCGGGAGGAACGCCGGAAAATCCTGGAGGAAGAGGAGCAAAAGAAGAAGCGGGAGGAGGCTGAGAGAAAAGTCAGGGAGGAGGTAAGTATAAAATACGATGTATTGAATTCTGGCTTTATTCCCTTTTTGTAATTACACTTCTGCTGGCCTTGCATTAGTTGATAACTCTTCATAGCATTGTTTGCACTGAAAATTTTAGGCAAACTGTATTTAACAAAAGAGCAGAAGGAGACCACAAGAGTCTGGCTCATAGGTGAAGGAGGAAGGACCATGTAACAACGAAGGCAAAGGAAGGCCCCCAAGTATGCAGGCCAAAGTGTGCTTCTCCTTGGGTGTGATATTGCTGTGTGTAGAATTACTGCTGTAACTTGACTTCAAGTTGCACCCTTTATCTGGGCCCTCTGGGTTGTATGCTTTTCTGAGTTTGTCACAATAAACCTTGATTTCAAATATGCTACTCAGCATTTAAATAATCCTGTTCCCTACCCTTCAGATTTAACTGCAAATATTGCATATTTGATATTAAGTGATCATATCACACAGATGCTCTAGTGAGGACCTGAGGTAAAACATGCAGTCATCCAGGGGAGAAAGAAACATTACAGTTCCAACCTTAGGAAAGACAGGGCTCTAATACATCTCTTCATGAGTCGGGATTTCATTTAGTTGTGAATTGCTTATCTTCTTAGGGATACAAAAATGTTAGGAGCAATGCTACAGACAGAGTTCTTAATTTATTGGGGGTATCTTTTTGACATTACACAAGTTGAATTAGAAAGTGCATGTCAAAATTGGCTTGCTGCAGATGGCCTGGAATGCTAATGTTATATATAGTTACAATGGGATAGATCTCATTAGGAAGATATTCTTGTCTATTTAAGTATTGAGTACCCAAACACATCTGCTTATATTTCCTCTGCCAAGGGACTCTATGGGATTTCCATATCTCTGGTGCATCACTTTGGAGTTCTAGTTGTTTGGAAAACAAATGATAGATGAGTAATAGTGTTTGGCAGCTGGATGCCAATTGCTTTAATATACAGAGCTTTTTACAGTAGAACTCAATAGATGATGAGATTACAATACTTTGCTGATCAGACTCTGCTGAACTGTGTTCACAATGGTTGAGGACTTCTGGTTTGACTGATAGCTTATAAAGTAAAAACCCATGATATCTCTTTGGAAGGAAAACTAAGCATTTAAACCTCATGTTTTTGTGGCATCTATTGATTTTTCTTTGTGAAGTATTAATATTGACATTATAATTTCTAGAACAGATCAACAGAAGAACATGAAATTTTATGCTTGAGAATATAGAAACACTGAATTTGAGTATTTTTATAAATCTGCTTTTTTCTCTTTTAAATGGCACTGTATGGCAGTAAATGGTGATCTCACTGTGAAATGGTGATCTCACTGTGAGGAGACTCTAAAGCAGCATAGACCAGTCGTTTTCCATGCTGCCTTACCAGTGTATGATGGATTAGCAGCAAGTTGCTAGATAGCAGATAGATCTCTGAACTTTTTTGGTTGGCATAAAAACCAGTTCTCAGAAAAATTGGTAAATGTTTGCAGGACTGCAAAGCCCTGCAACAATGATGTCATTTCTGAAAGAATAAGTGACCATTTGTATTTTTTAAGGAGGAAAAGAGAAGGATGAAGGAAGAAATTGAAAGGAGAAGGGCTGAAGCTGCTGAGAAACGTCAAAAGATGCCAGAAGATGGTGTATCTGAAGACAAGAAACCTTTTAAATGTTTCAGTCCTAAAGGTTCATCTCTCAAGGTAACCTACCCACTAATATCCATATAGTACATAAAAAATAATGGGAGTTGCAGTCCAAACCCAAAGATGAGCACTAAAGCAGTATGGAAATGTGACCTGGGACAAAACTCTGAAATAGACTTTAGCCTCAAACATTTAGCTGAAAGACTGAATTCATTTAAATGATTAATAATTAGAGATATTTTCTAAAAATAGAATATAGACTCAACTACCTGTTCTTGTTGATGAAAAATGTTCAACAAGGGTTTTCACCTTCAAGAGACAATTATTTTGCAAACTTAAAGCTGTACTATTGTGTTGATTTTGAATGTTAATATATTATATGAGTGCTTTGTGATAAAAATCACAAATGTTCTCTCTCTCGTTCAGGATCCAAAATTACTTTCTTTCTTACCAGATTGCTTTCTCTTTAACCATATTCAGCCTAATCATCATTAATTGAAACTGCCCCATATGAAAAGTCCAGCTTATGTCTAATCCCTCTAAAAATATCATCTAGATATACTGGACTGGATTTTATTTTCTTACATAACAGGAAAAAGAAAAACCCTTCTGTTGCTGCAGGAATGTCTAAGTGGTCTTCTGTGGCCTATAATATTATATCGGAAGTCGGATAAATCAATTAAATGGCTTTTCAGTGTGGAAAAGGAATCCTGGCCCCACTGAAATTATTGGGGAACTTTGTTTTGGTATTCAGTGCAGTTGCTTTCTCAGCTCAAGGTCAAACTACAAATCTATTAATTTTTTTCAACTATATTTTCCTTTTCTCATTTTGTGTCATTAGTCATTTAAGAATCCAAAATATTTGCCCACAAAGGTCTCTTAATGGACAGTAAGAGAGAAAAGAACAAGGCAGGAGGTTATCAAGTGGGAGCTCAGTGAAGCATGGAGTGGATCTCCATGGGATTAAGAACTCTATTTGTTGAGTGACAAACTGAATTTGCTCAAAATTACTTTGTTCATTCAGAGAGAGCTACACTTTGAACCAACCTGGAGCTTCAGCTCTATACTGTTATGGGTCCAGTTCTAGCAAATACTTTTGTCTAGACTTGCCTTTGACTATTCAGACACATTTGTTTGCAAAAGACCATGGTCAAAACCAGGCACTATAAATGTACAGCTTCTTTCCAGTCCTTCTGGGAGGGATTCCTTTTCTTCTTTCTGTTTATTGAGATGCCTTTTATGATATACATTTGGAGCTTTACTTCATGGATGACTCAAAAGAGATTATACTTGAAAACACATAATAGAAAGATAT
The DNA here is from genome assembly GCA_013401255.1 of Urocolius indicus. Classification (NCBI taxonomy): domain Eukaryota; kingdom Metazoa; phylum Chordata; class Aves; order Coliiformes; family Coliidae; genus Urocolius; species Urocolius indicus. The sequence goes on along the minus strand of WBNH01006308.1, from coordinate 95,416 downwards.
AGATCATAATTTTGGGGAGAGTAGGAAGAAACACTGGATTTGGCAGCAGGTTAACAGCTTCTCAGAGAACTTCTGCACTGATGATACGTTGTTCTATTAAGTGTATTTTTAGAGGAAACCTGGAATTTTCCAAATGTGGTTAAACATCCAAAGACCAATTTTTTTATTGAAGATTATATCAAGAGGATGGGACAACACTTTTTTTCTTTAGTGTCCAATGATAGGACTATGGGTAATGGACAAAAGCTGGAACACAAAAAAGTTCCACTAAAACTTAAGGAAAAGCTTTACTGTAAGGGTAAGGGAGCCCTGGCACAAGCTGCCCTGGGAGGGTGTGGAATCTCCTTCTCTGGAGGTTTTCAAAACCTGTCTGTACGTGTTCCTGTGTGACCTGATCTAGGTGGACTTGCTTGAGCTGGAGGATTGGAATCAATGTTATTTAGAGGTCCCTTCCAACTCCTACCATTCTGCGATTCTCTGATTCTATGAGGTTGAAGTTGGTTTTTATGGCTTGTTAGATAGAAGTTGTTTATTACAAAAAAATGATATATACAACTCTGTACACATTTTTTCTCTTTCTCTGTTTCTGAGAAATTGATGATACTGAACATATTCCAGTTCAGTCTCTGTGGGTGACCAAAGTAAATACATAGTACTGTTGAACTTCACACCCTAAGCTGCTTCTTGACCTTCTGTGATCAATAGCTGAGAAGAGAATTATCTTATTTTAATAACAGGATGTCAAATTTGATGTCAAACTTTGGTTCTTAGAAGACAGTGTATTTTGTTACCTTTCATTTGGATTAACTTCTTGGGCTGGTCAAACTTGGTTGGTACACAGCTTTCTCATTGCCTGTTATGCACTGTACAAATTGTCTTTTGACTTGTGAAGTGTCTGGCACGTATTTTCTTCCTTAAGGAATGTATCATCTGGTTAGATGTGCCATAAGTGAGTCATGTAAGAACCTTAAATGAACAATTGTGAGTGGACAGTTGGAATGAATAATGAAGAAAGAGAGATGCAGTGTTAAAATACTGTATGATACATGTGCACATTCTGACTTCTAGATCAAATCTGGTAAAGCTGTCTCTTTTTTTTTTTTTTCTCCTTCCTGATGTAATAAGTTTTTTTCAGAAGGAAAAGAAGTTCCTGGAAGTGACTTAGATGGGGAAAGTAGGGCATACTATTTACCAAGTGAACTATAGGAACAAAGGAAAGGAGGTAAACTCAAAAGCGGTATGTCTTACTACTATCTTACAGACAGTGCACTTATCCATCAAGCAGAGTATGGAGTACGATGACATGCAGACTTAGAATAGAGAGACCAGAAATGCAAAAGCAGATAGTCATTGAGAAGAGGAAGTGATGGCAGGAGCCTGAGATATCTCCTGTCTTTGCAAAAAATATCTCCTGGAAAACATGGGCTGATGTAGCAGCCTGCACACTCTGCAAGGCAATGTTGACAACTAAGTCTGAAGATACAACTTTTCAGGGCTTGAGGGTTTTTTTTGTTTGTTTTCAGTTGGTTTTTGGTTTTTTGTTTTCATTCCTTAAAGACGTATCTTGTCCTATCTCATTATTGCTGTCAATACCTGACATCTGGAGCAGTGACTGGAAAGAATTATACTTCACACAACCAGTTCTTCCTAAATGAGCTTCTCCTTCAACAGAGGGAAGGTAGATTGATAAGAACAGAATCCATGACATTTGTTTTTCCTCCATCTTTGATGCTGATGGCAGCACTCTATCCTGGTACCTAAACTGGAGTAAATTGATGTACTTTGCACAGATATTGCTGACAGCAGGAAAAAGCCTATCTGTGCTTAATGAAGCAGACTAATGCATAGACTATTCAGAGAGGATAAGGAGAAGCTACTTTACTCCCAGGGACTAACATTCAGAATGTACCTCCACTAGGTTCTTCCAGTGTTGGACATGAGGCAAAATTATAATTCAGGAATTTCTGTTTTCTGTTTGCATTTCCAATTCCCTTTCCTTCTTGACTCAATTTTTTATAAAACCTTTCCTTTATATAATTTTACAACACTTTATCTTGAATTTTGTCCAATATACAGTTTGAAAATCCTAAGATAACTCTATACTTTTGTATGAAACAAGTTTTACTGGGAACATCTAGATATTTGGATTTTTTTCCCTGAGTAATTGGCCCAAATTGTGTGTTAACTCATTTCTCTTCCATTCTGTTTCTGTTCTTGGAGAATGTACAGACAGAAGACAGTGCCCTTTAACACCCACACTTCAAATACATTTTTAATAAGCAAGACATTTCTTGCACAATCATTGAACAAAACATGTCTGTATAATATTGAATGTGGATAAGTGCATATGTGTATCATTGTATAACATCTTCCTTAATTTATTTCTTGCCACCTGTATGTGCTGACTCTGTTGAGTAAGGCTCTAATCAGGTATAAGACTCTGCATGGTTTTGATTTATGTTCATTGGTTTCAATTCATCTGACTTTACCAGCAGAAGGGTAGGTGTTCATTTAAGTGTAAACTTCTTTGAGTGAGAACCACCCTCAGTGGATAAACGATCACACCTTTCCTAAGGTAAGCTCCTGTCTCTCCACTGACCATAGAAGGAACAAAAATTAATAATTTTGACTGAAGGCTTAACTTTCAAGCAACTGAGGTTAGGTGGGAGAGATGCAGCCCGAGATCCTATTTTCTTTCTCTCTGGTTATAATTTGAGACTGGCCTGATTGATTGTTTGGATTGCGTGTGTGTTCTGTGTCAGAGGCTTTGAAAAGCATTCCATGGTGAAAAATCAGTCCAAGTTGTTTATCAAGATTGCATTAAAATGAATGCAGCAAAATAATTATTCTTATTTCCTGATCTCAAATTGAGGAATTATCTTGCATTTTGTGCTAACAACCTCTCTTTGCCTATTTGTCTTACAGATCTATTTTGTAATACTGTTTACTGTATGTGCCAAACGTTAAATTTTTTTTTTGCATGGAGCTTGTGTGGTGTGCAGTGGATAAATGAGCTTTAGATGTTGCTGTGGAACCTGAATGTATTTTGACTTATATGTTGAATGCACTTGTGTGTACATGTGTGCTTATTCTCAGTGTATTCAATGTGTGTTTCTGTTCCATGTATACTGCAACGTTCTAGACCAAATTCTATTATAAATTTGCAGAAAATATGTTATCCATCCTCACAAGGCACCTATTTCTTGAGAAAAGGAGCACTTTCCACTCTGAGGGTTGCTTCCTGACCTTACTTCCCTGTTTAACTTACCTTCTGGTTTGCTTCTTCACTCTCCTTTTCTGAACAGACTTATTCCTGATACCACAATGGGTGCTCCGAGAACTGTTTCCAGTGGGTAAAGAACAACCTCATGTTTTTTTACTACAGTCCCAAGAGTACATGTCCCTTTTCCCCTCAACTGGTCTCCCTCTTACACCTATGCCTACTGAAACCAGGTTTCCCTGGTGTATAGAAGCATCTCTCCTTCCTGAACACAGGATGACTATATACTGTTAGCGTCTTTGAAGGTCCATCCCTTCTGTAAGATTTCAGTTCAGTTCGTCTGAACTGGAAGGTGCTGTAAATTATTAGGTGGTTGCCTTGGGTCCCTGTTCTTTTAGAATGGTCCGTACTATTTGCCATTCCTGTCAGCCAGAGTTTACCTGATGCGGTCGGGGAACTTCCCGCTCATGCAGAGCAGGGGAGAAAACAGTGGCTGTTGTCGGTATAACACCGCGTTTTGATGCGCTGCTGGTTATGACCCAGAAATCACCATTATGGGAAACTTTTTCTACTATACCACAGTCGAGGAGAGGTGACAGGTTTTATGTTACCATCGCAGGTCTGTTCAATCACTTTTAATCAAGTAATTTACTTGCTCGTTTTGTGGCAGTGCCGACTGTGCTTCCTCTGGATGAAACTAAACCACAAAGTGTCGAGGCCTCGGCTGGAGGCGGGCGCTGGTGTGCGTGGCTTTTCAGCTCCTGCCCAGTGTACTGCTGCCACCTTGTGACATCAGTGCGTTTAAACAGTTGATACATGTCCCAGCAAAGCCCATCTTTCCACTCGTGACTGTATTTAGATCGGATATTGGCAAATAAAACTGATGAAAACTGCCCTGTAAATTGTGTGTATATATATGTGTATACATATATATAGGTATAAAAGAGCTTTATAGGTGTCTTTGAGTTGTATTCATGGTAGCTGGAGTTCCCCCAGTGAGCTTGTTTGCTAAATTCAGCACTTAAACTGCCTGAGGTTTTGCTTGTATGGGTTTGAAAAATAAAACATGCAGGGCCTTTGATGACATTGCTGTAGGATACAGTGTTCTGATGTAGCTTGGATACTAAGGGCACCAAGGAGAACCATTTAAAGGCATGACTGTTGTTGGCTTGTTTTAAAGGCATGAATTGCACTGCAGTCACTGTGAAAGTATCTTGAAAACAGACAACCCATGTTGAGTCCAGGGAATCCCCAGGAATCCAGACAGGCTGATTAATAATAATTTCTGTCTTCTGCAAACGCTTTTATATATTTTACTCCTAAGCAAAACTGTAGACCTTGGGAGAAGAAGTGGAACAATGCAATGCAGAAGAGACTTGAGGAAGTTTGATTAAAGTGTTTCTTGACCCAGAATGCAAACAGATACCACCTCTGTCAAGAAATATTTTAAAACTTTATTCTGGAATCTACTCTTTACTTTCAAGTTATCTAAATATTTGGCATGTCTTATGATGCCTTCATGATTCTTTTTCCCTGGAAATACTACAATAACACAGAGTAGGAAAATAATTATGAAAGGTAAAATACTAGCTTGTATAATAACAACTAGTATATATTGACTCAGCAGTGACACTGCTTGAACATGAGCAGAGTACAGTCTGATTGGGTTTTTGAGCTCAAATTAAATTTTCAGTGTCCTGCGGAAATATGCATGAGATAGGCTATGTGGCTGAGCTCCAAATCTGGACTAGTCTGAAAAACTTTATTAAATTTGCTGTCAGTCTCAAGAGATGCATACTTGCCTTATGTGAGAGATATGAGGAATCTTGACATAGATTTTGTGAATGTTAATCCCTTTCATAAGATGAACTTCTTCCCTTTTCTCCTTTCTGCACTAGTGGTCTATTCTCTTGTTACAAATGAGGCATGGAGGAAATCTGCAGGATGCAAACATTAATGCAAAAAATGTATCCACCTTTATGAATGTGCAGCAGAATAGATTCCCAACTGTAAAACCTATGTGTGGTGATTTCTGTTGGAATTCATCTCTTTCAGATTGATCTTTTGACATTTAAAATATAGTTTTAGCCTGGCCTTGTACAGGCTGCTTTTTTATTAACTTTAAACTTACAGCTCTTGTTTTTCTCTTTTCTAGATAGAGGAGAGAGCAGAATTTTTGAACAAATCCGCTCAAAAGAGGTAAAGCAATAAAACAGTAGGTTCAGTCAAACAGAAGTGTTAAATTGTTTATTTAATACTAATTTCTTTCTCTCCTTTTTTCTACTTCCTACAGTGGTATGAAACCCACCCACACAACAGCAGTTGTCTCAAAGATCGACAGTAGACTTGAGCAATACACTAGTGCGATTGAGGTAAGTTAATTCCAGGTCACAATGGCTCTAGTTACTAATGGCTTTTGGGACTTTAATTGGCCTGTGTTTTACTGTCAAGAAATTTCAAGGAATTTTGGTCACAAGCTTTTTTTTTTTAATATGATTTCAAGAACAAAATACCTGAGGCACATCTATAGCTAACATTTAGATATATATCTGAACAAAATCTCAGATTCTCGTAAGCTTGGGGTAGCTCTTGAAGGACTCCGTCAGCATGTCTTGAGTGACAGTCACATCATCTTCTTGGCTGATAAGAGTGCTATCAACAGAGAGCTTATAGTTACCCTGAACAAGGCCGATTTAGCAGCTTATTTAGGAGAGCAAGGGACTGGGCCTGTGTTGCTGGCTACCACTTCAGAGTGAAATTCTTTGGCAAAGAAAGACACTTGAGTGAACCAGGGAGTTGAGTAGTGACAAAGGAAAAATGGAATTGCAATAAAATACAGAATTTTACCCCAGGTGATTTTGATAAGTAGTGGCTAATAATGTGCCTTGAAGCCATAACTGAGGGCTTTTTCTTTTCATAGTCCAAGGAAAAATAGGTGTTTGCTTTCTTTTTGTTTGGTTTTGTTTTGCTGTTTTTTTATCTGTTTTTACAACTCAGTAAGCATAGGCAATGTGAAATCTACTGATTAATATAGTCAACTGGACTGCATTTGTAAGCGTTACGGGAATAGAATAGTATAAAAAAGGATATTATCATGATAGTTGTGATTCAGGTCTAGCACTTCTTCATTCCCTGCTGGATTTCTTTTTCTCCTCTGGTTTACATGTAGTGTCTAAGCATGGTATTCCATTAAGATATTGGTTGAATAGGCTTTATTATACTTCAGTTGAAAGAAAACTTTAGTAATTAAAAATAAATTGACAAAGGCTTCATTTTTTTCACGTGACTGCTGTGCATTTAACCTTTCAGCTAGGAAACATACCGATGCTGGAGAGCTCCCAGTGAAAAAAGTGCATGCATGACTGTGGTAAAGGCTCAGGCCTGCCTCCAGAACCTATGTCAAGCTGAAGGTAGCTCAGACCCCTCCCTCAGAGGTACATGACAGCATGGCATCCAGTATTCCCCTATCATCAGAGTAGCAGAATACAGCCTGTGTCCTCCTGCTTCACTCTGTGCCTTTTCTGGATGAGACATAACCTCTCTAGAGTGATCAAGAGCTTTTTAATTTGGCACTGGGGTTTGATGTTAAACTCCAGAAAGTAGGTGAATGGGTTGGAGGTACAATTCCATCTGTTATAAGAAGTTTATATCATGGGGAAGTCAAGATTTGTCAATCCAGAAATATTGGGTCAGCTCATCAGCTTGTATTAGGTTCTCTAATAATTTCAGTAGGGCTATGCTTTAGTCCTGAGCCTTTATGCTCCATTTAGACATTAAGAATAACAGCTTTACAACAAAGGGCAGGCACTGCAGCTTCACAGCTATATATAGGTCCCACCTGACTGGAAATTATCCCTTTGCTGAGTTTCTGATATTTCCAAAATGTGTCAAGTCTAGCTTGCTCTACAACTAGAGATGTGAAGCCTCAGCTCATCAGAGGCTCTTATTCTTCTCAAATCTGTGTTATGTAAAATGTACAAGAATTTTGAAAAGAAGGAACAAGGGGAGTTTGGTCCGGTGTTTTTGGTAACCACGCAAAAGAAACACCAACAGAAAAAATCTCAAATCTTCTATTCTTTAAAATCCCTCTTCATTCTGAATACACTGGAATTGCTGAAATTTACTCCTAGAATCCCATATTGTGAGGTTAAGTTGTCTGGGACAGATGGAGAAGAGCCTGATGCTGAATGACAAGAGTAGATGTTTTTCCCCCACCTCTGCATAATGATTTCTTTAGTTATGTCCTTGAAAGAGCCATGTTTGCAGTAGGATGCAGATGCTAAGACTTGAAAGAGGGAAAATTAAAGCCTTTTAAGCAGTTGTGTGCAGTTATGGTTTGCCATGAGCTTTCAAACTGTAACAAATGAAAAAATCTGATTTCAGTTTTCATAGCTGGTTGTGTCAAGGGTGTAACTGCAAATCAAAAGTCTCAGTGACACGTCTAAAGCTGGGTACTTCTTTCCATTTTTACACAATCATTGCTAGAACCACTTACAGTTGCTGCATTCCCCAGCGCTGCCTCAGATTCAAACCAATCTACAACTCCAGCTCCTAAGTCAAAACCCAACTGGCCTCAATTCTTCTGCAGGGCACAAAGGCAGCAAGACCAGCTAAGGCCTCCGACCTTCATGTTCCAGCTGAAGGTGTCCGTAATATCAAGAGCATGTGGGAGAAAGGAAATGTTTTTTCATCACCTTCTGGGACAGGAACACCAAATAAGGTATGTGTTTAATTTCACATAGTGATTGTAAAGAATTATCTTATCTTATCATTCATGTTCCTATGAGTAATCCTGTCTGCTCCTGTTGATATCACTAGTGAAGAATATCCCAAAGGATAGTCAGGTCCTCAGAAACTCTCAAAATTCTGTGGCTACAATTTGGTAAGAGAAGAATTTAGTGACATACTGAGATGAGTTATGAGACATTCCAGAGCCCCATCAGATATCTTAGACAAACATATCTGGGTAGTTCAAACAGAGTACAAAGAAATTCTTTGTGCTGGGAAAGATCTTTTGAGGGGCAGAGAAGGATTAAATAGGCAAAATAATTATTATATTTTACAGATAATGCACAGGAGGATTTGTAAGATCTTTATATCTTCTATGTAAATCCTTAAGCCAACACTTCCTTCCTATGAATTGCTGTGTGTTGATGAGCATTCATCAGAGCCCAAAAAATGATCAATGGATTGAAGAGGTTATTACAGATAGCTGTGAAATTTCACTGATTTCTAACCTTTTAAATATTTATTTTAATGATTCAATTTTTAGGCCACTGAACTAATCTATTGTGTGGGTTTTTTTTGTTTTTTTAATAGTTTAAAAAAAAAAACATAGACTTCAGCCGGCAACTTTTCTTCATTTAGGCTCAAGTGGTTTTTTTCTCCTCAGGATTTGGGGTTACAATACAAAGAACAGATTGATGTCTAACACTCCTGAGTTTAGCACTAAAGCAGAAATGATTTTTTCAGCCTGCTTTTATCATTATTGAAAACTAGAGGGTAGTGATACCGTGTAGCTCATAGGGAGAGCCACTTCAGAGCACATAGGATGACCTAGCTGCTTACATTCTCAGTGAGGACCTCTATATTAACCTCAGGCTTGACTTTGTTTTTAAACTTAAACCATGAGAAACAGTGAAAGCTATTCTGAAAGTCTTTTGATTAGATTTTATTATTTTTCAGGAAACTGCTGGATTGAAGGTTGGTGTCTCCAGTCGTATCAATGAGTGGTTAACAAAGACCCCAGATAGCAACAAATCACCTGCTCCAAAACCTTCTGTAAGTAAACTTGAAACAACTGTCTCTTCAGCAGTTCGGTTCTTTCCTGGGACAAAGGTGGTGATGGTACTTCCTCAATCAGCTGATGGTCTGTGGAGAAACCTTGCTGAATGCCCTCAGTTGGAAGTTTACTGAGACTCTCTGACTGCTGACTTCTGAGTAGTCAGAAAGATAAAATTGGGCATTTATCACCTTAAAGCTTAGGGAGTCTCTAAAAAGACAGTGTTCAGACCACCCCTTCTTTAGTAAAGGACATCTATGATAGGTGGAAAAAGGGCCTAGTTTCTTGGGAAGAGTATAGGAATGTTACCAGAGCATGCAGGGGTGCAACCAGGAAAGCTAAAGCCCTTTAGAATTAAACCTATCCGGAAAAGGGAAGGAAAGCAAGAAGGGTTTTTTTCTGGTACATCAACAGCAAAAGGAAAATTAGGGGTAATGTGGGCCCACTGCTTAATGTAGAGGGTGGTCTGGTGACAGAGGATGCAGAGAAGGTTGAACTACTGAATGCCTTCTTTGCTTCAGTCTTTGTTGCCAAGGGCATTCCTCAGGAAGCCCAGTCCAACAAGGACAGTAGGATGATCTGGACAACAGAGGACTTGCCTTTGGTGAATGAGGAAGAGGTTAAAGAGTTGTTTGCCAAGCTTAACACTCATAAGTCAATGGGTCCTGATGGGATGCATCCTAGAGTGTTGAGGGAACTGGCTGATGTGATTGCTAAGCCCCTCTCCATCATTTTTGAACAATAATGGAGAACAGGCAAGGTGCCTGGGAAAGGCCAATGTCACTCCAGTCTTCAAAGAGGGCAGGAAGGATGACCCAGGAAACTACAGGCCGGTCAGCCTCACCTCCATCCCTGGAAAGTTGATAAAACAACTAATTCTGAATGTAATCACAAAACATATGAAGGAAAAGGTGGTTATCAGAGGGAGTCAACATGGATTCACCAAGGGGAAATCCTGATTTACCAAGCTGGACAGCCTTCAATGCGTATATAACCAGCTGGCTAGATGAGGGAAGAGCAGCAGATGTTATCTACCTTGACTTCAGCAAGGCTTTTGACGCAGTCTCCCATAACAGTCTCATCAGAAAGCTCAGGCAGTGTGGCTTGGATGAGTGGACTGTGAGGTGGATCGAGAGCTGGCTGAATGACAGAGCCCAGAGGGTGGTGATCAATGGCACAGNTCTTCCTTATGAGGAAAGGCTGTGGGAACTGGGGTTGTTTAGTTTGGAGAAGAGGAGACTGAGGGGGCGGATCTTATTAATATTTACAAATATCTAAAGGGTGGGTGTCAGGAGGTTGGGGCATCCATTTTTTCTATTGTATCTAGTGACAGGACAAGGGGTAATGGGATGAAGCTGGAATACGAGAAGTTCCATTTAAACATAAGAAAAAGCCTATTTTACTGTTCAGGTGAGGGAGCCCTGGCACAGGCTGCCCAAGGAGGGTATGGAGTCTCCTTCCTTGGAGGTCTTCAAGATCCACCTGGATGTGTTCCTATGCAACCTGATCTAGGTTGACCTGCTTCTGCAGGGGGGTTGAACTAGATGATCTCTGAAGGTCTCTTCCAATTCCTACCATTCTACAATTTTATGAATCTGCCACCAGTGAAAGACTTACCATTGATTTAGAAATTATCAACAATAGACCTTGATTGAAGCACTTAGGCTTCAGTCCTTGCCATCTAAAAATCTTTCAAGTATATTTTTAAACATAATTGAAATGCTTTAATTCTTTAAGAGGCTAAATGTAATTTGTAATGAAGGCCCTTTAGCAGGCCCATTACTTCAACAGCATCAGAGCAGAAAAGTCTGTCAAAATAATAATCTGGAAGTGTGGGAAGCAGCAGTGTGGATGTGGGAAGGAGTAGAAACAGGTAATTGTGGAGTAGGGATAGGTAGGAATGAGAAACTGGAGCTCTAGGTGTCCGTATTGGAGAAAGGCAGGGCATCACTTGTAGTGTTAATAAAATCCCAAAGCTGAAATGTTAAAGAACTAGTTTCTTCCCATTTCCTTGTGTGGAGTTTTTCTGCCAGTCTGCCTGCCCTTTACGTAAGGTGCAGCTTGAAACATGTTTTCTCAATTCATACTCCATTTTTTTTCCAAAGAGGTGCTTGAAATTTGCAGCATTGTCCTTAATGTCATTATTTACTAGTAGATACAAGGAGATTGGGTCTTTATGGATATGATTATAAAAACAAAGTAAGTCATTGAGCTCACTGTATCCAATCATAAACCCTGAAAACCAACATAGAATCTGCCTCCAGGTTTTACTCTCTAAGTTGCATCTTTTAGATAATTTAAAACTAACCTTGTGTTTTCCCCTCAGCCAACTGTTTCTATGTCTTCATTTCCCTCTTTCTCAATAGATTGTTCTTTCTTCTTTCAATATATCTGCTTGAAGGAACCTGCCCTCTTCCTACTCTTCTTCTTTTGGGGTCTGTTTGCTAAGTTGGTCAGGTAAACATGTTTATAATTGACTACAAAGAATGACATACTTCTGTAACATGTAATTTTTACTTTTAATTTTTTTTACCAGGATAAATCAAAGGGAAATCTAGTATTTCTTAGTTAGCAAAAAGCTTCCAACCCACATTGCATTCCACCAAAATAAAGAATTGTTTGAAGCTTTTTTTGACCATCACGATTTTTGTGGGTTTTGGAAAAACAATCAATTAAATGTAGAGGGAGAAAAGATTTATGGTAAACCAAAATCATAGATCCCAAATGCTTCCAGAATTACAAAATTGATTTTGTGATAATGTTCACTAAAAGAGGTTTTGTGATAAGTTCCACTGCAATTTTTCAGTTTCCTTCCTTTGTTACTACTGAAATTTCTTTTTAAGTCTGGGCTCACATTGTAACCATCAGTAGCCCTCTTGTCCGTAAAGTATGATCAATTCTAGAGTACCTCTGTTGAGTGCAAATACCTTTTACAGAAATCACATTTCATTCCTCACTGGTAATTTTTCTATTCCAAGTTAACAATTCTCACGTGTAAAAAATTACCTGTCTATGGATGGCAAGAACAAGATCCTGTAAACCACACAAGGCTTGAACACTTTGAAAACAAGACTACTTACATCCAAAATTGTTTTAAGAGTCTTTTGTTAGCTAACTGCAGAGGTAGATATCAATCTATCTGTCCTTAAGGAGGTTCATTGCTACTAGCCTAGCATATCGTCTTGACTTTCAGCCCTTCTTTTCCCCAAGAAGTAGCTTGATGTTTTTATTGAGTTTTCTTTAAATCTTCATATACACCCATTTCCAGAGAATATTATTATTAATAACTTCATCTATATTTTTCTGTTGGGCTAGTCATTGGTACATGCAAAGTTTTTAAAGGGTGTAATGGAAATTCGAACAGATATGAAGGGCTACAGTGTAAAATCCCAAACCCCATGTTTAAGAATGCTAAGGAGGATCTGCTTTTCTGTTGTATTAGAAGTTTTTAATGTTTTAAAAATGAAATCCTTTGATTGAGATCAAAATAACTGAGACAATATACATTTGAATTCCTCCTGAATAGAAATACTATTTCTGAAAAAGTCTTTTTTTTTTATTCCTGCAAAAATTTGTCTTTTTTAAAAACCTGATGGTACAGTAACTTTTTTGCCATCATTTCTAAGGCGACCATAAGAAGTCATAGCCAGTCTATGCAATACAATACATTACAGATGCAATGTGTATATGTGTGGATTCATTATGTCAATTGTCATCCTGAATAGCTTTATAATTGATAGACAATGTATTATTTACCACTGCTGGATGCTCCTCAACTTTTCTTATGAGCAAGTTGCCTTCTTACTTTTTCTGTTATCAAATTAAAAAGCCCTGTACTAATGTTGGTTTCTGTTCTCTGACAATGTAAAAATACAGGACTTAAAACCGGGAGACGTATCTGGAAAACGTAATCTCTGGGAGAAGCAGTCAGTTGAAAAGTCAGCTTCTTCTTCTAAGGTAATACTTCAGTGAATTTTTAAAAAGATAATAGTTCTGTGGGAGACTTCCTAGGGGGAGAGAGTGCTATTTGCCTTCATGCAGCTAGTTGAAATTAGACCTCTATATGTCTTCTGCTACTAACTTGCCTATTTATCTATAAAAAAGAGGCCAATGAGGCACAGAAAGCCATGAACAGTGTGTAACTCTTATATTCCTATTTATCAGAGCTGTGTTATGTGTAGAAATTAATTCTTGTTTCTGGAGCTGATTTTTTTTTTTCTATTTATAAGTAGCTATAATTTCACATATTCAACTTTAATAATATGTTATTACTTTTTCAAACAGGTATCAGCTATAGGGAAAAAATCAGAGACTAATGGTAAGTAATTCTAACTATATACCTGCATTTTAAACAGAAACATTTTCACATAGGCATATCTGTGTTTTAAAATTCTGCAGCTTCTAATATTGATGCAAACAACCCTTTCTTTTGGCCTTTGTCTTTCAAAAGTTTGATTGTACCATCATCAAAATGTGAATGTTTGAGAAAGAAACTTAAATTGTCTTTCTGGGGTGATTGAGGACTAGCAATGCTCAGCCATTTTTGCAAAGCCTTGTTCAAGTGGTATGCATAGCATGTTTACTGTAGCTGGAGAGTATCATTAAAACTGTGTGAGGTCTGAGGAATAGAATGGTCATTAAACCATGTTTTTTGTGAGTGGAGAGGGTAAACCCAAGACAGCAGCAGCATTGCTTTTCCTGAATCTGTGCATTGGTGTCTTCTCAAGACAAAAAGTGTCTTAATACTGTCAATTTTAAACTACGTGTTTCGGAAACGCATCCCAATTGTATGGAAAGAAATGAGTAAAATTATCCTTCTAGCTTTTATTATTTATATTTTAATCTAAAAAAACTCCAAATAAAAACAAGGAATTATAGGTCTAAGTACCAGTGGAGAAGAATGGAAATTGATCAGTTTAACAGCTTTAAAGATGCCTTGCAACATCCCTCATCTCTTCAAAATATATAAACTCTTACTTTTCTACACATTAATATATGTATATATTTTTCTCCTCATTCATATTTGAAGCCAGAGGTATGGTATGCCTGAGAACCTCTCTTATTATCTTGGACTTACACAAAATGAAATTGTCCTTCTCCTCTCCTTTTTTAAACTGCGCTGTTAGGAGAGAGGTTTTCAGGCTCGCTCATGTTAGCACAGCTCTGTTTCTGTGGAAGGTGTTACCCGGTGTGTATCGTCACTCACAGCAGCAACTTCTGAGTGATTCAGGTACCACTGAGCCTTTCTAAGGCTGAGATGAGAGCTTCAGCAGACAGCTTGCAGGAGGAGTCTCTGAGGAGCTGACTTTCAGTCCTGCTCTGGTCTTGGAGCCTGTACCCCAAGCCCTGCAGCACTGGAGTGTGGCTGTGGAGAGTGCTTGGTGCAGCACTCTGCATTTCTGGGTGGGGAGCTCTCCCTGACCTCCTGCTTCCTGGAACTGTCCAAATCAAGACAGGTGAAATCCTTCTCGTTCTCTTGGAGATGACCTCTGCGAAATCCCATGGCAGCATCCAGCATGTGTCCTGCCTTATTACATACTGTGTGTTAATCTAAAGCCGTGCCTTCTCTAGTTTGGATATATGTTTGTGTTACTTCAAGCCCTCTCTAATCTTTCTCTTTCTCAGCAGGTTTGAGACAATTTGAGAAAGAACCATAGAAGGCCACTAAAGATGCTGGACCAATCAGCTGGGGGGAAGAGGAAAAAAAAAAAAAAAAAAAAAGGAAAAAGTGCTAAATTGTTCTTTTTATATTTATGTTTATTTACCAAAATGTCTTTTTGCATTATCCCAGTTAAAACCATGTATATTAGCACTGTATTTAATAATCATTCTAGACATTCATCATAATAGTACTGCCTTTGCACAAGAGCCTTTATTCCTAAAGAAACCCATGCTGTGAAATATATAGACTCTCCTACTGATAGTCATAACTATGTATCTGAACAGTGATTTCAACTGGGAAAGGAAGTCAACATAAAATGTATGTAAAGTGAAGTTGTTTGAGAAAGGTGTGCAGTAAACCTATAAAAACAATGGTTACTTTTGTAATACAGAAGTCTTTCTTTCTGCACTTTAGACTAAGGCATGGAAGAAATATCTTTAGTTGACAATGTAATATTTTCTGTAATTTGCCCATGTCATGAGAAATACTGCATCAATACCATGTTCTAATTTTTTTTTTGTTTTATACTTTTTTTAAGTATCATTTTTTTCCATTCTAGTTTAAGTTAATAGCTAAATTTGGATGATAATGTTAGCTGACAGCGGTACTGATATTTCTTTTTGTTGTTAGTCACTAGTAATTGAATGCAATTTAGAATATGTACACACATAGCTTTACAAAGTTTAGCCTAAAGGCACTACTAACGGTAGAATGCTTTAATACCTGCTAGAGTATTATATTTAGTAATAAACATACATAATTAGCCAATATCACAGCTTTAAAAAATAAAGACAAAATCACACACTTTTCTGTAGCAAGATTTCATAATTGCCATTAGAGGTATGGTGAGATAAGTATTAAAATTTTTTAAATGTCGATTGCCCAGTAATGGGTAATTAAAAAGAAAGTATAGTTTTTAAAAAAGGAAAAGGTAAGGGTATAGAGGGTCAAAAATAGGTCACTTGTATAAAACCTTGTAGTTTAATTTATATAAAAGTACCATAATTAAAAAGAAAAAAAAAAAAGCAACCTAAATACAGTTGGAGCTTGTTTCAAATGGTTGTACACTAAATCTTGCCATCCGCCAGTTCCGTACACAAAGTCCACCTGAAATGAAGTAAACCTCTATCTTTACAGTGATTCTTTTAAATTCTCTCTCCTGACTATCTTATTTACTGATGTTTTAATTTGTATATAGTAAACACATGGCTATAAGACGTCAGCTTGGTTTGAATTTATATGCCATACAGTTTAGCATTTACATCCTACAGTGTATGGGTGGCATAAACTGAGCAACTGAAGTAGCCCTTGAGCACGTTGTTATCAGCTTTGTTGTGCATCAGATCTACCAGGATCTCCCTTTTCACCGCTTCCATCTCTTACAGCGTCTGACCTCTTCCTAAAGAAGGATAATGTTATATTGCAACCCAAAGATGAGCTTCCCTACTTGGCTGAAAGATCTTGTTTACATAGAGAGATGCACGGAGTTATCTGAAGGGGGTGAAACTGGGCCTAACATTGTCTGAGTTGTCATGACTTTTTTGTTTGGTGGTTTTGTAAACACTCCTCTCAGTCTTTCAAATACATCCGATAGCTGCAATAAAAAATGATTTGTTCAAACAATGTATTCTGAAACTGCATCCACAATAAATGGAGTATTTCCGTCAGCATCCCCAGTTTTTCAGTGAAGCTGGAATGAGCCAGTTGTTGTAACTGGGATAGGAATCATGCTAGGCCATGTAAGATAAAGGCCATGTATTTCATTGCAAGTAAGCTTGAAGGATGTCTCTTTCTTGACGTACCATCCTACAGCAGATAGACAAGTCATGAAATCAGTAGTTTTTACCTATATATTCTTGTGGGAGTGGGGGTGAAGAAGGAGTCTTAATGGTTTAGGGGGAAAAACAAGAAGCCTTAATTATTGTGTTTATCAGTATGAGATAGGAGCATCATCCAGAAGTCGGAGTGCTCGTTTCTGACCTACTGGTACAGCCATCTACTTCTCAGCTTTGAAAGATATTTTGTGGGTGAGAGCCATCATGTTTCTTCCATTTGCCTCAGTGGAATGTGCTTCTAGGCTTGGAAGATCACAGGGGCTGTGCCTGGCAAGCTGCTGGCTCTCCCATCATTCTCCTGTCCTCTTAATTTTTGCTGTAAGTCAGTACAGCGTGTAATGCTCTGCTCTAACCAGGTCATGGTTATGTGAAAGAGGCCTCCCAAGCAGCTGCCAGCTGTAACAGCAGCACAGTATGTAGTGCTCTGCTCTAACCAGGTCATGGTTATGTGAAAGAGGCCTTTCAAGCTACTGCCAGCTCCCCTGGAAGCAATAAGATATCTGCAGCAAGTACAGTTTTCTGAACTATTGGGGGAGAAGTAATCAAGTGCTGCCTAATTTAACGTGAAAAGATCTTACGTGCTTGAAAGCACGTTGGTTCTCCTGCCTTTCCCAGACTGTCTATATTGCTATATTTCTCTGCAAGCTTGTCGTGGTCTGACATGACAGCCTTTTCTGGTAAGGGGGATGGGGCTGTTAAGATGGCGCCTGTAAGAAGTTGTTTGCAACTCTCCCCAGCTCTGAGCCAGACCCACTTCTGGGGCTGAGCCAATTAGACGCCTCTACGATCACTTTTTAAGAAGAAGCCGGAAGAGGAGGCTGTTTTTCCTCCATCTTTTTCCTGTTTCTTGCTGCTTCTATCTTTTCTTCTTCTTCTGGCTGGTGGTAGTGCAAGGAGTAGGAACAGTGAGAGAAACAAGCATGAGAACTCCAAGATCAGTGATGAAAGAGAGGAGGAGGTGTACCCGACCAGAGACTCCCCTGCATTCTATGGAGAGAACTGGTGAAGCTGAGATTTATTTTCATGTCTTTAAAGACTCCACATCAGCGGCAGAGACTCATTTCGATAAAGCTGACACCAGACCAGGGGCAGCGATTCACTTCACTACAAACCCCAAGACAGGGGCAGTGATTTTCTTCTTTAAAACTATGGCTGGAGCAGGCCGTGTCCCGGAGGAGGGACCCAATATCCACAGCTGTAACTGTGGG
>WBNH01006308.1:0-77634 GCA_013401255.1 Urocolius indicus | reverse complement strand
TTTTCTCATCATCCTACTCCCTTTTGCTTTTATGCCATTCTGTTTCTTGTAGAATAAACTTTCCTACTTTCCTCTCTGAGTCGAGTACTGGAGTTTGTTTTGCCCGGAACCATAATTGGCAGTGAGCCCTCCCTGCCCTTGTCTTAATCCACAACAACCTTGCTTATCTTTTTACTCCCATTTCCCTGGGGTCTCCGCCATCCTACCGAGGGTGGGGGTGAATGGGGACACTGAGCGAGAGACTGTGGTGGTGCTGCTGTGCTAGCTGGGCCAAACCACGACAAAGCTTTGCTGAGGTGATACTTTTCCTTGTTGATTTAGACAGATTTCTTTGTAGGTTTAGATTTATTGCCTTTTCTGATGGTTTGAAAGCATGCTGGGCACAATTAATTTCACTTTCAGGAAAAACTGTAGTGTGGTCATGACTTGTTCCCACCAGCCGGCACCATCTCTTGACAGAATTCACCAAAGAAATCCTGGTGGTTGACTCAACAGGACTGCAAGATTTTTTTGGCATTTTGATACACTTAAGAGGGGATGATTTTTTCAAACAATACCAAATTTTCACAGCAGTTCTTGATCATGCTTTCCTGCACCGCACTCAGGATCCTAGCCAGACTTTCTCTGGCCTAGCATTGTCTACCTGCAATACTTTAAGCAATTTGCACCTCAGAGTTTGTCTGGCATTTTTGAAGAAAATATGTTCTATGTTTTCCTTAGATAAAGCCAACCCTTGTCTGGATATAGTGTTCTGAATGCTGCCAGCAGTTGCATTTGAGACTGCGAGAACAAGTCAATTTGATGTGTAGGTAGTCCTTGTGTTTGGCTGGGTGAATTTCAATGTGTGTTACCACTGTGTATGATGCTGTCACCACTAATACCACAAGAGTTCCATTTCTAGGTGTTCAGAGGGAGGGCTACGTGAGGCAATATCTACAACTTTGTTCTTTTGGTTTTAGCTAGAGCATGATCGTGTTTGACACATAAGCCACAAAGCAGTCTTGTCCTTGTACAGGAATTATAGAAGCTCATTTCTATCTGTATTAAAAAAAACAAACCAAACATACTTCAGGTATGTTTTTATAACTAATTGTGCAAAAAAAAAAAAAAAATCAACATTACAGCGATTAAGATTTGTTACACAAACTTTACTCATACAAAATTTAAAGAGTCACACTATAAAAATCACAGCTATGTAAAAAGCAAAGTAATTACAGAGGGCATTCTCTGTCAACAATTCATGAGTCAGTATGATTGCTTGCACTAGAAATAACATAGAAAAATTATGTATTTAACTACAGCTTTGTTAAACATGTCTTTAAGGAAGGCAAGGAAGAAAGGAAATTAAGAGACATTGTCTTTTACTGTTAAATGAAAACCGCATTTCTGATAACCATCTTTACAAAAGACGCATCCCCATTGATGCATTCTTATACCATCTAGCAGTCTCCTCCTAAAAAAGGAGGACAAGTAATGGCTTGTAGCTATTAGAAGAAGAAGAAATCAAGACCATGCTACAGAGTACATCAATTGTGGAAGGAGTTACATGGAGGTGTCGCAGGAACCACTGGCATTAATATTCTGCTTTGAATGGGTAGTCCTTGTGATTGATGGCTCTGAGAAGAGAAAGAATTAGTTATTTGTATATCATATAAAGGATCTGCAGCAGCATTTCTCTATTGCAGTCACCCTCCCCCACTGTCAATGTACTCAAATTTTACTGCTGTTGTTAATTTGAACACAAGCTAAGATGCTGAAGGAAATGCTTTGAATGAATGTCCCTCCAGATGTCAGTTCTAGGCCATGTCTCATTAGCTGAGGTCCAGGGTTTACAATATGAGCTCTCTCTGGTCATGTGTGTTTTCAAGACATGGGGGATGGAAATACAGATTGAGATAGGCCTAGTGGATCATAAGGATAATAAGGAACATACTGGAGCACTGGAACTGCCCTCCAGTTCCTGTTAAAGCTGAGAATGACATCCATCTCCTTTTTAGACAGTTCAAAGTCAAACACCTAGCAGGAGAAAAAAAAGAAAAAAAAAAAGCCCTTTTACTTAAGTTCATGAGTAAATGGCTACTAAGGGTGCTTCACAGAATCACAGAGGGACCTTGAAAAACTATCCAGTCATGCATTTGTGACTTGAGGTAGGAATATACCACATCCACACTAAGCACAGTTAAGAAATCCTCTTATTTCTCAGCCAAATAACAATTTAGCCTTGGTAGTCCTTTTTCCTCTGAGGTGTTTCATAGCACTGTCTTACAGTTCTGGGTGGCTGAATGTAAACACCATTGTAGTTTGTGTTGTACCTTACATTTTCTGTCTGCACATTACAAAGAATGCATTACCCGAGGCGTCACCAATACTAGAACTAGCAGTAAATATTTCTGCTACAACAGAGGACTACTGGGTAACAAATTCAAGGACCTGTCTCACAATTAATCATCTAAGAATTCTTTCTGGTGGTTCATAGTAGACCATAAATCCAAAATGGAACAGCATGAATTGAAAGTAACACAGATTTATCATCTAAGATGCCAAGTCTTATGAGCAAACATTGACACGAATCTCCCTTCCAAGGGGAACCACAGCCTCAAAGTGAGACATAAACTGTAATGAGTCTAGAGTTTACATTTTTTTCCCTTACACCCTAAGAAGAGGCTCGTTAAGCCATTTGCAGAGGGCAAGTGGACCCCATTTCCAGCGCAGCAGAGCTCAGACCACCCTGGTGTAATCCCATTTCTCTCCTGTCAGGAATAAAATGTTTTTTCCCTGAGGAAAAGTGCAGATGGTTAGGTAGGGCTGAGCCTCAATCTCTGTACTTCCCTTACAATGCTTCCTGGGTGCAGCTTGGAAACATGGAGATTTGGATGTGAGAGCCTATCCTGTGAAAAGTAGTAGCAGTCCCAGTGGAAGCTTTACCTTGATGTTCTCTTGAACACGCTGTGGTTTGTCAGACTTAGGAATGACAATCACATCTCTTTGGATAAGAAAGCGGATCAGAACCTAGGAAAGAGCAAGGAGGAGTATGAATACAGGGGTACCAAGAAATCTGATCAGATGCATTTTATGTTCTCTTACCTTTGATGTGACAGCATTTGCTTGCAATCCACAGACTAACTATAGTTGTTCCTGGCTTAATGTTGTTTCTACATCATGTCCTCTCTAGGATTTGTTTCAGGTTTTTTGGGGTGAGTGGTGTGTGGGGAGAATGGTGATGCTTCTCTCTTGCATCAGATCACATGAGCTTAATGACACTGCAGATTATTTTGGGCTCACAGGTAACTATGTCAAGTATGTTAAGCTTTCTGAAGTCCTTAAAATTTATAAATGTTTTTCTTTATAAAAGATTTCCCTCTTCAAAAGAGGACCTTTTTTTTTCTGCTTTGTCTGTCTTAAAATACGTCTGTGGCTGAGTGCTTGTGAACACGTAGACTTGTTGAAAGTGCAGTTTCTGCATATCCTGAGCAAGAACTCATTTTTGTGACTATAAGAGAAAAAAAAAATCATCTTGAATAATCAAGCAGCTGTCAATGATTCTTTGTGAACATGAGAAAAGAGAGAGCAATCAAATAAGTCTGCAAATTACAGGATTTAATCTGAAGATTAACTTAGCTAATTTAGCTGATTAAAAGAATAAGAAGTTGGCTTGATGATTTGTAAATAAATCTCAAAGAAAAGGGGTTCTCTGGGAGCAAGCATTTCTCTCTAGGAGCAGAGGAAATCTCTCTAGGAAGGGCAATATCTGATATAAGTACATACAGCTGTTGATCAGCCTCTCTCAAAGCTCAGCACTCAAGACCTCTTAGAAAATACTGGGTAATTCATATGCACACTGGTAAGAACTGGAGTAGCGTGAAGACTCATGTGCAGTTCAGCACCATGATACTGTTATCTCTAGAGATGGCAGCATCTGCTAAGGCTGACCATCGGCCTGTAAAAACATCTGAGGGGGAAAAATAGTTTTCCCTGATAACCCCACCTACCTGGGCAGGTGTTTTATGATGGCTAACTGCAATTTCTTTAATCTTCGGATCATCTAGCAGCATAGGTTCCCCTGGCTTGGCCCTGTTAAAAACAAAAGCCAGGATATTGATGGTAGAAAAATACTACATTCCTTTCCTGACGTTTTGTGTGAAATAATCACAGAATGGTAGGGGTTGGAATGGACTTCTAGATCTGCAATAAAATAACAGCACTTTTCTCATAACTGTATGGTTTACATTACTTGTCTCAAAGATTTAATTTTCAAATGCATTGTTTTGTATATAGAAAGGTGGAAATACTTTTACCATGGACGGTTAGGAGAGCCAAGGGGGCTGTATGCAGTCACAGCAATCCCTTTGGATTGGCAATACTTGATCAACTTTTCCTGTGTTAAGTATGGATGACATTCAACCTGCAAGCAAAGAAACACAGTGGTTGGCACAGAGGCAAATTGCACTGGGCTACAGAGCATAACATTTTAATTCCTCTTAGGTCACAGGAAATGCAAAGGAAAGACTCCCAAAATCATGGCTAAAAAGTCACTCGTGTCACAGCGCTATCTAGAGGCCTAGCACAAAGAATAGGGCTTCCTCATGCTATGTATTACACAAAGATAGGGAGAAATAGATGGGAAGAGTGAAAGTGCTCTCTGTGTGAGGAACCTGGGAAATCAGTCTTCCTGGACTAGTGCAGGGCAGGATTGCATCTTCAGCAGGACAGCTCAGAACACTCGAAGTTTAGTTTAGAGTCATTCAGCTTCTCCTCAAGGAAACTCCCTGATTCCCGAAGAAGCCTGGGGAGATATACTTCCCTAGGTTAGCTCAGATCATGTTGCCACCAGCCATTTGGACAAGACTGAAAACACCATGAACCTATATAAGGATGCTGCTCAACTTACCACAAGCCACAGTATGATCCCAGGGCTACGTGTACACTGTATATCGTGGCACCGTGCACATAGCTGGCTGTTTCTAAATGCTACAGCTTTGCTGCTGGGCATGCATGCTGACATGAAATTTGTGTAGTTTATTTGGAACTGAGCTAGTTTAGGCAAGTATTGCAATGACAGATACACCCATGGGGAAGCAAACTGGAGTCAATGCCGGAAGATCTTCAAACTGTTGAAGTTGGAGCAGCTTTTAGTATCGGGAGTAGTTGCATTCATCCCTACCTGGACTTTATAACCCTCAATACAATCTCTGCAAGTCCTATGTCCTCTTTGTCCTAAGCCTGGCTGGTGCACACACTAGCTTCAAGCCCAGCACTGCAGCACAGGTAGCCCTGTGCCTGCAGAAGACCTAGTGTGGGGATTTTCCTGGATATTGCAAAGCTAGTAAAGATGGGCATTAAGCACCCTCAGTCATGTGCAAAGAAGTTGCTTATGGAAAAAAGTCAGAAGGTCCCAACAACCCTGCTGTCCTGTGATTTCATTCATGAGGTATGTGTTGAGAATTTGTTACATAATTGTACACTTCAACTCTCTCTTTTATAATGAAGTTCAGTGAAATGGTTTATTTTTATTTCAAAAGTAACTAAGTCCAGTGAATGAGTTAGTACATTCCTGTATTTTCTCATGCATTCAGTAACTTGTAGTAGGGATTTTTCAGGTTATCTCAGAGTTGGCAGAAATGAGCCTGTGGCAAACTGAGCTGTGACATACAAGTCCAAGTAGTACTTGGGAGTGTGAAAGAGTGTGTGTAGCCAAAAGTTGCAAGGTCCTATACAAGGTAATGAATATTTTCACTGTTTTTTCAATGTCTAATAATGACATCTTCTCATCTTTTTCATATTACTCTGGTATGTATAATCCATAGTTTTGTATGATATTGCTCTCAAATCTTCACTGTGTGATATACACAAGAGTCGCCATCCCTGTCAGCTAAAAGCCATCAAGACCAACACTATACCAAAGTGTAGGCAGCATTGACTTGAAGGGTCTTTCAGACAAATAGAGACGTCTAATGTTTTCCAAGGTCTTTCCATGGCACCAGAATTATTTAAAAGTCATAGCAGAAGTCAATTCTAGAGCTGGAGTGTAATATGAATATGTTTAGGAATATTCCAAGGTTAATTGACATCAATGGAAATAAACATCTTACCTGGTTGTTTACTGGTTTATACTTCAGTCCTGGCTTGTTCAAGACTCTTTCAATTTGCTCATGGTTAAAGTTGGAGACACCAATGGCTTTTACCAGACCAGCATCCACCAGCTCTTCCATGGCCTAAAGAGTAAGGGCAACAAATGCATTTTATGAGGTGGTACTACTGTCAACTACACAATTTTATTTCCCTGAAGCTAATGAAAAACCAACAAACAACTCATCCTAGATTAAATAACAGTATTTCAATAATAATAATATTTGCAACTTGTATTATCTGCATGCTTTACGTCTAGTTGCAGGGGGGAAAGTAATACAAGAAGAATGGCAAGGCCAACCCTTTTGCAGAGGGAAACAAAATTCTTTTGCTTTGGCATTTTGGGGGTCATTTTACCAGAGGTAAAAAAGCAAGGAAGACCCCTCCACCTTCTCCCCTGCCTGTACATTGCCTCTGAGCTGGCAGAACACAGCAGGAAGGATGATAACCTAAACTCACTTACCTCAAAACACTTTCCTGCAACTGTAATCTGCTGTTGAAGAGAAAACTATTAATTCCCTGAGCTGCAGTATAACAGAGGTTCTAGCATAAGGAGTAGACCCTGAATCCTTTTAGTCTACAAGGAAAGGAGGATTGAAGGACAGCCTGAGATGCTGATGCCCAACTGTGAAAACTGTGAGAATTCCCACACTAGTAAATTAACCCAGTAAATTAACAGCCACAGCTGGATTAATCTATGCTTCAGTTCTACTAGTCTGTGTATTCAAATATTATTTTAGTGGCAGCATTCACAGTGCTGATAGCTTCCTCCTCTTTAGTCTTAGTAAACAGATACCTCTCTTGCTCCCCAGAACAAGATTCTGCTCTGCTCATTTTGGTCATGAAATACAATTTTGTGTGACTGTACTCTGTATCCCAATTTATCTCTTAATTTCATCCTGCACGCAGATCTCTGTTCCACTTTTTGTGCTGACACCTGCTCTAAAGAGCAAACAATAACTTACCTCCCATGTGTCCAGAAAATCTGTATCACTGGGGATACTCATGCCCTTGTCATCCACAGGATGTAGTTCTTCACCAGCCTGTTGTTTTAAGGCAGACCATATATAGACTTTTAAGTGTTGCATTTCCTACTTTTTTCTAGTGCTTATGACTAGATTTATTATAGGCAGCAAGTTATCAGGTTATTTAAACATGTTGCATAACTAAAAAATTAGGCATGTTTGTTAGTATTCCCTTCTGGATGAGGGCCATTTTTCTACAGACCAATCCTGCATAAAATGAGTGGGGATTAGTAGTAGTTATGTAACTTAAGCAGATCTAGACAGAAGGAAACAGACACTCCCCTACCTTTATTCTAGAGTTTATTTCTTTTACAGAAGTATAGACTGGAGAAAAAAGCAACACAGTCTTTCTGTGTTGTGCTTCACTTTCCACTGTTACTCACTCCAGATCAAGCCAACATCTCCAAAACCTGAGACATCCACACTGTTCCAGCCCAGCAGAAGGCCATGATCTCAAGCAACAGCACCATCCTGTGTTCCCCTAAACACTCAAGGGGCTTGTTCCAACAAGCATGGAAAGTCACATTCATGTGGTAAAACGTACCACTCTCAAGTTCCAGCATATCCCAGCTGCATAATGAAGATGGTTAAAGCATAGATGAGTAAACGCACCATGTTTCTAAGGAGAAGAGGAATGTAGAGCAGGATTACCTTCAATCCCATAGGGAAGTGCATCAGGTAGAGGTCAAGATAGTCCAGTTGCAGTGCATCAAGGCTCTTCTTGCATGCTACCTTAACCAAGGACCTCTCGTGAAATGTGTTCCACAACTGTGGGAAGAAACCAAGCCTGATCATGACTCTACAGCTCCCACAGTCCAAACCAGGGGACAGAAGCTTCTCTCTTGGTGGTCTGGGAGAAGAACGTCCTCCTTACCTACACAGTGGACACTGAAGACAAGCATGCTAATATTCTAATACTGAGGCAGGACTAACATATCACAAATAAGGGAATCAGTCATGGAGGTGGACAGTCAGTATTCCTACTTATGAAAAGAGATTCTCAGATGTAAATGTAACACTCTGCCAGGTGTATCTGACATAGCAAAACTGTTAGAATTTTTTTTTTCCAGCCTATGAATCTTGAGCAGCTCACAGCTACACTCCTTCTGTGCTTTTTAACTGGCCACACTGAGAACTGTTGTCAAGTCTACTTAATTTGTTTAAATGAAAATTCAAGCCATTTAACTAGAAGAACTTTGAAGTATTATTCAAATGAAAACTTATTTTTTAAAAAAACCCTGTATGTGGAAAAGCTTAGTTATACTCACTGATTTCTGGTTTTTGTGAATACTCCAAGTGTTTCTGAAGTGTTTGGTGAACACTCCAAGTCATAAGTTTTTTTAGTTTTTACTTTTTGCTAAAAAGCATTGCTGAAGCAACTGGATGAGATCAAGATATGGAGTAAATACATGTAAAATGTTTCAGATTAAAGTTTCACACTTTGATTTCTGTTCCCTTTCAGGCTTACATTTTGTCCATGACACCATTTTCACATGTCTTGCATAACAGTAAGTAGCATGGCACCTTTGAATTCAGATATCTGCCTTGTCTTTTTTTCTGATCTTCCTAAGGGCCATACAAACGAGCTTTCAATATAATGCAAAAGAAATTCTGCTAAAAGATGCAAAGAAATTCTTAGATCAGCAACAGCCACACTATCTTTCCTAAGTTGTCCTGATACAGCTCAGTCCAAACTGAGCAAATAAAGAAAGGAATTTATAGCACACAACAAGAAAAACGTGAAGTGAATACCAGAGGAGACAACAGGTCTGTAAATTACTTTACAGATAGAACAAGGGTCTGTCTCTGAGAAAAGCTAAATGCCCAAATAATCCTGCATCCTTTTACCTTAGTGACAATGAAGAGGTCTTCCCGTTTCACAGCCCCCTCCTTGATCTTCTGCTGGATAGCATTCCCTATTTCATTTTCATTCTGGTAGAGATAGGCACAGTCAAAGTGGCGGTAGCCTATATCAATAGCATACTTCACCACTTCTTCCACCTTTCCTGGAGGAGCCTGAAAGCAACCACAACCAAAGCATGAGCTCTTCCACGGCCTTCGGCCAGTTCTCACTGCTGCAATAGCTTCGCAAAGTCCCCCGTTTCCAACTGCTGCTGGAGTTTCCTTGACACCTGCATTTAAACCGAATTTCAGCTTTCCAGGCAAACAGCATTTTTTTGTAGGGAAAGGGGGACAGAGTAGAAAGGAGTTTGTTTCTGTGAGACATTTTGGCCCTGCCATTTCCAGAAGCATAGTGGTCAGTATCACTTCCCTTTACTCGCTCTCAGTGTTGCCCAAGCAGTTTCGCCACCTTCCCTTCCCTTCCCTTCCCTTCCCTTCCCTTCCCTTCCCTTCCCTTCCCTTCCCTTCCCTTCCCTTCCCTTCCCTTCCCTTTCCCGAACCCCTCTCTACGACAGCGGTTTCACGTCTCGCGGCGCCCGCCCGCCCGAGTGCTGTGGACTGCTAACACAGATCGGCCCAGGCGGCCTCTCGCAGCCCACTGTTGGATCTTTTCTGTTGATTTCTTCTCTTGCTTCCTCTCCTNCCACCCCGCCCCGCCGCGCCTGGCCGCCCGCCCGCTTACATAAGCGGCCGCGATCGCGGGCGGGCGGCGAGATAAGACTCCCTCCCCACCCCCGACTCCCCACCCGCCTCGGACCCCACGCAGCGACGAGGCTCCGCGGCAGCCCACACAGCACCGCGGGAAACCCGGGGTTGGACACTGTTCTGTTGTAGAGGGTTTTGTTTGTGCGTGTGTGCGTTTTCAATTTGGCAGCTTTCGCCGGACCCGTGCTCTCCTGCCCGCCCCGGTACCTGCCAGGTGCCCAGTCCCAGGACAGGCATCTTCATCTTGTTGCTCAGCTCCACGCAGGGGCTCGCCATGGTGTCTGCCGTAGGTCTGTCTGTCTGTCCGTTCCCTCCGCCAAACTAAGCCGCTTTAATGTGCGGGGCAGCCCCGGCTCGACCCGAGCCCGCCCCTTTCACCCCCCTAGTCCCGCCTCCGGGGTTTCTTTAGATGCGAGACACGAGTTATCTGTGATTTTTGAGATCTTGTTCGGCTACAGAAACTTGATGCTAAAAAGGGTCTGTTTATTGTTTGGTTGGCTTTGCCCTGAACAAACTAAAAGCCAGTGAGTTAGTGATGAGCTTGTGCCGTAGTTGAACCCCAGGCAGAAACTAAACAGCACGCCCCCATTGCCCCCGCCGTGGGATGGAGGAGAGGGATCAGGGAAAAAAAAGTGGAATTCGTGGCTTGAAAAAAGAGCAGTTTAATAACTCATTAATAACTAACCATAAAATTCAATGTAATGATGATAATACTTTTAAAATATAAGAATCATTGTAATGAAAAGAAACTTAAAAAAAATAGATAATAAAACCCTATAATAAAAGTATGTGACGGACAATGCAATTGCTCACCACCTGCTGATCGGTTCCTGAACAGCAATTTGCCCCTCCACAGTTTATATGCTGGGCATGACATTCTGTGGTATGGAATAGCCCTCTGACTAGTTCGGGTCAGCTGTCCTGCCCATGCTTCCTCACAGCTTCTTGTGCCCCTCCTCAAGCCCTCTTGCTGGCAGAGCATGATGAGAAGCAGAAAAGGCCTTGATGCTGTGCAAGGACTGCTCAGAAATAGCCAAAACATCCCTGTATTGTAGACATTGTTTTCTGCACAAATACAAAACAGCCCCACATAATTTATTAGAAAAAAAAAAAAACAAAACAACACAAACCAACTCTATCCCAGGTGAAACCAGGACAACTTGACACTGTGCACATGTTCTGCAGTGGAGAAAGTCTCATGGGTGACAGGAGAATTGCTGTGTGAGACAATCAATATCTGGGCTGTTGAAGGATTTTCACAGTTTCTCTCAAGTGGTGATAAATTGATCAAATTAGAAATTATTAGACTCACTCACTGCTTGCAGAGGAATTAATTAAAAGGGAACATAGTCTTACCCCTTCACAGATTCTGTGCTCCCTGTGTTTGGGGTAGGGGTGGGGGGAGAGGTGCTCCTGTTGTGCTCTTCACAGGAGCCTTGTGTCAGTCCATATGAAGGCATCTGTTCCTGGTGTTTAGCTGTCAGCTAGCATCAGTAGGGTATCAGAGACTGAGAAGAATTTGTGATCACAGCTTGTCTACAGGAAGTGCTTTAGTCCAAATACTACTTTCCCCTCCCCTCCCTTTCCTCCTTTATGTAGGATCAAAATGCATTCAGAGAACTGACATTTAAAGGCTGAAGGAAGCTTTACATGAATGGAGTGCCTCAGAAAACTTCTGGAAGGGCTGGGCAAGGAAAAGGTGGTTCATGTTAGGAAGCTGAAGTAATTTCAACATTGTACCTGAAACATTTAACAGGTCACAGAGCCTAGGCTTCATATTTATCAGAGAATAAATTCTTTCATTGAGTCTTCTTTTTTCTTCTGCTTATATTGCAATAAGCTCCTTCCTTCTCTTTGTTGATCCCTGACTATCACTTAATGTTGTGCTAGTTCCACTGGTGTCTTCTTGTGAGTTCTACAGTGTGAGTGAGGGAGAACCAAATATTTTATGCTTGGACTTGGATGTTTTCTTATCGAAATATAGAGGCAACTATGAATTATTGCATTACTAATGCACTCTAATTATGCTGTTTAATGGGATTTGTTAAAAACTTGGTACACTTGCATTATTTGCTTTTACAAGATGATATTTTCATTTGATTGGTAGAGTCATGTTCTGGGTTTATATTTCAACAAAATCCCTTCCTGCTTTCCTTGGCTTGATTTCTAAGTTATTGGCTTACCCAAGCTTTAATGTCGTCTTTCTGATGCACTGGATGTCACCACACTTTGCAGAATGAAAAGGACAGTGAATTGATGTGAAGCACAGAGTGAGAAGAGCAAAATGTAGGCAGAGAAACAAAATTTTCAAACTGACACGGCAACTTCAGCATGCTCAAACTAGAGCAGTGGGAGGAGGTTTCTTATATTGAAAACAAATATGAAAAAAATCCAACAAACCAACGCCCCAAAATGACAATAACAAAGCTACTGGAGTAGAAGTGAGGAATTTGGCAGTAAAAGAGAGCAAGGTCTACAGAAATAGAGAGACAGACACAATTCCATAGAGATTTTATAAAATCAATAATGCTACATTGATTTTTAAGGCCAGAAATTACCACACTACTCATCTGCACTGACCTCAATGATTACCTTGACAAACTTTTACACAAAGACTATGACATGCACCTATTGCTTAATTTATTATTAAAGACACTTGGGTGCGACAGCAATAGGAGCTGGCTAAAATAATCTAAAGAACAGACTAGAAACTGTTGAGTCTGAGCTATTACTTATCTTTAATTATATCAAATCTTTATTTGAAAGGAATAAGAATCAACCATAATTAGCCCTTTTTGTTGTTTGTTTGGTTGTTTGTTGGTTGTTTGTTTGGCTTTTTTTAACCAGACAATCTTTTTGAAACCAGTCAGTCTTCAACACCTTTCTGCCCTCTAAACCTTTCTTTTAAGACCTAAGGATTCCAAATTGACCCTTTTAAAATAACTTCTATAAAACCAGTGACTGGTAAGAGAAGGTAAGTGATGACTAGTTTTGATTAATTCAAAATAACTTATAATTTGGATGCTTCACTTTATATTCAAGTCAGCTTTCTGTGCCCCAAGCCCTTACACACTTAGCTAGTCCAGCATTTTTTATCAATTGAAGCAGACAATGTCCACGTTTGTGTTAAGTATTTTCTGTGAGACTAAACTGTGCTTGATATTTGAAGATATTTTAGATATATGATATATGTGTGTATCCTTTCCTCTGATAGTGTGGCTGATTGGAATTATAATGTAGCAAATCACATTCAGCTTTTATATTCACCTTGAATGTTATGTACCTACTTGTCCACTGTATGAGAGGGATCCCTTTTCTGCTGGGGGCTTTTTGCCCAGTCATATAGTCTTATATTGGGCTAACTCACCTCTAAGAGCACTGGCCATCTGTTCTTAATCACTAGCCTGACCATAGCGATAGCCATCTCTCCTCAGAAAAGCTGGACTGGGAGGGAAGCCATGGAAATCCTCACTCTTTCCTAAAGAATCACATTCTCAAGAGCATCAAAGACAGTTTGCAATGGAAGGAGGGACTTAAAATTGCTGACTAATGTGACTGCTGAGCCACCAAAGAAAAAAGGAGAAACAAGGAGTTAAGAACTTCCTGGATCCCAGGCCTTCAAAACAGAAAAGATCCAGCAGCTGAAATTGCTTATAACAAACTTGTGTTCATAGACAGGGACTGAGTGGGTGAAGTTCCCACCAATTTCTCATGGCTGTGAACCTTTCACTCTGTTGGACACTCACAGTTTAATTTGCTCCACCTTCTTAAGATAAGCCTGTGTCTACAGATGTAGATACTGTAAAATATGAGTGCATAAGTGTTCTGGGTTTGGCCAGGATAGAGTTTACGCTGCCCAGCTGCCGCTAGGGGGCGTGGCCAGGCTATTCCATCCCATGTGACATCACACTCGGGATATAAGGGCTGAGTGCCGGGCTGAGCATTCCCCTTTTTTTTTCCTTTGTCCTTTGTTCATCATTGTAACTGCCTGCTCTTTGTGGTGTTCTATTAAACTGTTCTTATTTCAAGCCAGAAAGTTCTAGAACTCTCTCTTGAGTCTCCTCCCCATCCTGCTGACTTGCAGAGGAGTAAGTAACTGGTTGGTTTGGTTATTGTTCAGTTAGGGCTAAACCACCACAATAAGTCATTCCCTCTGTGCCTCTCGCATGTTTAACACGGGCTACTTTTGTGCCAGCCAAGAGTAGCCTTGTTGGTACTAATACGATGAGAAAAGGAGGAGCATGTTGGGGGCTTCCTATAAGCAGCTTCATGGTGCAGCTGGGGAGATATCTGGGAGCATCAAGAAGATACCTAGAGAGCAAACTGGTTTGACTTTTCTGTTTTGTTTTACCAAATTGTGTTAACTGCATGGAGTAAGATAATTATCATCATTTATAGATGTATAAAACCTGACTTTGTGGGAATTTAAAAGCCTTTTTTTTTTTTTTTCCTCCTGGATACGATGTGGGTGATGACTGAGGCCCATCCACCTCAATATTTTAGCTGAGTCATGGTGATTTTACTCTCTGAAAAGCTTGACAGCTCCCTGAAACACTCTGTTGTGCTGATTCCCAAATCAGATTATGCAGATGCAGGAAGTGACTTGTATGTAACCTTGTTAAGTGTGACCACAGTTTTCATGACATTGCTATCACTTCAATAGATGTTTACTAGTGCCTGATTTTTGAGTTGTCCTTCCATTACAGTGACTCTTCCTGAGAGTAATACAGTGCTACAGGAAAACTGACAGATTCTATTTAAAAGCCTTATCAAAATATATGCTTGTGTCAAGAAAGGGGTATACTTAGAAATTACGAGTTAACCACATTTATGGAAACAGAGTTGTTTGATTTTATTACCCTGTTATCGTCTTAGTTTAATTTTATTTTGTTTTCTTGTTAATCTACAGACTTTTTTAATATCAGACTTTAAACACAGTTGGTGTTTATGAGTAAAGAGGAAAGGTCCTGTGACTCTCTGTAGGTCAACTTCCAACTGCAATTTTACAACCTCATTGGAGAGGAGGAGATAATCCTGTGCTAGAGTCATAGAATCATAGAATGGTAGGGGTTGGAAGGGACCTTTAGCGATTATCTAGTCCAAACTTCCTGCTCAAGCAGGTCCACCTAGGTCAGGTTACACAGGAATGCAGGTGAGTTTTGAAGACCTTCAGAGAAGGAGACTCCACACCCTCCCTGTGCAGCCTGTGCCAGGACTCCCTCACCCTGACAAGAAAGAAGTTTTTCCTTAAGTGAAACTTTCTGTGTTACAGCTGTTGTCCATTACCCCTAGTCCTATCAGTCTCCTCTTCTCCAGGCTGAATAGTTCCAGATCCCACAGCCTTTCTTCATAAAAATGATGCTTCAGTCCCTCTCTGCCTAACTCTCAAGCCTGTCGAGATCCCACTGAATGGCAGCACAGCCTTCTAGGGAATCTGTCAGTCTTCCAAGTTTGGTGTCATCAGGGAACTTGCTGGGAGTACACACTGTCCCCTCATCCAGGTCGTTGATGAAGATGTTAAACAAGACTGTCCCTGTAACTCACCTCTGTGGAACTCCACTGGCCACAGGTCTCCAACTCAAGAGTGAATTCAGGATAGGTATAATGACAATTTTATTCAAGAAATCAAATTATTAACAAAGTTGGACTGTGCTAACAATCCCAATACACACAATCCATCTTTTAAATAGGTGTAGGAAGAACAGTCAACTTCAGTATGTTTTTAAGTAAAGAAGGAAAAGCTGGGATTTTTTAAAATGGAAATGATTGTTCACTCTGAGTGGCTTTATGCTTCTTATCTATGTTAGAAGTATAAAAAAGCTTGAAAACATGTCTATTTTTGTGAAGGAATGGAGATCATAGGCCCTGCCTTTCCTTAGATCATTGGCAGGAGATTCTACCATTTTTCCTTAAATTTTTTCACAATTTATTTTTTATCTTAACACTATTTCCTTAGCTGTAGATACATTTAGACTTTCCTAATGTATTTATGTGGCCTCTACCACATATTAGGATCACCTGGATGTCAGCTGTAAAAATTTAAAAAGGAGATATTATACTTCTAGGTCTTCTGACTGTGAAAATTAAATTGCAATGTTTAAAAATAATTCATTATCTACTAAATTTTCTGTACTTGAAAGGTGTAATGGATTCTTCCTTAGCCTGATAATCTGTAAATCTAGTAACAGTGCCTTAAGAGAATGACTTTGCTGTTAATTTTAGCAAATTGGAAAGAAAGTGGAAGCATAACTGGTGGGGACACCAGAGGAAGTCTTAGGAATGGCTTCTGTGTAGGGAGGTGCAGGGTATGAGACTAGGCATGTGAAACGGGAGACAGAAAGAGAAAAGAGAGCAGTAGGGAAAGTAGAGTGGTCATACACTGAAAAGTATATATGTTTTTCACGAGTCCCACTGAAAGCAACAAAGTAATTTTAAAATAAATAACCAAAAGCACAATTGCTCTCAAAGTTTATAAAATTTACCATAGATCTTTTGCTGACATTGTTTTGTTATTGATGTCAATGAAGATTTCAAATTCAATTGAAAGCAGCTGTCTGTTTCAAACACACATTCATCAGGAGAAGTGGTATAGAGTCTTTCCCTGGAATACACTTGATGCTAGTCCAATATATTTTTTTGTCAGAGATTTTTATCATCAATCACTGACTTGTTTAATATTTGGTACAGTGTAACATGTAGCAAAGCAGATGTATGAGATAAAGGTGCTCTATAATAGCCAACTGATTTTACCAAATCCATCAAATTCACTTTCAACTTAAATACATTATTTATTTTGCTCTTTTGTTAGCCACTGCCAAGACCTTTCTCTTTAAATATTTTCAATATTTTCCACTTTTGAGAAATTGAAGTTCAAACTCTATTGATTTAATTTCTTCAGTTTATATTGATTTTCGTGCTATTGAATTAGGTGGAATGGTTTTTACAAAGTGGATTTTCATTGCATGATTACATTGATATATTTAACTTCCAGTGCTGATCCCTTTTTTTTAGAATACAGAATATTTTCTGTTGAATCGTTCCAAAGTGACACTAAGAAAAGGTTTGCTTTACCTGATATTATTTTATCTCTATAAGAAAATGTATGATGCTGCTCTGTTTTCAGTCCTACCATGTACTATCAAAAATGTCTCATGCAGAAAAGAACAAAGAAATAGCACATGAAGAAGAAAAACTGTATAACTTAATATATCACGAAGTACAAGGTGATTATGTTTAAGTGAAGTTAAATATGTTTTCAGTTTTGTTCATTTAAAACACCTTTCATAGAATCATAGAATGGCAGGGTTAGGAGGGACCTCCAGAGATCATCAAGTCTAACCTCCCTGCAGAAGCAGGTTCACCTAGATCAGGTCGCACAGGAACATGTCCAGATAGGTCTTGAAGACCTCCAAGGAAGGAGACTCCACAACCCCCCTGGGCAGCCTGTGCCAGGGCTCCCTCACCTGAACAGTAAAATAGCTTTTTCTGATATTTAAATGGAACTTTTTGTGTTCCAGCTTCATCCCATTACCCCTTGTCCTGTTGCTAGCTACAATAGAAAAAAGTGCCGCCCCAACCTCCNAGGATGCCATTGGCCTTCTTGGCCACGAGGGCACATTGCTGGCTCATGGTTAGCTTATTATCGATCAGGACTCCCAGGTCGCTCTCTGCAGAGCTGCTCTCCAGCAAGGTCGATCCCCAGCCTGTACTGGTGCATGGGGTTATTCCTTCCCAGGTGCAGGGCTCTGCACTTGTCCTTGTTGAACCTCATGAGGTTGCTCTCTGCCCAGCTCTCAAGCTGGTCGAGATCCCACTGAATGGCAGCACAGCCTTCTGGGGAATCAACCAGTCCTCCCAGTTTGGTGCCATCAGGGACCTTGCTGAGGGTACACTCTGTCCCCTCATCCAGGTCGCTGATGAAGATGTTAAATAAGACTGACCCCAGAACCTTTCTTCTAGTACTTCCAAGTAATATAGGAATGAATTTTGTCTAAAGAAGGTTTGTGGTCACCGCAATTGCCCTGAACTCAGCCAACAGGGTAGTGCTCTGTACTCAGTTAGAACCTAAAGGAAAAAATAAATGCTGTATATGGCTTGATTTTGAAGAAGTGCACTCGGGAAGATCTGAAAGGGAGAAAACAGCCATTCCCTCATTAAAAGAGTTCATAAATACTGCATACAAAACTCTGTAAAATCCACTGTTGCTGGATCTGGAAATTTAGCTTATACCTACTGTATGTCAATATAGGATGAGTACATTTGTAGTTTGTATCTTTATATCTTCCTGGACCTGCAGAGGGTGCAAAATCTCCATATAATGTGGCTTAGAAGAAGCTGAACTATTCCTTCATTCTCCTTGTAAGCTTTGTTGCTTTGGTAATTTGTAGAAACACTTCAACAGCAGCAAGATCCTTGATAGAAATTTAATGGTATTAAAAAAATGGATATAAAAGCTGCAAGCAGGTCTGTTGCTGTTTCTTATTCATTGTTGTCTAAGCCTAGTGCTGGAGACATTTTCTCTAGCCTAATGGTATTTGCTCCCATGTGGTCTTATGTCTTTCTGTAATATTATAATTTCCTGTGCATCATGTCCTTTTTTCTTCTTTCTCTCCAGACTTTTATTTTTTTCCATGTATTTCTTCTGGCTAACTGCTAGTGTTTGAATGCTTGCTTTCAGCTCTAAGCTGTTTCATTAACATCATTAACACAGTGGAAGTAAATGGAAAACTAGATGGCTTTGGCTACAAGTTTTATTTTCACACAAACTCAGCAGTACATAGAGTAGCAGAATAAAATATCTTAGACATTATTATGATTTCACATCATTGATTTTGATGGATGTAACAGAGGTCTTCAATGTGAGAAATTGTGAAACCAATTATCAAGCGAAAAGCCTCTTTAAAAATATCGGGATTTCCGAGAAAAAGCATCTCTGCTACCAAAAAAAAAAAAAAAAATCCAGACTCTCCTGCAAACCAAAACATGTGCTTAGCTAACATTAAATTAGAGCAGCATTATTAAAAAAAAAAAAACAAAAAAAAACCAAAACCAAAAACCTCTCAAACATAAGATACCTGGCAAGAGAGGTGCAGGAAAGATTTTAAAGGTAGTGGTAAAACTTGTCTAACTTGTCTAACTTTCCATTTTCATAATAAGTTTTTCTTCTGCTGTTTGTTTAGTTTTCTTTTTTGCTTTGTAGTTGATCTCACTCCAACTTTAAGGATTTGGATATATATCCACAACTGGATATACAGCAGCATTTCAGATTGGTAAGATTTACATGATGAGCCTTTGTATAGGATTCAATGGTGTGTGTCTCTGGTCAAGGAGAGACTGATGGCTTTTTTTAAGTGAGTCACATTTGTTCTCTGGCTGCAATAAAAACTTCTTTATCAATGACCTGCTTATATGTCATCTTTGGGTTGATGGAAAAAAGCAATTTGAGTGTTGAGAGGCAAAATGTATACTCCAGTGTTAAAGCTCAGCACAGTTCCTCATGATCAGCATGGCTGTGGATGGCGGTGATAACAGAGAGAACAGAAGAGCATCTTGAGGCTGGTCCTGATCCCATTGAAAAACAGTAGAAGCTGAGCCATTGCATTGAAGGGATGAAGCTGCAAAAACAAAATATTGGAAGCAGGGAATACACTTTTTTTTTGTCTTTTATACAATATGTTCAGCTAGCAGTTGTGCCATATCTCAGGTTTGTATCCTGTGGAGAACATTTAAGAAGTGTTTTAGAGCTTTACTGGATAAGAGTGAACAAGAATTGTGAAATAGTTTGTTACATACAAAGGACTGTTTACCTGAGACCTAGCAAAATTATTTCTTATAAAAATATAAGTTGCAGTGATAAAAGCAAACTAGCAGGAAAACTTCCCCATGCCTCTGATACCTTCTAGTGCAAGTCATTTTGGTCAGAAGTTTCAAAAGTAGTTGCTTAGCATAGTGTAATTTGTATTTGAGGACTTTTAATAACTTTGACTAAGCATGTACCTGAAGTTTGCTATGATGAAAATTATTATTTAAATATATTTGTTTTAAAGATATTAAAGGTAACATCATAATAGTTGTGTTAACGTCATGATGACAACCTTATTGCATTGTTTGTATTCAAGAACCACAGGTGTTATATCTGCTAGAAAGAGCACAGCTTCAGTGATATAGTTTGGTAGGGAAGAGGAGCACTACTCTTTACAAATGAAGGTTAAGGATTTTCTGCCAATTATGTGTCTGTCTGCAGCTTTCTTATAAACCAGTTATGTTTATATTTGAATAATTCAGAGAAAGATCCATATGTAGCTGCCTACCCTTTGTGCCATATGGTGGCCTTTCTCCCCAACTGGGGTCTCCCAGTTGTAATAATGTGCAATTTCTCACAGGGGCATATAATACAAGGCAACATCACAAAGGAAACACTAATGATACAGTTTATTGAAATACATAGCACATTAGGTAATAGAGGTCTTAGGAGCAAGGAATTATTTTGCAGACTTCCTTGTTTATTAATCATAGATATAGGGGAGTACATGAGAGAGCCTATGTACATCCTAGAACAAAACTACAGATGATGAAGCACAAAATAGCACTTTTAGATTTATTTACATCTAGGCTGAGATTGCAGGAGAATCGCCTGCCTGAGCAGCAAAGCATTTCTTTTGGTTTGTGCCCTGAATGCAGTGACAGAAATGGCAGCTCGGAAGGGCTCAGTGCGCATGGAGACCTGGCGTGGGCCCACTCACAGCGACGTGTGGAGCACACAGGGTCAGTGTGATGCTGATACCTGAGCTGGATACAGCTCCAGGATATTATTGTAAGGACAATTTGGCCTGAGTGGAGAACTTTAATGTGTGATTATTTTAACAATGTATTAGCTAATACTTTATTGACCCTATCAACTCCTATAAATATCTAAAGTTCAGGTGTTGAGAGGGTGGAGTGAGTCTTTTTTCTGTAGTGCCCAGTGGCAGGACAAGGTGTAATAGGCACAAGCTGAAACACAGGAAGTTCCACTTGAACATGAGGAGAGGCTTTTTTACTGTAAGGGCGAGGGAGCCCTGGTTTTCCCAGGGAGAGTGTGGAGTCTCGCTCTCTGCAGGTTTCAAAATCTGCCTGGATGCATTCCTGAGTGACCTGATCTAGGTGGACCTGCTTTAGCAGTGGGGTTGAACTAGATGATCTCTAGATATCTCTTCCAACCCCTAGCATTCTGTGATTCTGTGATTACGTGCAGAGTGGTAAGGAGGAAACCATAGGGACTACCTTCCCCCTTGCAAAACTTTTGTCTGTATCTTGAATAATTTATTTTTCCCAAATATTATCATAAACTCCTTTTTTTCAGCTGACATTTTTAGAAATCTATATGCAGCATTGATTTTATTTTTCTATATATCCTAGGGCATGAGAATTTATGGAGGGCCTTGCTAGGAGAAAAAAAAATCCCACATTAATTTTAGTACTTTTTCCTGATCTATTTGATTTTTTCCCTTCTGTATTAAAAACTTATCATTTTAATAAAGAGACTGATAGAGCTTCCTGTAAGCTTGACAACCAGACATCCATCAAATATAGAATTAGTAACAGGGATAAATAAGAATTTTTAAATTAAAATAGATGTCTGAGGGATTGCTGAAGAGAAGCAGAGGAAAATAAAGGTCTTAATTTGCAATGCATTCCAAGCGTGCTGCCTCCAAGTGACTTAATTATCTAAGCAACAGAGCTCATATTAAAAGAATTTCTTTATAAAACCAGAAAGGCTTCTAGTTCTTCAAGTGGAATCCCTCAATGACTTTTCCATTTGAAAAAATGGCCATTATTTCAGGTTTGTTTGTGTTTGTGAAAAATAATAGATGGGGAAGGGCTCTGCAAAGACAGCCTTATGATAAGACAGGTGCTGCTGCCAGTGGAGCCCTAGTGTTATTAATGGCAGCTGAAAGCACAGATGTGTAGCAGTGTGAATTGTTAAACTCATTTTTAAAAAACCCATTGACTAAAATGGGAGCATGATAGGGCTCCTTAGGTACAAGATTTTAAAATGATTTATTGTCTACATATTTTATAATTATGCAGAGAAACACTTTAACAGTGAAGATCATTAACAGAACTGGATTTGGGCACAAACTCTTTTGAACATAGTACCTCTGAGACTCAGTTTAGTAGGAATAAATCACAAGATATGGACAGGGGTTTTAAATATTGCATTTCTCCGAATACTGACATTGTTAAGAACCTTTTAGCTTTTGTGTTTTCCTTCCTCTGTAGGTTACTCAGCACTGCATATGAGCTCTTCTGCATATGCAGATGCTGTCTATTCTTACAAAACAGTAGAATCCAGAGGAAAGTGATTTCCCTCCCATATGCCACTGTTGCCTGTGAACTGCTGGCTCCATAAAGAGAAGATAGTTTCACATGAGTTCCACATTGAGGAATCGTTGGTTTAGAAAAACATGTCTGGCTTTGCTTCTGGCAAAAAGAGCCTTTGCTGGCTGGATAAACTGAAAGGATTAAATGGCCAAGACAATGCATCTTAAAAATGCCATTTGTCTGGAAGAGAAGTGAAAGAAGCTCTAATATTTTATAATTAGGCCAAAGCAGGCAAGACTCCAAACAGGACCCTGCTTTTGCAAAATCAATATATGTTCAGTGAGAGAAGAAAGATTTTTCTTTTAAATGCCACTGGATTTTCATTTACTTTCTGTTATCAAACAGGACACTGTTAGTGTCTTAAACAGTTGGAAGTAAATACTTCCCTCTTCTTTCTAGATAGTTGTCTTCCATATGACCATTAATTTTGTCTGCCTTTTATTTCCCTGAAACAGTTTAATACCTATTAGGGCAAAGGACATTATATCAGTGATTTAACCTATTATCAAAGGAGCTGCAATGTGTTTTGAAGATTTGTTGGTGTATATAGAGTTTCTACATTAGACAGTGAAACAGGAGATGCACACTCTGGAGGGCAGGCACAGACAGCAGTCTTTGTCTTTCAAAGCAGAAAGGCCTGTGTGGAACTAATAGAAATAGGTCTACTCATGCAGCTTAGGTTTTGACATAGCCCAAGCGTAACTGAAGAGAGGAAATGCAGAGGTGTGTTTAGAAATCTCCAATTCCCATTATGGATCTGGAGATTCCTTCCTTCCTTCTGTCTGTCACTAAAAAAGCTTGTTTTGCCACTTTGCTGTCTCCTCATAATTTCACAAAGAAAAACGAGATCAGTTGATATATTTTGGAGTTGACGGAGTCCAATTCAATGCAGAATTACCTCTTCTCTTTGATGTAGTTGCTGTGATTAACTTGTGACTTACAAATGGTACTAGTAAGTCAACATGTTTCTGGTAGATTTCCCTTAAATTACCTTTAATATTAAAGAAACAGTCTCCTATATCACTCTTTTGTTTTGTTTTGTCTTTTTTTTTTTTTTAAACAGCTTTAATTGTTTGTGAAAGAGAAATTATATCAAAAGTTCTAGAAATCTGAAATCCTTTCATGAACCTCACATTAGATAAATCAGGTCATTCTCAGGAGGATCCTGTAGTTCAATTGGGATATGATTCCTACAATGACCTGACTAAGCAGAGCTAAGTGTATTCCATATCCTGGTTTTGTTTGAGAACTCAACACACATGGCATAAAAGCAAGCATTTCTGGGAATATTTTGTGCTGGTTTTATGATAATCATTCAGGCATTATCTTTTGTAATTCTTTGCAAATACAGATGAGAGCTTAAGTAAAATTCTCATTTAAGAAAGCATTGACTTAAATCAGAATATATTGTTTCTTCCTGCAGAAAATAACTGAGTATAGAGAAGGACCAAACTGATTTATCTTTAGAGACAGACAGGGAGAGAAAGAAAGGAAGAATTTGTCTTCTCTTAAATGCAGAATGATTCTCTGGCTAGGTTTTTAAATGATCTAATAACTCCTTATAAAGAGAGGCAGAAATCCCTGTAAATTATTTCTTACCTATGAATTGTAATAATATCAGGATGTATAAATATTCACCAAATAAAAAAAGGACTTAAGTGGGGTTTCTCATCAGAGCTACAATAATATTTTTCAAAACTTTCATTTTTGTTTAATTTTAGAATCCATATGCTCTCTGAATGACTTCTTGAAAAACAGATTCACAGGTATCTGAAGCTGAAATGCAACAGCTGTATTGCATTTGTTATAAGGCTTATCTGAAGATGAGTTTTAGTTCACCCTGGGCTTGACTGAACCCCTGTGAAAACTGGGGCAAATGCTTCCACTATGTTGAGTATGCTTTGTATCAGGTCCAGAAATTTCACTTACTTGTTGACTGTGGCATCAAAGGTAGTTCAAACCAGCCTAATCCCATGGCAATCTGGTCCTTTAAAATTCTCTCTTCACCTACATTTCTTAACATAACTGTATCGTTGCTAAGTCACATCATGGTGCCTGTACTGATGTCAATAACGTGCCAGCCCTCTCTAGTTCAGTTTGATCTTTTCCTAGGAAAACTTTAGAGGGAACACTCTCAAAAATAAAGATTGGACTGGGCTTCAGTACCTTTTGCTTTAAATGTGAAAGTGCTTCAAAGAATTTTAAGTTTCACTGTCTATATCAAATCCCTACTAATTTGGAAATCTCTTGCTATGCTTGGCTTCTGCTGTATGATCTATGCTTACTGATACAATTTGTCTTTAAAAGCTGTGATGTGTTGGGTGAGGTATTTTCATTAAAGTTTGAAGGAGTATTAATGACATTAAAAAGCAGAGTGTGTTCTTATCTGAAACACTAGGTACATATTTAGAAACGTTTAGAAATGTGGAGTGCAAGTCGAATCAAGTCAGTTGAGTAGATATGGAGAATCATGGCTTG
The DNA here is from genome assembly GCA_013401255.1 of Urocolius indicus. Lineage (NCBI taxonomy): Eukaryota > Metazoa > Chordata > Aves > Coliiformes > Coliidae > Urocolius > Urocolius indicus. The sequence goes on along the minus strand of WBNH01006308.1, from coordinate 53,035 downwards.
TCCTACTAGAGAAGATTACAAGAGCCTGTATTGAAACAATCCAAAGACACACAAATAAAACTGAGTTACCTGCCAGGAAGGGAAGAGGAGCTATTAATTTAAAGTAGATTCGAGGACAGCTTTTCAACCAAGTAAAGTTTTTGGTATTTTTTCAACAGCTTGTTAACAAAGAGAGGAGCCCAAAGGTGAGTAGGTGACAGTGGAGTTACAATCATCAGTTGAACTGAAGCATACACTCAAATATACTAACCGTTAGCTGTTTGACAGATTTAACAGAGAGGAAGTAAACTGGATTAGAGCAGGAAGAGAGAAAAACCCTTTGGCAGTGGATTTGCTAATGAGAAAGATAACTTCAGAATGACTGTGTGGTAAAATCTTAATGCAGAGCAGATGGCAGTTTTCACTTCAGTCAAGGAGTCAGTATAAACTCTCATGTCCTTTATAATTTTTTCCTGACTAAATAGCTCACAGAAAAACAACATAGGTTTTAATTTTCACTGATTTTTTTTATACTGAACTAGCTGTTTAGAATGAATCATATTTTGTCTCTTTGTGAAGATAAACTCTTGCAGTGCCCTCAAATAAGGACAAGAGATGTGTCATGTTTATTTCTAATCATCCCACGCAGTACATGATAGTGATATCTCCATTGTGTGTTCTGGCAAGGCTGAGAAGGACTTGTCTCTACTGAGCTGCTGCCATAGGATGGTACTGTAGAGCTCTGTGATGGCTTTTCCTATATGTTCTTGCCTTGGTAGTGGAATCACTAACTTGATCAACGCTAGCATCCTCATCAAACTCATTTTGCCATTAACATCTTACACCAATTAAAAAAAATCACTTACAAGCTTCCTTACTTACCAGCTACTGAAATGGTAATGACTTCTAAAAATGTTGCCACTTTACTCTCCAACAAACTGAAATATTGTATTGTTCTTCATGTTTTACCAATGTTACAAATTCTGTTTTGCTGAATTCTTTTGAAGAAGCATGTCTATCTTTTGCATAAATAATTAGTTTCCCCAAATGCTGGATGCAGTTTTATTAAAGCTTTTTTATACTGTCTCTTTTATTTCACACTAGTTAAGTTTATGTGTGGAATTAATTTCTTCTATGCTGCTGATTTGCAAACAAAATGGATTGTTAATTTGACATGTACAAGAGAATTGGAAACTGAGCTGACATAAAATACTTGGCTGCTTCCAAGTGTTTTGTTGTACATGCTAGAAAACATCCATACTGTAAGGTGTGTTAATCAGAGACTGGCATGTCATTTTGGATATGAAGTCTCTTTTAATGTGATAGTGACCACATCTCCACAAATGTCCTTATTACTCTATGCTGTTACAACTTATCTGTAGTATACACTATTACATTTTCCATTTCACTGACTTTCACAGTCTGGTTAGCTGACTCCTACTCATAGTCACACACAAATATATACACAAAGGCAGATTTGGGATTTTTAATTTACAGAAACTTTTGAAATTGGCTTTTTCTTGTTTTCTTTCTCTATCATTCTGATGGATTTAGTGCTTCTAAATTCTTGCCATATTGTTATAAATCACAGATCTTTTCTTTTGGCTAATCCATGTGTTCTTTGATCCAATGGCATAAAGTATAATTTTGTAATATTTATATAATATGCAGTATTTATAATATTTATATAGTCTGCTTTACAACAGTCAAATTCAGAAAAAAAATCTCTAATGCTAATGTCTCTCCATTGAATATCATGCAAACTGTCTTGAGTACTCCTGTAAGAACTCATAATATGTGCCAGCTTAAGATTATTATGGTTTTTTTTAGTCTCATCTAAATCTTTTTAGGCTGCAGTCAGACCCACAGAGAAATCTATGCATTTTCATTTTTTATGAACTCAGCCTTGATTTGGCTACCCCACACAGCCATCAGCTATTTGCAGAGGTGACAAATATTGGTGTGGTAGGTAGGTAAGGAAGACGAGGGAGAAAGTTATTCTTAACTAGCTGAAGTCAGTAGGAGTCTTTCTCGACCTCTAGATCCATGATACTACAGGCTCAGACAGTAGCTTTTATTCAAGAATTTTTCTTGTACACTGGAGAGTCTCCCCAAGCCTACTCAAATTTTATTTCAGGGAAGAGTTGACTTTAAATGGTCTTTGTGACCAGAGTCCTTCCTTGATGTTCTGCTAGGAATACAAACCTTTTCTCACCACTAAAAATAGGCTTCTTTCACTCTGTTTTTTAACATAACTTTTCTTTTTTTTCCCCTGTTGATTCTTTCTTTTGCTTCATGCTCTGTTACATACTGTTGTGAAGATTACACAGAAAAATAACCCAGAATGATCTGTTATCTGCATTTTCTGTTAAGTAACAGTAATCTGAGAGAGGTGCAGTCCGTAATTGTCATGAGAGGACAAGCACTGAATGAAGCACTGGTCTAGTTAATGGCTAGGTGCAGGATGTTTCTCCAGTTTATCTTCATCATTTTGTATATATACCAGACTACAATCTGACAAGTCTCATGTAGGGTATTGCCTGCAGACAGTGGCCAGCCCCATAGCTATATGTGGCTCTTTCTGTTCTTTTATGTCCCACAAGAGACACGGCTTTGGTGCTGGGAGACCCTTTTTGAAAGCTGCCACAGTTGTAACTGAAAAAGATGATGCTTCACCCAACACACTTTCCTATGTAGAGGATTTCACAAGGAGGCATCCAAACCATCTTGAGGAGCTTGTCAGTCATACAGGTTAGATCCGTTTGGAATTAGATCCTTTCTTGCCTACACTTGCAGTTGGTTCCCATTAGTCATGTTGCTTTCTTACTATAGCAGCCCTTCACTATCCTCCCACCTTACTTCCTGCCTCCTCTCACTTTGCCTGATACTTGCAATCGTGTCCTCTACAGTCCCATTCACTTCACATTTTCAGACATGGTTTCATGGGGACTCATCAAGGGACTCATCCCTGATTCTTGTAGCTTTATAATGAAATACAATTAAAAGAAAGAACATGTCGCGTGACATCAAACTGATGCTTTGATCATGGAGTCAGTCTTCTGTTCCTATCATACACTCTTCTACTGATTTTGTATATTAAATTTGTTTTGTTTTTCCTCTCTTTTGCTTGTTGCTGTTGTTTTCTCACTATAAAGTCTTAAGGGCAGGGACTCTGACATGCATAAATTTGAAAACAGCAAAGAGATTGTCATGTTATAATCCTGGCTATGACAGAGTGGGTTCACACTTGAAGGAATCAAGCAGTGGAGAGACCAAGCTCTGTCTTTTCTTCCTGCTCAAAGCAGCCAGTGTCTTCTCTTTTCTGGTATGTTCTTATTTTCCTTCTGTCCCTGAGCCTCTGCAAACACTTGGAAAATTCTAGATCAAATTTACTTGAATGCTTCTAAAAATTAATTACTGGCCCAGGTCTCCAGTGGGGATTGTTTTCCTTTCATCTGGCTACTATTGCTTGGAAGATCCAAACTGCCTCAGCATTCACGTCATTTGCAGTCCCTGATGCTGTGAGTCACCAGAGCTGAAAAAATAATGTGTATCATGGGTGTTTTTTTTCACATAGCACAAGTAAAAATGTATTCTTTTCTAACTGTGATACTCAGCTAAACTCCTACAGCAGGAGAGCACAGGGACTTTTCTGCTGTAATACTGAGCACATTTTTTATCTCAGAAATACAAGGGAATACACTTCTTGTTCCCACACACACACCCCCCTCACTCCTCCTCCCCTGCCTGCTGCCCGTTTAATGCATGGGGAACTGGTTAGGGACAGTGAAGTCTGGTGCTATCATCAGGATCCTGATAATTCAGTTAAGTAGTTGTTGGGTTTGGGGTTTTGTCTGTCTTTCTTTGTCTGTCTTCCCCTCCCCCCACCTCATGACAATTTCTAAAATAGATGTACCTTTCCTGTAGTGTGTGCTGACATAGTGTGTTTAAAAAACATAAAACCCATGCTCCTCACAACTCATATGTTCTCCCATACATGAACTGGGTATTGTGGATGTTCTAGGTGATGAGCTTTTGCAACTATTACTGCAGAAACCCTATAATCAGAAAGTAAATAAGCTTTTTCAGCTTATATCAGACAGTAGGTAAGATTTTAATTGGTGTATAGTTCAGGAAAGATGGAATACATAGGCAGATATTTTTCTAGTTAATGCTGAAGTTTTTTCCCTATTCAGGGAACCATAGAATTGTTTGATTGGAAAAGATCTGTAAGATCATTGAGTCCAACCACTAACTTAAAGCTGCCAAGCCCACCACTGAATGATATTGCTCAGCACCTAATCTATATATCTTTTAGATATCTCCAGGGATAGTGACTCTTCCTGGGCTGCCTGTTTCAGTGTCTAACAACCCTCTTAGTGGTTTTTAAAAAAGTCTTCCTAATATCCAATCAGAGGCGCATAGCAAAATGTACCTGTGTTTTGTTACGTACAATCTGTTGCAACAGCCTTATGAAAATGTTAGTTAACGTTTAGCATTAATGCTTAGAGTTATCAGCAGAAAATGTAATACTCTGATTTCTTTGAATTCAATGTGGGCTTTAAAAAGACAAGTAAGTTATAGTGCCATAATCTGCAAATAGCTTTTTCTGTACTTTTTGTGGACTATGATTAGTATAGCTATTTGTTATAGCGTTTATATAACTAGCATGACATCTTCCGGCCCCAGCTTTTGTACTTCAATGTCTTTTATTTTCTGATCTGTAACTTTACCTTGAAAGGGTAGACACTAAGGAGCTGACAAACTGACAGCCTCTTCTTGGATTTATGTCTTCCATTCTGTTACTCTTATGCCTGGTATGAAGTGGGTATCTCTTGCTCAATCTCTGCATTAGAGGATGCAAAGTATCAATAGAGAGGATTAAATATAAGTTTGAAAAATGAATCAGATTGGAAGAGAACTTAAAAAAAGTGGTTTGTGTTTCCTCTGCCATTTTAACTATTTTGGTTATCTGGTAGCAACAGTGAGACTGAGGTGCAAGGGACAAAGTGGAGAACATGTTTTGTTACCTGTTATTTCTCTGAGACTCAGAAATTGTAACTTCTCCGTGCTTTAATTTGGTTGCAACAGCAGTACCTCATTGTTATCTCCTATCTAGCTACAGAGCTGCAGGTTTCTGTTACACCTGAATCAAGGTATACCTGTTTATGGTGGCTGTATTGTGTGACACAATAGCAGTTGTCTGGACTGGTTTGCTATCCATTGTCATCATTGTCTCTGTCTCATGTACTATCAGCACTGCTCTGAGCACTACTCCAGTTTGAGAAAATGGCAGACAGTCAAACTATCTGCCTTGTCAAGAGACTGATTGGTAAGAAAAAAATAAAATGGCAACTAGAGTTTAACCCTCTCTCCTTTTTTCTTCTGTGTTTCTATGCCATCTGCTGACAGTTGCTGTTTTTGTTTCATGCCTACTGACTGCCCTCCTCAATCTGCAAGTTTGTGTGGTGTGTCATACTGATGTATGACAGAGTCAGCCTTTCCCTTCTCCTGGTAAATGGCTGGTCTGGTCTGTTCTTTAGTTGAATGCTGTCCATAGCACCTAATTTTATTATTTTAATTTTTTTGTTAAAAGGCTTGTGAATGCATCAGCAATTAAATTCAAAGTGCTGATCTCCACAGTCTTGGAACCACCTACAGCTTTTATCACAAATACTTGTTGGGGAAAACATTTCCACTGTTGATGGAGGTGGATTGGAGGCAAAGCAGTTGTCGCAGTTCAACAGGCAGAGAAAATTGTTTGTCTTCCTTGCTGTTGCTGCTATCATTAAAGCAATACTCTCGCTGGAATATCTAAATAGTTGTAATACTTGCCAAAGGAATGATATTTTACATTGTAAATCAACTCCAAGTGCAAACACAAATAAAATGCTTCAAAGAAAACCCTAATGTAGGCTGAATTTTCTAGTGTTACTTTCAGAGCAGAATGTGTAAGTCATAAATAGGGGACCAAATTTTATTCTTTTCATCTTGCCTGAAGCCAGAATTTTTCCTTGTGCTGGGGATACCTGTGCCCAAGCTGCCTCAGCTGGTGGTGAGACACCAAGGAGATCTGAAAATGTACTTCAAGAAGCCAGATCAGGAAAGATAGTTTGAGGAATGGGAGGAGGAGAAGTCTGCTGGGATTGTACAGAAGCTCACTAGCTTCTAAAGCTATTTATGATCTAGCTGTGAATTTACAAGTTTATATGCCTTTTATGCAGAAATTGCAAGGAGACATTTGGATCACAAAATTCCTCTGTCTAGTTGACCAACCAGTTCATTTTACCATCCTCAGAGGTATTTAAAAGACATGTAGATGTGGTGCTGAGGGACGTGGTTTAGTAGTGGACGTAGCAGTGCTGGATTATCAGTTGTATTTGATCTTAAAAGTCTATTACAACCTAAACAATTTGATGATTCTGTGACTTCTGGGTCCTAGTGCTACTGTTAGCAGTCAGACCTGTTGGTCATCAAGGCCTTGTCCACCATTATTCCTCTAAAGCAGACAGCAATTGAAAAATGTTGCTGCAGTGCATGGGCCCGTGTTGGCTCTGGGGCTGTGGCAGGGTGGAATGGTTGGAGACCCTGAGACCTCTCTAATTCAGCACTCACTGCGTAAGGCTGGAAGGGAGCATGTACCCATTTTTGCACCAAAAACCCCAAATAGCTGAGATCTGTGTATCTGCTCTCTCATGTTCTGAAGTATTCTCCAAGTGATATAAAAGAACTCCACCTAATCGTGGAGGTTCAAGATAGAAAAGATATATTAGATAATATTGTTCACTGCCTTGGGACTGGCACAAGATTGTTTCCTGTAAAATAGTTCACTGACTTCAGGGGAAGTTGAGGTCTATAAGCAACATGCAGGCTCAGGCTCTTATTGAAGAGCTGCAAGGCTTGTATATACATCTTTATTGAAACTTTTATTAAAAAAGAGAAAGGTATTTCTTGCACATTTCAGCAGTTCTATCTTATTTCTCTGTGGTTAAAAAAAATAGTTTTGTGTGCTAAAGGGAAGCAGGAAAAAAAACCAAAGTTGGAAACGAGAAAATATTTGGCCTTATTAAGTCAGTGGAAGCCTTCAGGTGGCCTGTATTTTCACCCAAAGTCTTGTCCTTTTTTCAGCTTATTTCACTTAAATGTAATAGCTGTAAAAGGGGCTTATTTTTTTTCCATCTCATTTCTAATTTTAAAGAAGTGGCATATAATCCATAAACATCTTAATTTTCAGGGTAAATGAGTCTTTTCAGTCATGACCAACATGGAGTCCTACACTGTTTTAGTAGTAAGTAAAATACATAGTAAGAAACAGAAGAGTCTGGCTGCTCCTTAAAAACCCTTCAGCTAAGTTCACTAAACAATTTTAAAAAATTTCCTTAAGCTACAAATCTTCAGGAAATACACTTTTACTTCCTTTCTGTGTTCTTATGCTGTATTTACAGTAAATATTGCTGTTCAGGTTGTTCTAGATCTCGATATGAGGAGTTCTGCTGAGGCTATGGTACTGTAGTACTGTGGACAAGAAGCCTGAGAACTTGAAGAGTAGATGTGAAAAAGTCATAGCATGTGTGAAAATGAGGAAAATTCATTCCCACTTGAAGGAATCTGAAAAAAATAATGTATCCATCCTTCTACGTGGAGTGATGAAGGAGAAAAATATGTTTAAAACTTTGCACTCTCAGCCTCACTGAAGCTTAAGAATGAAAAAATGATTTGCAGAAAATTACTTTCATCTCACTACTAGAAAAAGCCAGCAAGCTAAAATTTTCTGAAATATTCTTGTGTCTGGTATGCCAACTTCAAGGCCAGAGGTTTCAGATTAAATGGTATTGTGGTGAAATGCTGCCTATAAGTGTTTGCAATGAGACTACCTTGAAGCTAGCAGTAGGCAGACACAGTACTTCTTTCCAACTATGTATGATGCAGTTTGTCTTATGGGCTCTCTGAAGCTCCATCATGCAGCAGGACCAAAGGAGAGTTGTGGGTCCCCTATGTGGTAGAAATTGGACTTGATTTCTTTGCATCTTGAGGTAGAGGGCTTGACTTCTAGTGCAGAAAGTTCATCTGGATCATCAGTCTGTAAGACAGGTACTAAGAAGCTTGCTCCCATAATCATCATAGTCTAATTGTTCTGCAAGTTTAAAATCAGTGCCTCTGCTGTGAGCAACAGTGAAACACGACAATAGAATGGCTTGGCACATGATAACACTTAATTTGCCACGTCAAAGTTGAGTTAAGGCTTTGAAATCAAGTCTACTAGCGGAAAACTTATTAACTGGATCAGTTCCTGCAACCTGACAGACCAAAACTATCACACTGAGGCAAGGATTCATGACCTTTGTATTTTATTGCATTGCAATAACTTAACCCTGGTATACCTATGGCACTGGAATCAGAGTTTTGCTCCCCTATTCATTTCAATATCTTGTATCTCTAAACTAATTAGAGTAACTTGATATAAACTCACTTTCAGTTGCGTACAAAAATAGACATTAGAAGTTACTACTACTTGGAGTAATTTTACCCTAAGTAAAGTTTCTGTGGCTGTTGAAATCGTAATTGCCAAGTAAGTGTATCACAATGTCCCACTCAAAATTTTCTGAAAACACTGCCAGTATCTAATGGAATTTTGCAGATAGCTTTAGTAAAAAGTAGTCTCAAAAAGTTATTTCCCTGTTCTCAACTGGAAACTAGTTGAGTAGTTAATATTGACCTTTGCTTGCAAGGCTTTTGTTTGTAAAGAACTATCTCTCCTCTATGAATGACAGTGGTATGCTGAGTTGCATCAGCAGGGAATCTGGGCCAAAAGGCTCCTAGCATAAGATGTCATCACAGATGGTGTTGGTGAAAATTCAGAACTTCCAGATTCTAGAATACCAACAGAACCAAGTTAGGAACATTTAGCCTAGTCTTAGTGACTCTAAAAACATTGGACCTAACATCTGTGTTTGTTCAAAGACAGAAAAACTTTGAGTCTTACCGGAATCAAAATTTCAAATAGATACGCTGAAAGAATAAAAACTAGCATTTGACTTGCATGGGTTATAGTAAGGTTATATATTGAGATTGGCTAAGACAGACACTGATTGAAGCTGTGAAGTAACACTTAAATAGTAAATGAAAAATTTTTATTAGTTTCAGTAAAAGGATAAAAATGAATAATAAAGGACTGAAAACATGTAACTGCAAGTTCTGAGAAGCAAGATGTTTTCAATTGAATTCAATAGTAGTGTCTAGGATAGGTATGAGTGAAACTTTCAGCTCTGTTGTGTCCAACACTAAGATAAGGCAGGGATAAAACTTGGCCCCATCAAGGTACTGGCTATCCTTTCTTTGACCTTCCTTCCTTAAACTGCCCCTTTAAGCTTCCTTAAGCTTAATGATAGCCTGTGAAACCTGCAGTAGCATGTATATTCTAGGTACTATAAACTGCCAAAAATCCTGCCAACACTTCAGCATGCCTCTATCACTTGCATGGTTCACACAGTGGGTATGAAGGTCTGTCTGAGGCTTTGCTGAACACACAGGACTTTATCAGATTGTAAGTCATGTCAAGAGCTAAGAGATATCTTTGAAACGAATCACTGAACATTTCAGTCTATTACATACAGTACCTAAAAGGAAAGTCTTGAGCCTATAAGTGCTACTACAACACCAATCAGCAACAACAATAAGTCTTTTAGAAGTAATGAGTATTTAAAACCCAGGAGTTAAAATGAAACTTGGTAAGTAAACCCAACTGAAACTGGCTTTGCCAGATGCATGCTATAATTTACACTCTCTAGGATTTATTTACATGTTTCGCTGTGTATGTTGACATTTAAATACATATACATACACATAGAAACCTGTGCAAATATACACATATTCATCTAGAGCTATAAGAACTTTCATTATGTAGAATATCCAAAAAAATGATGTGCTGACACTGAAATTAATAAAACTTCTGACATCATTGTTTAACTCCACCCAGCAGCTAAGCCCTTTGCAGTCGCCCATCCTGCCCCCATCATGTGGGATGGGGAGGAGAATCAGCTGAAAAAAAAAAAAAAAGAGTAGAACTTGTGGGGTGAGGTAAGAACAGTTTAATAACTACAATGAATTAAATTGAAGAACAACAATAACATATTACAATAATGGTTATAAAAAGAAATGTAAGAGAGAAGTAAAACCGAAGGGCAGAATAAACCAACCCAAAACCCAGTGATGCACAATGCAGTTGCTCACCACACACTGACCAATGTCCAAGCAGTGATCTGCCCCTCTCCACCAACTTCCCCCGGTTTATACACTGGACATGATAATCTTCTATGGTATAGAGTAACCTTTGGTTAGTTGGAGTCAGCTATCCCGGCCATGCTCCCTCCTAGCCTCTTGTACCCCCTCAGCCCACTCCCTGGCAGGGCAGGGTGAGAAACAGGAAAGGTCTTCATGTTGTGCAAGCGCTGCTCAGCAATAACCTAACTATCCCTGTATTAACATTCTGTTCAGCATAAACTCAAACCACAGCCCAGTACCAGCTACTAGGAAGAAAATGAACTCAATCCCAGCCCAAATTAGGACAATAATACCCCTTTGTGGGTTGCAGAGGGAGAGCCTGCTGTTCCACTACAAAATGCAGGGAAGTCTCTACTCCAGTATAATTCCTCCTCTCTTCCCTCATTGACTCTGTGGTCTGCGTGATCACTTCTTTCTCATCCCACTCCTCTGAACTTCGCCCCTCATCTTCTGATTTCTTCTCCCTGAAAAGTGATCATAGAGATGCCCAATTGTCTCAGCCCTGGAGGTGGGTCTGATTTAGAGCCAGGGGAAGTTTTGAGAGCTCCTTATGGGGTCTTCTGCTGCAACCCCTCCACCATTACCAGAAACAGCTCCACACAAATGCAACACATTCAACAATAACCTAAACATCTCTGTGTTATCAACCTTCTTTTCAGCATAAACTCAAATCATAACCCTGGACCAGCTGCTGAGAAGAAAAATAACTCTATCCCAGCCAAAATAGACACCTGACTGCTGGAACACTGCACAGGAAAATTAAATTTGTAAAACCATGAGGAGTTGGGACCTTTCTTTTGAGATAATTCTGTAAGAAAAAAGCTGTGGACATGGTGAGACTAGTGTTGTATAGGATCTAGGATTTTCACATATGGGATTTGTTGTGGCTGTTCTTAAATTTGGAAGTAAAAACTGTGTTATGGAAATTAAAAAAAAAATTATTTTGGGAAGTCCAAAGATTTCTGCACTTCCAGATTGTCAGAGGAGACAGGGAGCTTCTTGCATGCTTAGCTTGCTGGTCAATTAATGTTTTTTTTTACTTTCACTAATGGGTTACTCTAAAGATCTGCTGAAGTGGAAACTTCAGCAAGCTGAGGATGTGGGATGCCTGCAGCCCATGAGATGTGCAGCCAGGAAGCTAACGGTTCTAGAAATAAGTATGTTTTTGCCTTAAGCTATAAGATGGTTTGTGTTACACAGATCTGGTAGTGTTAAGATAAAGCTTCAATATTTTCATTCCTGTGTGCCCTCTGAAAATGAAGAAATAATTAGATGGAAGTAGATTTGAATCTGTTATCCTTAGAAGAGTATCAGGATTTGGGTATGTGCTTATTTTACAGTGAGTTCATACTACTAGTTAACTTTCTTCCTGACCATAAATTCATTTTGGAAGAAAGTATATTGCAGGATTTATTCTGAGCCTCAAGACGCTGGCTGTGAATGAAAAATCAGACCTGGCATTGAGGCATCCTGCTTTTTCCATCTTCTATTTTTGGATCATCAGATTTTCCATCATAGCAGTACTCAATACTTTACTGCATAAAACTCCAATCACCTGGTCCTCCAAAGGAAGAAGATTTCTCATGCCATGTATTACTTTTATCTGAAGCTCTGTGAAATCCACTGGCTTATTCAGGACAATAGTTACTTCTCAACAGGCTTCTTAAGACATTTTATGTTTTTTAAGGTTGACTATTTGAGTCTTTACACTTTGGCTTTTGAAATGTTGAGAGAGGAAAATTTCATAGAACAGAATTCACGTGCAGATCAGATAATGCTGATGTGCTATAGACACAGTCCATTTGCACTTAGGCACAGATGGTAAAATATATGAATGGTTGCTTTTATTTTAGGTGACACTCATGGAAAAGAGTGGCAAATAGGGCATTGTTATTTCTTTTAGTGATTTTAGCCTTTTGCTCTTGAGAGTGAGCTTCTTAATCTGTAGAGCCTTCAGCCGTTTGAGTGTTTTTGCTCTGTTTCACTCAGCTTGGAGAGAAAAAGACTGAAGACCTGAACAAGACAGTCAATGGGCTGTACTTCTTCCACCAACACAGGAATGCTTTCTTGGTAAAAATTATGCTTTTTCACTCTGTGGTGAAGAATACCCAGGATAAATGTTGCTAATACTTTTAATTATATATTAGTGCTATTGTAGTAAATGTCTTTATTAGTGGCAATCCTGAAGCTATTATATCTGTCACCTTAATAAATTACCTATTTTCCAACCTTCTGAAATTGTGGTTCATAAACCAAATTCCCCTGACTTTGCAGAACTGTTTTAAGTGAAAGTCCCTGGGAGGGACCCTGACAGACAACTGTCAAGCTCTCACTCTTAACTTGACGCTCCCATCTGCGCTGGGTGCCAATAGCTTTCTGTAGCCTGATGTTATAATCCTAACTGGCCTCTACAGGTATTCCCAAATGACTCTACATTAGGTGTTATAGTTACTGGATGTGGACAGTCTGCAGTAGCACGGAGCTTGATGTGAAGTCTTCACACTCTGTCAGGAAGCAGGGTGAAGATTGCAGGAGAGCGTTGCTATCAATTGCCACAAACACCTGGACCTAGATGACCTATGAAAGTTGATGTCACTATCATTGTTCTCTTATTAGTAGACTTGGCAGCTACAATTTAAATATTGCAATTAGCTTAGCAGCAAAATTGCTTGAGCTAGAGGAGACAAGATCATATTTGTGATCAAATTTCTATGCTAACAGCACAAAATGTAAATAAAAATCATGATAAAGAATTCTTTGTCAAACAGTGGCCAAATATTATCTTTCCAGCTCACATAATTTGGTCTAAAGTTACAGATGTGGAAATAATAGGCAGCTGGTTTTATTTGAGAGTCACACGATACAGTTCTTCTACAGAATTTTACCTACCCCACTTTTAGGCAAGTTTTGCATGCAACTGAAATAATACTTGCACTGCACTTTTGAAGAGATTGTGAGCCCAGTCAATAGAGCTAGAGTGGAGCAGGAGAGACAAAGGATAGCACAAACCAATAATGAAAGCAACATGTCATATTATCTGGCCAGAGAAAGATGAGAAGGGTGGTGGAATTTAACGGTTCATTATGAAATACCCCTTGCAAGAAAAGTAATGCATTCAGGGCTTAGGATGAGGTTCTAGAAATTAGGAAAATTGGGGTTTATTTCTGACCTTGTAATGTACTATCTGTGTGATCTTCTACCCGTGCCTCAGTTTCCCAGCCCATGTACATACTCACTTCAGAGCTGTTCTGTGGGGTCCTTCATTGAAGCTTATAGCCTCTTTTGAGAAACCAGCTGAGAAGATGAATGTGAGGATGTCATTAATTTCATTGACTATTTAATGTTTTCTATTTCAGGTAAAAAAAATGCTAACTAGACTGAGAATCAGTATCACAGACTCACAGAATCTCAAGGGCTGGTAGGGACCTTGGGAGATCATCTAATCCAGCCCCCTTGCCAGAGCAGGACCGTCTAGAGTAGGTCGCACAGAACAAATGAGAAGGAAGTAAATACCTCTTTGTTTTAAGTAGCTTCACCTTTCATTAGACCTTTACTGAGCACTTCTAGTCCAAACATCTCTTACAAGTACTCTGTAAAGCCTGATTTCTGCTACCCAGTGTGTTGGGAAGGGATTATCTCAGATCCATTAAACACAGATAATGAGATGTCTAAAGTGAACACTGCTATTGCTACACATTCATGTCAGTACCTTGCTGATTTTAGAGCTTTCATGGTACTGAGGTCTGGTCTGTGGGTCTAAAGTGAGGAGGAAGAGAGGAGGAGGAGGAAGAAAGAGGGAAACCATTAAGACTTTTTCAGTGGTACAGCAAAGACTCTTGGGTTTGGATGATGAAATCTTTTTTATGAGAATGATTCCAAATTAGATAAGAGAGGAATGATGAATGGTGTCAGACAACAAAGCTCTCAAGGCCTGACAGTATATGCAGAAGTTTCTTCCTTACCTGTGAATAAGGAAATTCCTTACATCCCTCACCAGAGGATCTTTTCATGTTTTTGAAAAGAACCTGAGGAGTGCTTAGGAATATCAAGGAATACTTAGAAGAAAGTTTAAGGAATGAAGTTCAAAAACATTTATGTTCTGAGAAAATCAGGCCCTTGAACTGACCTCCTACTGATGCTGCTCATTATTGCAGCACGGACAACCTGAATGTCTCCATTAGGAAAGATCATTCTCAGGTTTCTTTTCCACTGGACCAAGAGTGAGGTTGAGCATACCTTAAAAACCATAGACTATAAAGACTCTGAGGGAAACTTTAGGAAAGAGGACCAGAATGAAACATCAAGAAATGTTAGACAGGGGCTTAGATTTGTTTGTTTCAAAGAAATGGAGAGCAAATTAAACTATTTCTTCACATTCAAAGAGCCTTAATTTGTCACCCTAAAGCGTCAGCTATCCAAGAGCTTTACTGGTTAGCTCTTTCCCACTTTTCCTATGAGACAAAGTAGGAAACATAACTCAGAACACAACTTTTTTTTTTTTTTGTTCTCAGCCTTCATTCATTTAGCTCAACACCAAGGAAAGAGGAAAAGGTCTCGTTCACATAGCCGCCACTAGAGGCTACCCCAAACCTCAATAAAGAGCCGAAAAGCCTCTAATTTCGAGTAGAGCAAAAATTTACAGAGAGAAACCAGAAGTGAGGCCATAACTTGTGTCTCATAAGAGCATATGTTTCATATCTTCAGCAACGAAAGAAAATGTTCTGAGCTTACATCAAGTTCATGTATCTATCAGGTTTTAAATCTTTTTCCAAATGGAAATCTTCACTGGTAAAAGAAGTTAGATATAAGAAATCTTTTTCATCATCATAGACGATATACATTATCTGTGTTTCATGGAGGGGAAATATTAGGTTCAGAGAGGTTAAGCGACTAGCACAGATTATTAGATACTGTTATTAACCCTTGCTGTAAAAGCATAGCCTGTTCTGGGATACAAACTCTTTATAGCATTTTTATTCGCTAGGCTCAGATATCACATATGTTATAATGTAGAAAATGGACCACAACTCTCTTAAAAATCAGTATTTAATACAATGAACAGCCTTGCAATGAAATAGTGTCTTTTCTAGAGCTGGGTACCTACACCAGTTTCCAATATTTTGTGAACTTTCATAATCCACATCAACTTGTAACACTGCATCTGTATGACCAGGGAGCCTACTGTGGCATTTTCAATGGCTGAATGTAGACTCAGCCAGAATAATGAAAACTAAACCATTTACTGTTGGAGACAGCACCATGGAGAAATGACAGACACCAATATGGTTAGATCATAACTCTCCACTTTATTAGCGAGCACCAGGCTTTTATAAGCAATGCAAGGCTAGCTTGGTTACAATAATTCTGGTTGGTCTTTTCTCTAAAGGCCAGCTGTACTATTTGCGATAAGCCTTGCAGTTTCATGTATTCCTTCAGATTCTACCTTGCTACATTGTTTTAAACTTACACAGCTTCTTTCCCACACACACAACTTCCTTCATATCTATACTCTAACGAGAAACTCGTCCTTGATGATTCTTCAGGCCCACTGTTCCCAGGCTGATGTAGCCCAAGTTTGAGCCTCATGCAGCTTATGGTCTCACATAACCAAAGTCTGGATGGGCCACGTCCTTTTTCCTTCAGGTACATTACTACAGTTTACTACATGTAGTAGTGTGCTTAATGCAACCTATTTTGCTGTGTCCTAGATAGTAGTAAACGGATTATGTCATGCTTTGTGACAAATTATTTTAGACAAAGTTGGCTTTCTCCATGAAAAGCCTCTATCACTTTAATCAATATATATTGGCAGCAGCTACCTGAAGTTGTCAAGCCAGCCTTTCACAGCCTTTCACATTACCTTGCATACTGCTTTGCGATATATCCTAGGACATGAGTCCCTTATTTGTAATACATGTAGGAGACACTGAGGTGGGCACAGATTTTTGTTTAAAAGTAATAGTGCAGATCTGCAATGATGATACTTATTTTTTAGATATTACCAATAATTGTTTATCTTTTTTTTCTCATTGTTTCTCATTTTCCATGATGTTTGACATTTCTGATGGGATGTTTTGAATATACAAATCCCTGGTTGCTAAGATGACAAAGCCAAGATGAAGAGTTGATTTAGGAGATACTTGTGCAATTACAGAGGGCACAACGTGACATGAAATACCAAATACCAATAAGAAACAATGACAGGACTATGAATGGTAAGGTAATTGTCCCTGAAAGCAAGATCGGTTGACTAGTGGACAGTGAAGGAAACTGTTGACTTCATATTTGGACTATGTTGTCCATTTCCAACATTGTTATTCCTGACTCTTCCACCTACTCCTTGGACACGGAAAGACCCTTCTCTAAGCAGAACAACGTTGTCTTACAATTGGGAAGTGGAACTGCTTTAGCTTTGCAATGTCACTATCTGCATAAAAATCCACCAAGAAGATGACATACGCACAGGGAAGGCACATGGTTTGCATCAAGTAATATGCGCAAAAGGATTGTGCTAATACAAAACCTTGAATTCTGTCAACTGTGTCTGAAATGGAGTCTGGAATTTGGGGCAGAGTGTGTGAAGATGTATTAGAAAAATGCAGTAATATTTTTTTTACTAAGTCAGTAGTGAGAAAGGAGCCAGTGTTGGTGCTGCAGATATTTTCTTCTTATGATGACAGAAGCAGTGGGAAGTGTGGAGCTGGATGTTCCTTACTAATTTTGTCTGCCTCTGTTTCTCAGGTTTTTGTATTATTCCTTTTATTATTGTAAAATATATTGAAACTCAGCTGACGTATCTCAGGTTTAAATGTTCCATTTCAGGAGAGAAAAAATAATTGTACTACTTTGAGTAGCATACAGCAATGGAGATCTGCTAGATACATTTTCATGTTTTTTCTTTACTCTGATTACATATGAGATATGTAGATCAGATCTGATCAGATCTGCTCTGGTAAATACTCAACTCTCTTTGGATTTTTTGCATGCTAAATAAAACCAACTAGTTTTTTGCATATGTGCTGCTTTTCTCCTTTGAGATTCGATTTGTTTATATTCAACAAAGGTTTTGTTTGCACTGTAACAGATTCTTTTTTTCCAAAATAAGAGTATTTTTATCTTGCAGATAAATACACAAGCCGTTACCAAACATGCCTTTATAAAAGGTCAAAATGGTGCATATCATGGTGATAGACTCTGCATGCTGTTACTGTCTCATGCCCCTCTGTGCTCTCACTGAAGAGGAATGCTGTCAACTGTGGCATCTACCTAGGGCTGTTGCTCATGGCTTCACGACCTTCATAAACTATGTCAATCATATAAAGCCAGCAGGATTCTCCAGTTGACTCTGAAGTGCTGGAAATACTGACAAGGTAATGCAGCTGGATCTCTTCCCATATCTTGCTACCTGCTCTCCTTAGGCATTCAGTTGCTCTATTGCTATGCATAGACACTTCAAAAAGGTGAAAAAAGATGTAATAATTTCAAACATACTTCAGGGAAAGGTCTTTTTACATAGTTATTCACCAGCTCCCAGTGAATTCAGTGAGAGCAGGGGCCTTAAAAAAGTAACTTTAAATGGAGCATTAAAAGCCTTTTAAAAGAATGACCTGTCCACAAAAGCATGTTGACTGCATTGATTCTCTGTAAATGTTAGGCTCTGTAGGTCTGCATTCATCTTACTTAAGTTTAGCTACATAACTGATGCACTTCAATTAGCAAAGTAATTGTCCCAAGTCTTCCCTCTAGTCAGTAGAGAGAAGTAAGCTTGTACCACAAAGATCTCAATTGCTCCCGGTAGGTGCCTCTTATCTCCTAGGATACTCAGGGTAACTCTAGTTAAGTGTCTAAAATTAGTTAATAGGGAGGTGGGGAGCTACCTGTCTGTCAATCACTTTAAATGGCAATGTAGATGTTTTTGAAAGGTAATCTATTAACTTGTAAAAGGGTTTTTTTTTCTGACAGAGGTCAGAATGATTATTTTTTTTTTAACTAAGGAAAAGGCAGCTGAGGCTTTTAGAGCAGATACTCAGCTGTGCACTACAAAACTGAAACAGTAAAAAAAGAGTGGTTTTGGTTCTAAGTGCTCACTGATGCTAAATTCTGATTATGGTGCTTTGGAAAGGACAGGCAGGTGCTGTGGCACTATAGGACAGGTATTTTTTTCATGGTTGTTCATGTTGCCTGTCTTTGCTTCTCTGTCACACTCTGTCAGGTATTAGACATATGTGGAAGAGGTGCTGCTGTGAATATATATTTTTTTACTGCTCATTTCTGTAAAATAATTTCAAGAGGCTGCAGTATTTATACTTTTAAAAAAGGAGACTTCTGAACAGCAGACAATGAAACATCAGGCCATGTCACAGAGTCTCAGGTGAGCTGATGAAAGGATTTACCTATTATCTGTAAAAAAATATTAGTGGGGATCTTTCATGAACTGTGTAAACATATCTAAAGGATATGAAGTCAGATATCTTTCAGGTTAGAGATTATTTTAGTTCCCTTTCTGATTCTCAGTGTGTAACAAATGTCTGCACTATTATTAGACCCCTTTGCAGACACAAGCACAGAAACTCATTGGCAGTTACTACTGGATTAAAAGGTTTATCTTAAGCAATAGTCTGTCTGACATTGGAGAATGGATGGTAGATAATAGGAATAAGAACAGTTAGATATGAATAACCTGGTTTCTTGATTTTCTGCATATAAACTGCTTTCACACGAAGTCATTAGTATTGGAGACTCAGGAAGTGTTTGTACAATAATTTACATAATAAATCCTGGCACATATTCTGTAGCACTGACAAACATATGTTCTAGTGGGCTGAGGTTCATTAGGCGTATCTCCCTTACCCATTGCTATTACAGATTTTAAAGACTTCACTTAGATTGAAACTGTTCTTGCTCTGAGTTAATGGCATGGTAAAGACATTTGAAACGATCCCTGAAAGGCTTGTTTTCAATTAATAAGAACAGCATGGACAAATCTGTGGCAAGTTCACGAGGAACTGTAAAACCAAAAGCTAAGGTGGCTTAAATTACATGGGACATGGTACGGCCTCCAGTGAGGAGAAGAATGTATGCCTCCTGAATCGCTTCCTACTGGAGTTGTTGCAGGACCACAACTGAGGAGTCTGCCAGAACCCACATGTTCTACCAGTGGTGCTTTTAGCCAAGTGAAGGCAATTCATTTATTCCCACTCCTTGTGAAAGAGTTTAATGCAGCAGTAGCAGACTCATTGCTAAGATGACCCGGGTGACATCTGCAGAGTTACAATTGGTGTAAGTTCTGTCCTTGGAGAATACGTGGAAAAGAAACAAAACTTTCTTCCACTGCCTAGGAACCTTTGAAAACCATTAAAATTATTATTAGAGTTGAAACATGGCTTCAGGCTCAGAGAGATTGCCTTACATAGGACCTATGTAGGTTCAGTTGTATGACATTCTGCTGTGTTACATGGAGAAGTACAGGGGCACAGGAATTTGCAGATAAAGAATGTTCTGTAACACTGTGCAGTTGAACTTTTAATAATTACTTCATGAATATGTATTCCTTATCCTGTTAAAAATAGTTATGAGACAGGATAGGCTGAATTCCTCATCTGAATCATTTTTTTACAGGCCACAAGTATTATTCCAGTGTAATGCTCCAGAATAAAAAAACCCTCCAACTCTAACATATAGTAAGAATTATATTATCAATTTTAAGAATAGCTGGCATTTATGAATTTTCATGGAAAATATGCTCTGCAGGATCAAGTTAGCTTTGAGCAAATCAAGATTAGAGTTGTGCATGCTGCACATTGCTGATTGCAAGATGTTGATGAGCTAATTAAAGGTTAAGTTGTGAGTTCCTTAATCAGTGCATTAGAGTAGGTAGTTGTGTTGCCTGACAACAAGAAACCTATGGAAGAGTTAGGGAGTGTATTGTTTCCCCCTTACCCTCAGCAAAATGATCTGGATCTGTGAGGGAGGAGAAAGGGGGCTTTGTTGTTCTCTGCCTGGATTCTTTTCCGGTATTCTTGATCAAAAATTATTATTTTTACTACACTTATCATTCAACCTTTGTATTTAAGATGGCTTTTTTATGTTAAGAAGGCAAAATAAAGATAACTTCCCCATTTCAGGATTTGTGACTCAGGTGAGTTGAAGGAGGCTTGAATCTCACGCGGGTCTCTGAGGATTCAAACACAGCAGTGGTTCCCTCTTTATTACTTGTTACCCTATGTATTTTCTTTGATCCCTTTGCCTCAGAGCAGCAGAGGCTTTATCATCCTGATTACCTACTCATCACTTTCAATTACAGGTATCTATTTCTTTATTTATTGTCCCTTGTATTACATGAATTTCTGGTGCTTTGGTCCCTCACCATCTGGACCCTGTTTGCTCATCCAACGTAGGGTTTCTCTGGACGAGATTTGCCAGCTACTCTTAGGATTTATAAAGTAGGAACTGTTCAGGGTTATCTCCTTTCTATCCTTCATCTTGTCCTTCTGACCTTCAGCTCTGTTCAGTGTTTGATTCATATATTTATGAACAGTAGAGTTCTGGACTGCATTTACTCCTGAGTGTCACCTATTCCTCTGGCATTATGAACAGCTTTCACAGATGTACCTTTCTCTTACAATGTTGATTTCCTCAGAATATTTTAAAAAAATAGAACATTAAAAAAGTAATTTCTCTCCTACCTAAAACTAAAGAATTAAATGAAACTGAAACATTTTTCTAAATAATGATAATTTGTTTTGTCATGTTTAGTCTGAAACTTGTGTTGTTTTGTTTCTCCCTTCTCAAGAAGAGGTAGGGCAAAAATTTCTGAAATGTTGAAGGTTGCCAAAATGTTCAGCCTCTTAGAAATTTATCAGCCATGCTAGTGGAAATATTACAATGTCATGCAAATGCGAATTAGTTGGCAGAACATCTTGTTGCAGACGGGAAAAAAAGCCTTTCACACTGGCATATTTATACTTTCAGAATTCTCCTTATTGGTTAAAGTGTAACACATATAGCTGTACCTTGTAAAAATAATGAAGGCAAGGATATAAAATAACTATGCTTCTCCAGTTTTCAAACACTTTCAGATCAAGTGGCTTTATGCACAAAAGACGAAATCATTCAAAGAACAGTGCATAAAGATACCATCTAATAGTGTTGATCACAATAATGCACTCTATGCTAAGAAAATAAGACCGGTACAGAAACAATCTTGAACGATGTTTAGCATTCATTGTTTCCTATAAATTTGATTGACAATTCTTTTCCAACTGTGTAATTTTTTAAAAGAGCTACAGGAATTGTTCAGCCCAATCTCATTTATATTTTGAAATAAAGCTTTGTGTGCTTTTATTTATCATGGCAAGCATAGAAAAATACCAGCACTTATCTGATCCTGGCTTTACATAATGCAGCATTAGTCAACAAAGTTTTACCTGCATTCCTCCTGTAGGTTACCAGGTCAAATACTGGAAGTCATTGCCATTTCATGGCTGCTTGGTATCTTGCTTAAAAAGAAGTTGGAGAGCTCAGCTTAGCTCCTGACAGGCCAGCAGAGCTACACCAGAGATGCGTAGGCTGTTTTGGACAAAAAGAGAACAAACTCAAGAAAACTGAGCTAAACCCCATCTTTAGGCTATGGTCCAGCAACAAATTCCATTGATGTTTCCATGGAGCTCAGGGCAGAATCTGCCACAGTTGTGTTTTAAAAAATATTCTTGTGAGGCCACAGTGTTTTCTATGTTGCTGGAAGTATGGGAGGAAGAATGGTAACTTTGTGTTATTTTGGCTCATCTTCCACATCTTTCAGTGGAGTAGAGAATGGAAGCAAGAGCAAAAGGCAGATATAGCAAAAGATTGATTCTTTCTCTTATTGTTTGGTTTCAAAAACAACAACAACAACAAACCAAAAAAATCCAACCTGTGGTGCTTTATCCCTGGCTGGGTGACAGATGCCCACCAAGTCATTCTATCACTTTCCCTCCTAAACTGCACAAAGCAGAGAGAAATATAACAGGAGGTTCATGAATCAAGATAAAGACAGAGACGTTACTCAGCAATTAGCGTCATGGGCATAACAGACTCAACTTGGGGAGAAATGGTTTGATTTATTAATGAACAATCAAAACAAAACAGGGATATGAGACATAAAACCAAAGCTTAAACCACCTCCCCCCACCCCTCTCTCTTCACGGAACTCTCCTTCTCCCAAAGCAGCGCAGAGGATGGAGGTTGTGGTCAGTTCATTACAGATGGACTTTGCCGCTGCTTCTTCTTAGGGGGAGGCCTCCTCACACTTCCCACTGCTACAGTATGAGGTCCCTCCCACGGGAGACAGTCGTCCATGAACTTTAGCACTTGCCCAGCAACTTCTTCCGCTTCTCAAATATGTTACCTCCATCATTAAGTAGCCAGGCCTGGGTCAGCTGTGGGTCCATCTTAGAATTGATTTGCATTAGTCTTATTAGCTACAGGGGAAGTTTCTGGCAACTCATTGTTTAAAGAAGCAACTCCTGTAGCCCCCCCACTACCAAAAGCTGACCCAGGCAAAACAACTACAAAACCCAAAAACAAACCAAAAGAAATTCAGATTTGAAGTAAATTCTGAAGAAAGGATTGATGTAATGGTTAAGACATTTATTTGGGGGAAAATTGCCTTGTCTTTTTTTTGTTTTTCTTTTTTCCCTTGAGAATTATAGATTAAAGTTGTCCCAGACAAAGGTCTGGATCACAAAAATCCTAAATGGATGCTGCTGCATGAATCTTTATTGGCTTTGTAGATGTACTTTAGCTCAACAACAGCCAATCAACATCTCAGATCTGAACATTCACAGCTGTGGGAACTATATCACAGATTCCTAGTTTTATTTCAGCTGATGTGGTTATTGTAGTGGAAAGGAAGGACAGACATCTTGAAAGAGCAGCTTTTTCTTATGCTTACCTCTAACCTGAAGCATATTGCAAAACACTGGCAGAACTTCCACAGCTATGCTTTCTTTTTTCTCAAAAGGCTGGCAAAGCATTAAATAAATTAAACCACATTCTGAAGGTTGATACAAATAGTTTTTGCTCTTTTCCAAATCTAGTGAACAGCTTTTGAGTGAGGAAGGATTCTTCACCAGCTCCTGAGAAGGAAGGGTGTTATTTTAAACTGGTGTAATTCTAAGTTTCTGCGATTGGCAGCTAAACTAACTGGATGTTGTGGGAGCTGGCTTCTGGCCCTGAAAAAGAAAACAAAATGTCCTGATGCACTATCTTCTAACACTGCTGATGCACTCAATAACTGCACAGATCGATGGGACACAATGGTGCAAGTCCTCCTCCTTCTCGCTCTGAGACATCTACATCATGCATCTCACCCACTCATACAGACTCTTTCAGCAGGCAAAGAAGACATTAGTACTCCCACACAGTGATTCATCACCTTAGGGCAGATGGCTGATCCCCGTCCTGCAGATAAAACCCTATGCAAACTCCTTCCATTTTGGTCTTCAAGCAGAGTACAGTCAACTGAGTCTATACAGCTGTAATTTGATGATCTGAATTTCTTTCCTGTATCTGCACGCATCTCAGCAAATGGATAAATCCTTCAAAAAGTGTAGTGGGATATTGCATTTCCTTTGGGAAATTACTAGCAGTAACTAGTTTGCAGTACTTTTGTTATTTGTTTGGTGAATTTCTTACTTTTCTAGGAGCCTGTTTTTCAGTTTCTGTTGTGAGATATGGGGCTGTTTAGCCTGGAGAAGACTAAAGGAGGATCTTATAAACTCCTATACATTTTTAAAGGACTGATGTTGAAAGGATGGGGCAAGTCTTTTTTCTGTCATACTCAGTGACAGGGCAAGGGGTAACAGGTACAAGCTGGAACACAGGAAGTTCCACTTGAACATAAAGAGAAACTTATTTCTTGTGAGGCTGAGGAAACCCTGGTACAGACTGCCTAGAGAGGTTGTGGAGTATCCTTCTCTGGAGGTTTACAAACCCAAACTCTGGAGTATCCTTCTCTGGAGGTTTACAAACCCAAACTCTGGAGGTTTAATCCCCCCCAATTCAAAGGTCAGTTGATGTTTGCCTGGGTCTCTGTTTCAGTCAGGGAAATGTAAAGAGTCTAGACAAAATAGTGGTCCTAACACCAGAGATAAGAAAGATGCAAAGATGCCGTGATGACTGTGAGTTTTTCTTGTTCGTGTTTTACTGAGGAGTGTGATTTTATTACAGTTCCGCTTGTGACGGGAATTTTGTGAAGCAGTCTGTTAGATACATTAAGGGTGGCTAAATAGCAGATGTGGGAGGTTTAGCAGTCCCAAGGTAGCCCAAGCAGCTTTGTATCAACTCTACTTTTTTTGCTACAAGTTGAGAAACAGAAGTGTCTACCTTCAGAAATCCTTAGCCTCTTCATGTTTACTCAGCTGTCTGTGACATTTGGCACTGTAATATATACAAGAGCCTGTCTGTCTTTTTCTTCTGGTATTTCATGATGCTAGGAAATAAATCCTGGGTACTGCTGAACTTCACCTCCATTCATCACCTTTCTTCATGTTGGTGGGAAGAGCAGAGCCACTTATAAGTCCTCCAGCATAAATTCAATTCCTTTCTGTCAGAGGAAGCTCCTTTGGTCCTTCTGGGTGTCTCTGAGAAGTTTAAAACTAGCAGAAGTCACCACTTTGGATAATGTTGCTTTCCCTTTGTGAGACTCTGTCACAAGCTATTCATTTTACTTTCTCCACTGGTAAAATGTTTCTAATAAACCAATGTCACAGCAGCCAAAGGAAGAGAGAATAAAATAGACAATTCTTGTAATTTTCTTTCAGTCATATGATACCTGATGTTTTTCTTCAGTTTGTAGTGACTAGTTGCAAGTAATTGAGTGGTGGAAAGCCAGATCCTCATAGTAATGGATACTGAGAACATGAATAAAATTAAAATTAGGGCTGAATATCTAGCTAAAAGTTCCAGGGTATACTTTAAAAAATTCTATGTTTTTTTTTTTCTTTTTGAGCATCACTTAAGATATTTTTTGATTGGTAACAGACACACTGATGAGGTGAATTAGCTGAAGATTTCTTTTACCTCTTAACCCCATGATTCAAGTTTCTCTGAGCTATCTGTCATAGACATTCAGGGCTGGCAGGAGTCAGGATTTTGTTTTGGTCTACAGAATAGTTGATGAATAGTGGAGAAAACAATGAAAATGAAGGGAAGTACATCAATCCCTATCCAGAATGCTGTGTGCTGTGCATTAAGAATGGAAACAGGTATGTCTTAGAACATGAGTTTACATGATCAAGAATTTGGAAAAGCATCTTGCAAGATTTTAATATTCCTCTATCATTAAAAATTACAGTTCTATGTCGTACTAAAAAAAAAAAAAGTTCTTCAAGCACATGTTAGGACAATTTTTTCTAAATTATTTGTCAACCAACTCCAAATACAGTTACTGATATTTCAAGTTCTTCAGTTTCCTAACAAGCTTAAGTTTTAAAAAAATGATTAAAGTATAATTACCAAGAATATTCTAAATTCAAACAGTTCCGCCTCTGGAACAAAATCAGCTTGTTACAAACCAGATTTAGAAGCTGAAGAAACAGACATCTGAAACCTTCTTATCTTATGCTGCTACAGATCCATGGTGGGGTGATGTTCTCTTGGAGATCTTTGGTGCACTTGGAGCAAATCCCTAAAGTTCAGGCCACTTGCCAAGGACACCATAGTCTTCACCCAAGTAGTGCAAGCTGTGGGAAAAGACAACTTCTGCTACTCCAGAACAAATCCCCTGTATCCAAAAGTGGCAGGAGATGAAAAACAGAAATGGTGAATTGTAGACAGTAATAACATCTAAGTCTTTACATCATTTATCTCACCTTGACTTATGATCTGTAACAGGAGATATTATTCTTGAGAGCACTCAAGATCAGTTAAAATGAAAATAGTGCAATAGTTTCAGCTAAACTTAAAAAAGGAATATTTTCATATAGTTAGCATAAAAAAATGTCCTCTATGATTCATATTATTATTCTTTTATATTATGCTACTTATTTTATGTTGTTCACACATTTCCTGCTACTTAAAATACTTTGAAATAACTGCCAGCACATAATTACATGGTTGTGTTTGTCAAGAAGTGTAGTTATGAGTATGGCATTTAGGATTTTGGAAGCTGACATACTGCCAGGAAAAGGTCGAATTGCAAAAATGCTGAATAATAATAATAATAATAATAGAAGAATATTCCTCTATAAATAATCTCATTAGACTTCAGAATTCCACAGTGGTAAGGGAAATAAGGCAACAGCCTTCTTTGGTTTTGATGTGCTCAATGATTAGAAAGTTATTCTGGTAAATATAGACACTAGAAACTTGACTTTTCAACAAAATCTTAGGGCTTGAAGAAACTTTGTGGCAAATATGCCAGTGTTGTGCCCTAACAATGGTGGGCATTGACAATTAAAAGAAGTGTGAACAGAGATTGAATGTCATCAATTGATAGTACTGTGAGCTCCACAAACACACATCGATATCTGTAGCTCTGTGGTTGATTCCGTCTATGGATAATCACACCAAAATTCTACTGAAAAGCATATAATTTCACTGAGCTTTCAAAGTGGCATGCTCATTTTCAAAGGGGATTTTGTTTTAACTTTTCCATTATTCACATAAGCACTTTGTGAGGCTGAAAATTTCCTTCTTCCCCAGTGAGATTCAGAGGGCTGCTATGTTGCAGTGCCTTACCCCACCTCCCTGTCCTTCTCACTGCTGAAAAGTGGCTGTGAATTAGGCTGAATTGATATTACGGAGTGAAATGATCTGTCTCACTTTGCTAGTCAGGGTAACAGAGCAGTGCTGTAGAGAATGGAGATCCTGTGTTTATGTATCTGCAGGTCCTGCTATTGCGCATCTCTGGGAACAACTGTTGTTACATAGCAGCAGCTACAGGGAGCCTATGTGGTGTGCATACTTTTGAAGCACTAGAAATCCTTTGACAATGTTAAAAAAAGAACAGACAAGGCCAGGGTGGAGGAACTGAAGGAATAACAAACGATCTGACAGTAATGACATCTGCAAATGGCATTACTGAATGCAAGACACACTTACCAGAATTAAAGTATCAGGTGTGGTATGTACTTTTATGATACCTACAAGAATTAAAACCTACTTTTGGAATAAAGTCTCTTTAATCACTGTTCCAATGCTTTATCTCACAGCTAGAGTTTAGAACAAAGCAGATGTGAAGATTAGTTTTTTAAAGCAATAAACTGGTTTACAAATCTACTTGATGTATTGAGATACATCTCATGTATTGATAAGGATTCTAATTTAGTGTTGCATTGCCTCTGAAAAAAAGCCACACACCTTCCTCTCCATGTTTTATGCATCGTACATATTTTAATGACAAACTTCAAACATTTCCTCTTCAGAAGAATAATCTTGTAAGGGCTGCCTAGTGCATAGATGTATTATATTCTGCATTTTTTTTTTTAATAATTACAATCTTCTGAAATCTTATCATGATCTGAGCACTCCCCTCATGCAGCTAAAATAATAAAAACTACTCTTTCGCCAACAATATAATATAGTATATATTGTATTAAGTGTTATAAAGTATTTTATGTGTGTATTGATACTTTATCTAACATAGATACCATAGTATATAATTAGTAACATTGTTTTGTATCAACTTTACAAAAATAGTATTTTACATGCAAAATCTGCTATCAGGAATGTCAATGTGTGTAGCACATCTTGCTGAGGGCTAAGCAAATGGCTCAGGATAGATTTAGTTGTTGTAGATAAGTGTAAGTTTCTGCTGAATGTGAAATTGGTGCCTAGCATCCTCAGCATGCAATATGAAGTCAGGCTCTATCTTTGTAGTTAGGCTGAACTCTATTAATGTTCCTAATCAGATCAACCCTGAGGCTGGGCCTGTGGTTTTCATCTTTGAACTGAGAAAAATGGAGAAGAAAAATGGAAAAAAGATTGGTAAAGTAGCAGAAGATGGAAGTCTTGGAGTTCTTGTCTCTGACCTAGTGCTCAGTATCCCAACCCTTCGCGCTAGTACATGTCATAGAAAAACATCTTCAGTGCTCTAAAAAGGGTTTCCTTTTGAGGAATATATTTATAACCCTAGGAAAGACATCTGGACTTTTATGACTCTTCTAAGAAAAAGGATGCAATAGATGTACAAACACAAATTAATAAAAATTTGCTTATTAATCCAATGGCAAAACTCTTCTTTTGTCACAATTGTTTGTGGCCACTCATGATCTCAGCGAAATGTGGGAGATGAGGAAGAGCATGATGTCAAAGACTAAAACTGCAACAAGGTACTGAGAATAGACTGTTGTAGACTATGAAACAGTCTAGCTTCCTTACTACTGCAAGGAAAGGAGATATGAATTTCTGGAAGGTTCCCAGAAAGTTATCACAATTTAAACTCAATCCCATATAGTTTTGGAGGATGCTTATTTCTGATGGATATTGATGGTTATCTTACTCCAAAACAGTGAACTATGCAAGTAAATATCACTGGCTACAGCGAGAGTTATAAAACCATTTCAGTTGCTTTTACTGAAGCCTCAGAGGAAACAGGGAGGGGAAAAAAAAGTGTGTGCATGATGGTAATGCATATTAAAGGAGAAAAAAAAATACTGGAGTAGTTACAACTTTATTTCTCTTTTTCCTCTTGGAAAAAGCAGTGGACAAACGAGATGAGATTTCAATTTAATATTCCCGCAGATATCTTTGTGTTCAGGCATTTTTACGACTTTAGGTAAACCGTTCCATGTATGCACGTGTTGATCACGTAAATAACATTCGGTTTCCTTTCCACAATGCACTGCATTAGCTTCTGGTCCAACCATCACATTGCTCTTAGGCACAATGTTTCTGAAATCTTGATATTAATGCCAGAGACCTTTCCAACTGTAAAAAGTTTTCTTGCATTCAACTAGTTCCAGTTGGATGTTTTCCAAAATTCAAACTTAGCTGTCTGTGGCTGGTTAAACTAGTTGTTTCTAGCTATTGCGTTGTCACTTTCGCTATTTTACATGGGGATTAAATGTATGGTAAAGTATTTATTCAAGTGTCTTGACATGTATGTGAGCCAGAATGAAACATAACCATGGGCCAGCACCTGACTTCAGAACTGCCTTTTCTCAGATTCTGGGCAGGTTTGGGCTTGGGTGTTCACTGAGCAATTTGACATGTCTGTAGATGAATGTTATCACATGGCTCTTCAGTCTCGCCTGGACACTTCTTGGAAGTCATTGTAGCACAGAAAGACATTACCAGATTATTTTATATTCACTCATTTTATGATTTGTACTCTGTGTTAGTAGCTCTGTTATAACTTGTTTAAAGAGAATGAAAAATTATTATTGCATTTTGCAGGAATGACAGCATTGCTCAGAAGTGTCTCATTTTTCCACTGTTTTAAACATTTTGCCGTTGATGCACAAATGCATGAGAAAAAGGAAGCGTTAGTTCAAGAGAAGCATAACTCAGTGCATTTTTACTATGCTCAAGTCTATAAAGCAATTACACATTTCATTTATTTTTTTTCCACAAGATAATTGCATCAGGTTTACTTTCTAGAATCTATTGATCCCAATTCCTTGTATTTAACCTTACCTAAATTTTATTCACTTGCTTCACTTTGGCCATAAAGTGATTTATTTTTTTCTTTACTAATACTAGCAGTTCCTTCCACTCACTAGAAATCATGCTGTGTAACAACTCCTCATGTCTAATGGCTCTTTGTTTTTGACTGTGAGGAAGATTATTCTGTGAATTTCTCTTTTCATATCCATCACAGAATTGCTTTATTTCCCAAACCCAGAGAGATTCTGAGAGGTTCAGAGAAATTATGAAGAAGGGTCTTTCCTTTTCATCCAGTCTGTGGTACTGGGCTTGTGAGAATATTTTTGATCCAGTCTAATTTTAAATACCTACATTTGACTCTTAGCACCTCTTTACATGGTCACATAGTTGTGTTGCCGTTGCGGGCAACACTGCCTGGCAGTCCAGATTGATCTTCCAGTTTACTGACTGCTGAGGGGAAAGAGATCACTGCACACATGGTGTGGATGATGCTCAGTCTCTGCTTTATTGTTTATGTTATGCCCTTATATCTGCTGGCATAAGCACCTCCTCTCTCTCTGCCCCGTGCCAGACCTCTCACTTCCTCTTCACCCCTCGTATTACAATCCGAGATCTTCTGGATGCCTACTACATAGTTGTCATATTCTGCAATTTTTTATTTTCAAATTTTTGTTCCATTATTAACCTTTTTTATTTTTTCCCCATCTCTTTTTGTACCTACCCCAAATTTCACCAGATCTGTTTTGAACTTCTTTGCTATTTGGTAAGGATAGATATTTATCTTGCGTGATTTCTCTTGCTCCCTTGCCTCTGTGAAGATGTGGGAAAGTACATACCTCTGAAATTTTGATCCTAGATTTTACTTAATTTTCCTTTTATTTTTACATACTTTAAGCATAAATGTATGATTACTCTTGTTTTCTCTGAAAGCTCTTCATCTGGGTTATTAATGCTAGGGGACTGAGGTTCTTGGAATTAAACACTTTGCACTAAGGGTGGCTATCAAAAAATTGTCTCTCCAAGGCCTCTGTCTTACAATGAG
The DNA here is from genome assembly GCA_013401255.1 of Urocolius indicus. Taxonomy (NCBI): domain Eukaryota; kingdom Metazoa; phylum Chordata; class Aves; order Coliiformes; family Coliidae; genus Urocolius; species Urocolius indicus. The sequence goes on along the minus strand of WBNH01006308.1, from coordinate 22,146 downwards.
ATTTATTGGTGTAGACCTTTGCATTTGACTGTAGTCCTACTGATTCAGTAATATTACCCACAGAGCAGCCTATTTGTCTGGAGATCATTGAAGAATGGGAACTTACTGTGAGAAATGACCTATGCTGCTTGCTTGCTCTATGCCTTGTTGCCTAAGCACCAAACACTCTGAAACTGTGTTGACATATTTGCTGTCTCACATTGCAAATTCACATGATGTATGTGCTACTTTCCATGTTTCATCATCCCTTTGTATTTTAGGTAAATTCTCTTAGATTGATCTCCTCCTGGTGTTCTGTTTCCTCTGAGACTGTCCTGAATGATGAAAATGCCTGAGTTCTTTATCTGAGCTGCATGATTTTTTTAGTTTGGTGATTCATGGAAGAAGTGATGCACCCAGCAACAGAAGTGGCAACTTTTCTTTAAGAAAGTGAGGTCAGCATGTAAGCAAAGAGTCTTGGAAGGATAAGCTCTTGGAGCAATTAGATGCAGGAAGCTTTCACCTGGTTTAGTAATTTTTTTTTTTTTTGGCTACATGACAGGCTTTGCTCAGTCCTATTAATCAAGACTTGAGGAAAGTACATTGTAAAGTACATTATTTCTTCAGGTTCTTTAAATAAATCTGTGTTTCTGTTGCACTTTTTAATACATATTATTTTGGAGGTTAACCAACATTTAGGAATTTTTGTAATTCTGCTTTTCCAGCTGGTGCCTGCATAAGCCATTAAAAAACACAATTTCACAAACAGTATCTGGTCACTACTGCAATTGATTGAGACAGTGTTCTGTGTGACAGAGCCCAAGACAGAGGCATGAGGAGTTAACCAAAACAATCTTATGTAATCCATCTTGCATTATATTGCAAGTCTAACTGTAACACACAGTGTGTGTGTGTATATATATATAAATATAATTAGCTATATATATAGTTATAATATAACAACATCTAGAGAAGAAAAATCTGGCATTCATAGGTCACACTGAAAAGGTGATTTTTTTGTCTGTTCCCCTGTCCTGCTTTTTTGAAAAAGTATTCAAGCATGTTTACCTCACTTATATTTGGAAACTTCTTACTTCTATATTTAGCTTTCCTTTATGTCTTGTTATAGCTCAGAAAAATTTGCCAGAGATATCTCCTTGAAGATGGCATCTCTGAGTCATGGAATTGAAGCTAAGGGAAGCCTCTTACTCACATCAAGAAACTGCTTCTGTTCTCCTGTGATCAACCCGTGAGTGTTGCAGATTTATGGCTTCATGCAGTGCCTCACAGGAGAATAAATGCAGCTTTACAGCTGCAGCTGGAACCAAAGGAAAAGCTATAACAGACTCCTTCCACCTCTAAGTTTTCTTATTGTCATTTATTTGAAATTAACCAATCAGAGGGACACTAACCACTGGTAAGGGATTATTTATTAAGAAATCTCATATGACAAACTTTAAATATTTGTGATGTATGAAGAAAAACATGTTTTAAAAGAGGGGTTAAGGAACTCTGAAGAGGGAAATATGTAGTCAATACCAACACAAAATATGGAATCAGGTGAATGAACCAGAAGTCAAAATGAGTATAGTTAAGGACTTACAACCATCATTTACTCTGCCTTTCAACTACGGGTTTTAAACAGTTGTGAAATTGTAGTAGCCACTGAGTTGATAGATCCTATGCTGACTCTGGAACCTGCAAACTGTATACTGATACATCTCCATTGTGAAGAACTCGTGTTAGGTTCTGGTGCCCTAGGAGGACAACAGATTCTTATGGGAATTGCCTATGCAGGAAATTACTGAAGATATAGAATAAACTGCAGCCTTTTGAGCTACAAAAGACAAAGACATAATAAACTTTAAGATAATAACTGATCTTGTGAAAACACGTTGCTCTGCTGGTGCAGACAAGTGTGTGTCGTAGCTGAAATGTTATTACAGGAGGCCATCAAAGAATGAATGTCTTTTTGCTATATACATCTTTCAACTTTTTTTTCCCCTAAAATGTGCATTACAGTCAAATCCTTGTCCTGTTGCCATTAGACTCAGTCTAGCATTGAAATGGGGCAAATTTCTGGAACTTACAAGACTTCTCCATTTTATTTAAACACGTTAATTCACTAAGACAGACAGAAATCAAATATCAGAACACTTGAAAGTTATAATAATTTACTTGGAATGCAGGACTATGCCTTGGTGAGACCACACTATAAATCACTATAAGTATTGATAGCTTAAATTTTCCTTTTTTAATAAAAATTTAAACTTAGGCAAAATATCAAGATATTTCAGATTCAAGAGTCTAAAATAACTTCAAGTATTTTAATAATATTAATATCATCCTGTCAATGTTGTTATGCAAACTAATTTTTTTAATTAAAAAAATTAATCAATTATGCTCCAACTAGTAAGACTGAAACATTTAATCCAGAGAACTTCATAATGAGAGCATTTGTTCTCTTTTAAGCATGCTGAAAAAAATATTCCTCTCCAACTCTAGAGAAAAAAATAGTGTGGAAATATATTTTCATGAAATGTTTCACTCTGAACAAATATATGTTTCCAAAGGGAAAATTCTGACACACATATGTTTATTTACAGCCAACTTTCTTCCAGTTTAAAAAAAAAAAAAAAAGAAAGTGTAAGCTTGATGCATCTATTCTCATACTCACTGGGAGTTTTACTGGGAGTTTTTTACTCACAGCATTAGTCTTCACCTAGTTTCCACTGCTATCATCATCTGACTTCTGTTGGTTAAGTCAAGTAGGTACTACCAGTAATGTAAAATCAGTCCAGAATATGGAATAGCATGCACAGTGTAAAGGAAGTGGAGGAAATGCATTCTTCTTCACATTCTTATGCAGATCCAACTGTTTTGCTTAGGTTTTCTTCCTTACCTAATCACTGACTGCTAGTATTAGACTTCTGTGTGATTAACATGTTTTATTTCACCACTTTCTCAGTATATTTCCTTTTCAAAAGACATTATAGATGACTCAGAGAGCCAAATGTACAGATTGAATCACAAAACATTATGATCCCTTGGATGGATCACACCGATGCAGACAAGAAAGCCATTTAATTCTTCAGGGCTTGTGGAATGTGCGTACTGTGCAGATATCAAAACTAGGATGGATGACCTTGCTTTGGGGCTGTGCTTCCACAGAGTTCTAAAATACTTGTTAAAATTGCTTTATAAATAAAACAGTAGAGCTTTTGACATTTAAAGACTTCAAGATATGCCATACGCTTTACTGCAGAGCATTTCTGCTGACTTCATTGCTCCTTCTTAAAGTATAAACTTTTTGTAAAAGAAAACAAAAACAACAAGGTAATAGGTGGTAATTAGACATAGCAACAGGTAGCAGATGCTGCTGTTTCATGCTGTTCTCATGCCTACAGCCATATACCTCCTTAACACAATACCATTTCATTTGTACAAGGGGGTGAAACCTTTTTTATAACATGAATGAGATTTAAAACTGGTACTTGTTCCAGAAAACACATAGGAGACTTCAATTGTACCTTAAGCCTCATCTTTTTGTCTGCAAGACAAAAAAAGCAGTTAATTGTTTTCTTCAGAAGAATCCCGTGTCTTTACATTCAGCATTTCAGGAAGAGGACTCCCATTACCTCAGAGAGAAGATAACTCCAAAACTTAGTCCAGTATGAAGGAGACAGAAATCTATTCCCTTTAAATCATTTAGTGATTTATGTGTTTTTAGTTCCCATCTATTGTGAGCTGTTTATTTTTATTTCCTCCTAGGGGGCTGTCGCAGCCATTAGTACCCATTCTCCCTTTATTGACTCTTGCTCCCACTACTTTAATGGCACCTTCCTCCTCTGCAGTTGTCTTCAGCCTTACGGGTTTCTTTACTTCCAGCCTTAATGTAATCTGTAAAACCCAGTGCAGATGATTCATACCAAGAGAACACATGCTGGTGCTTACTGCTGATTGAGGCTCAGGACTGGGTTAATTGAGAAAAGTCCCTGACAACACTGGAAGAGACTTGCAAAGAGCCACAAATAACAGGAAGCCTCACAGCTTGACTATTGACAGGGGTTGTGTGGACATACTATTTTCTTAAATACAGAAGATGAAGAGTGTCAGAGAATGAAAGAATTCTTTTTAAATTGGAACCTGCCATATGCATAAACAACAGAGCAGCCTGGGTAATAGCAGCTCTGTTTTTGCTTTAGCCTCTAAACTTAAAAGAATTACTAACCTATCTCCAAGAGTTAGCACCATCAGGTAGGTTTTAAATAATGCGGTGGCAAATGACTCAAGTATCATTAATTTCAGACTTGATGGAAACTTTGTCCCTTTTAATATTGCTAATTGGATAATTCAACCTTGTAACAGCTGTGTCATTTCAACCTTTATCTACTGATATAATAATTGTACACAGACATTTATTAAGATTTATGTTTAAAAAGGACAATTCTCTGTCACAAAGATTGCAACTGAATAAGTTTATATCTATCATTTTTGAGAACATTAGACATCCCAATCATTGCCAAAGACTTCGGCAAAAAACTTTTATTGTTTAATGTATGTGCCAGTTTTGTGATATACCGTAGAAGCAAAAATATTTGCCACTTTAAAATACAATCTTTGTTTCATAAAAAAAAGCCTATTATTTAATGGTCTATTGGGATGCCTTTGGGTAGACAAGTGCTTTCTTCAGAATGATTTCTTTTTCCTGATGCATAAAAAAAAAAAAACCAACCTATTATTTTGCTATCATTATCAAATCGTTCAAACCCAACAGTTTTTAATTCAATATCTGTGTGAATTAATGATAATACAGACCTCATAGAATCTAAGTTTAGTGCTAGATTTAGGTGAGGACTGGCCAGAACTGTAGCAAAGTGAGTTCAAAGTGCCAGAATACTCAGATACAAGAGTTCTGGTTTGGTTTTTTTGTTTGTTTGTTTGCTTTATTTTACCTGGAGGAAGCTCATGTACACTAAGGTTTGGATTATTGGGTTTGGGGTTTTTTTTTGGCTTTCCATACATAGTTAGCCAAATCATCCAAATAAAATTAGAAGATGCAACAGTACGATCATTAAATAGTTACAGATTCAATATCTGGCTGAAATACTGAACAAAGCCTCGGGCTTTTCTCTATAGAAACATCAAAATCAGGGTCTCTATGAGGCCTCTAGGTCCTCCTTTCTTTTTCACCACTCATCTGCCCTTCACACAGATACTGGATTTACAGTAAGCTTTTTAAAGGAACTCAGGGAGTGCTATCCCACATGGTACTTTGGTGAGGGAGATAAAGGACTTAATCCCTTCTTTCCATAAGATATTAGAAGCACTGTGGTTTGACAGATCAGCACTGACAGATGGAAATTGCATGAGACATGCTGGATATTCAGCAAGTAAATCAGGCCCTCAGTTCCAGGGAAACTCAGGGGCAGGTTTTTTTCTATCATACTTACAGTTTTGTGGTGTGGTAGTACAAACACACTTCAGTCTCATGGCATGGGGAAATAGTATTTGGTCCCCTAAAGAGAACAGTCCTTTCCCAGTGCATTACCTGCTACAAATTCACACTATTTTCTTTTTCTTTTTAGCTTTTAGACACACAGAGAACTAGAAAGCCACTGTTAAGCCCATGGAAGGAGGCTGCAACCTCAGCAAACAATAGACCTTTATTATTTCCTTGATCTTTCTGGTATTCTCACTTTCTGTGAGTAAAAGAACTTCTGCCATACTTTAAATCACTGAAATATTTACGAGTCAATCCCAGTAATCTAATGGCTTTACTCATTTCTATAATTCTGCTTTCCTATTCATTTTGAAGTGTCTAAGCCAATGCAATTCTCACATTAAAGACAAATAAAATAGTTTCTTAACACCTTCCTTACCGCTTCATGAAGAACATTGAGCAGGTCAAGGGAGGTTCTGCTTCCCTTCTACTCTGCCCTGGTGAGGCCTCATCTGGAGTCCTGTGTCCAATTTTAGGCTCCCCAGATCAAGAGGGACATGGAACTTCTGGAGAGAGTCCAGCACAGGGCTTCCAAGATGATCAGGGGACTGGAGCATCTTCCTTATGAGGCAGGGCTGCAGGATCTGAGACTGTTCAGCTTGCAGAAGCAGAGCGTGACAGGGGGAACACAAAGAATTCCACTTAAACTTAAGGAAAAACTTCTTTCCTATGAGGATGAGGGAGCCCTGGCACAGGCTGCCCAGGGAGGGTGTGGAGTCTCCTTCTCTGAGTTTTCAAAACTCACGTGGATGTGTTCCTGTGTGACCTGATCTAGCTGAACCTGCTTGAGCAGAGGAGGTGGATTAGATGATCTCTAAGGTCCCTTCCAACCCCTACCTTTCTGTGATTCTGTGAAGTAAAAAAACAACCCACAAACCATTCAACCAAAACTCAGCCTCTCATTTACTCAGCTAGGGACATCCGTATTAGCTGATATTTTTACTTAAGACTCAAGTGCATCTTAGAACACATATTGCATCTTCTGGAGTCTCTTGCTAGAGGGATTCTCGTCAACACCTTTTCACAAGTGCTATGGCTGAGGGTACCCAGCTCTGCTTCACGGGAAAGGGTTATCCATGCTAAATTTCTATTGTAAGCAGAGGTAGTGTGCATCGCAGAAGGGCTGAAACTGAATGGGAACTTTGAAGGTCATTTTGTTCTACCTTTCTGCTCAAGCAGTGTCACCTGGAACAAATGGGGTGGAGTACAACTTGGCTTCTTCTTAAGGTGAGATCTGAGAATAAAAATAAGAGGACTCTGGAAAGGTTAGTGTTTCTTCTGTGCCTACATCTTTCTGTCTCTGCTTAGAGTCAAGGGGAATACTAGAGTGCTGAAGGCTAAAAGTAGCTCAAGTAGTAACAGGGGATCTTTTAGGCTAGAGAAGACATTCATGTGTACAGGAATGTGAGTAGATGAGTTATGGAGGTCTGGCTGATGTATCAGAGATGAGGGAAGGCTTACTGTGGAGGAGCAGGCTAACATGGGGACTGAGCAACTGTCAGGAAGGAAGTTTTAGAGCCCTTGAACCAGGACAGAGTGAGCTCTGTGACTCTTTAGGGTTTCGTTGTGTGTTGATGTATTGCTGCTTAAGGTACAAGAAAAAATTATTTCAAGGGATTTTTATTTAGCTGTCCTACATGCGATTTTTCTCAGCCCACATTTTAATGCTTGTCAGTTGAGCTTTTACAAGTTTTCAGAGCCATTAATCAGAGCAGTGTTTTGGGAAGATTTTGCAATGTATATTTGAGAATTTGCATGGTACTGGTTTAAATTAAAGGCTAAGGTTTACTTTTGAGGCTGCTTTTGGCCTCATTCCGTAAAGCATGGAACCCTGTATTATTGTTCTAAGAACCCATAATTAGTAGCAAATGTTTGCAAAATGTTAAAGGCTGTTGCTAGGGTGCTCCTTCAGGCTGGGATATGACAGGGATGGTGAAACCTAATTTAGATCTAGTTAAAAAACTGTTTTCTTAACTGTCATTATAGATAATTTTTACACAGTGCAGTATATTCTGACTTTTTAAGTGGACTTCAGGAAGAGGTATGATGTTGTGTGAGCAGAAATTAAGCTCTTATTCACTGAAGTTATTTGCCAGTTACTCAGACATGAGATAGAAAATAAGATTTCAAACCTAGCCTGGGTTGTTTTTCATAGATGTGTTGATTCATCTGCCCTGAACCACCCCAATTCTAGGCTATCTTGTCAATTCAAAGAAGGAACAAAAGCATATGTTTATTTGTTTTGAAGGTAAATGATAACTTTTCTAAACTCATAGTAAAAATCAAAAGATCGAGAAGCATTAAAGTACCCCCTCCAAATCTCTCTGTATAACATTATATGCCTCTTGAACATATACATAAAATTCCATGTAGCAACATGACAGTCACTTCGTGTGTTTAATGTGAAGTTTTCAAAGACCTCTGTAGAAGGTGGGAAGGGGGAGAGCAGGAACTACTGTGGGAGTGGGAGCCCGATCAGGTACCTCATACTAAACAAAGGGCTTGGAGTCCAAGCACTGCCAAATCTAGCCCCAGGGGTGAGTGGCTGTGGACAACAACTTTTCTGTAAATGTCTTGCTAAATTAATGTCTCCAGACCTAAAGCACTTGATGGGAAATCAACTAAGCAGGGAAGATTTATGTATTCAGGATGAGTCATGCACAGTCAAAGAGGGAATGCTGCCACAAATTATGGTCCTTTTGATAAATAAGTGTTCAGGTGGACTGATGCTGAGCATTTGATTTGGCCTCAAAGAGTCAGGTTTCTGTGCTCTTGCTCAGACAATATCAGAGTGGAGACAAGTGGAGGTGCATGTGTAAAATTCTCATGGGAGTGTTTTATTTTCCATCACAGAGATGTGTGAAAAACATAGAAAAGAATGGTGTCTGAGGCCATGAACATGAGGGAGATTCAGCATGCAAAATAGGTACTTCAATATTTCCTCTTTGGCCTTTCACCTCCATTTTTGTGGGACTAAATTGCCAAGCATGCAACAGTGACATTACAGTAGGTCAGCTTCCCTAGTATTCCCTCTGTATCCAAGATCCTTAGCTTGAGTTTGCATGCACAGCACTCACTGTGCTGGATGGCATCCAGCTTCTAGCATGACCTTGCAGGATAGCAGGCTCTGGATTATGAAACATCAGAGATCCTTTTGTGCTCATTCAGTTTTGTACTTTAATCATGGGCATCCAGACGCACGTGGAAGTGTCTGTGTGCAGCTGAAAGGAGACAGTAATGCTTTCCAGGAGACTTAACTGGGCTGATTAATTCATAATTGTTCTCCAGCTACCTTGACTGTTGAGTTGGGAAAAAATGCACCTGCTGGTATAGAGTCCCTTCTTGAACCTTGGCACCCTCTGTGCCATTTCATCATGCCTAATCATTTGAATTGATAGCAATGGTGGGAGGATGTAACTTATAAAGAGTATTAAGAATGCTTTTAATGTCAGAGGTGAGTCCTTCCTCCTCTCTGCTCATCTTCTCTTCCTCTTTGATGCTTCATTTCTAAATAAATGTAATTTTTTTAAAGTTCTCTACCTTTCAGAGGGAAGGAAGGAGATAATGAGATATCTAAACTTACTTTGTTTTTGCTGGTGAAAATAAGATCAGGATCTGGTTCATGTAGTAATTTATTGTAAAAAATGTATTCTTTCTTTTACCTAACTTCATGAAAAGACTAATCTAACTTGGCCCAATATTTCACTTTGTACTTTTAATTATGAATGTCCACTCCCTTTCTTCTAAGAAGACAGAATGAGATGTGGCTTCCACAGAGTATGAGGGGAGAAGAGAACATGCCCTTGTAGGATGGAATGAGACTCAGCCTCAGCACTTTGCTTGCATCAGCATTCGCTAACTTATATTCAAGTTAGACACAGAAGTTTTGAGGTGCTGCTTCTGAAATGAGTCTCAAAGGAGCAAAAGATGAGTACTTAATTTTACTTCCCACCCAGTAGGAAAAAAGCATCAGCTGATGTAAACCAACTCACTTATTTGTGGGTGCCTGATAATTTGTACTAGCAGACAATCTGTCCAGCCCTAAGCCATGTCTGTAGTTTCAGGAGGAGTATTTTTCTGTCCCGGTCTTTTTATTACTCTTGTCAAGCATGTGGTGGGTTTGTGGATGTTTGTATTTGGCCATTGAACTGCAAATGCCACACTATCTTTTAATGATCTAGGTAAATGTCATGCTGTGCCATTCTTACATTTTCCCAGGTGCATTTCCCAGTGATTTCAATCACTGAAAATTGTTTTCTTGATTATTTTCTTTCATAGGTCCTCTGCATCTCTCTTTTAACTGCACCACCTTTTATCTTAATGAAGGATCCAATCACTTGTCTTTAGAAGCCCTTCTTCCACAAGTGTTAACTACCAAGATATTAACAATCAAGCGAAGTCACCTGAATGACATGCTGCTGTTATCAAAGAATCGGAGATATTAATTAGAACCAAACATGGTGAAGTGCTTATCTCTAAGCCATGAAGTTTATAAAGAGACCCTGACTACTTTCCCTTATTGTTTAGGGCAGGAAAGGCCTTATTTTTGTTGCCTTGTTGAGATCTTAGTCTAACATTAGTCATCAGTGAGGCTGTATAAACTCAGCCACTAGATAGTTTTGTTTTGTTTTGTTCCTAGCAGACTCATGCATTAAGAGTTTGGAGTTATTTCATTTAGGCTGTACGGTAGTTTGTATTTATAAGGCTTGTTTTTATAGAGCTTTGTTTTAGGGGTCTGTGTAGCATTTCAGTATTATTTCAGGTAGTTATGATGCTGAAATGCTACAGTTAGGACAATGTTTGGTAGTCTTTGGAAGCTGATATTTTCTATTTTTTTTTTCCGTTTGGTTAGCAAAAGAGCTTGACTTTTAGATGAATATAAGGAAGTGTGGGTGTTTTTTGAAAAATGTTATCTTTTCTATGCGAAAGACTTAAAAGGGGAGTGTAAAAGCCCATCATTAGGAATACAGTCCTGCAGGCTAGAAATGATGGTGATTTTGCTTCCTTGAAATTAATTGTTCACAGTTCATATATGCTGAAAAGAGGTTGCATGGCTGTATCCTGATTGGGTGGTCTTAGGCCCCTACAGGAAAGCTTCTTTTTCAGATGAACTCTACTATTAAAAAAAATGCACAGGGCTTCATCTGAGAAGGGGGATAGATGTAACAGGTAAGTGCTGTTTCTTGCATACCTCATACTTTGTACATATTGACCAGTACTCACCTTGTTGATGGCCTGCTCTACACGGGAACACTTCTGTATTTCAGTTTTTGTGAGTAGTTAAATAACTATATCTCAAATCTGTCTTAGAATAATTTCACAAGGAGTTGTTGAGTTTCTACACGGGAACATTTCTGTATTTCAGTTTTTGTGAGTAAATAACTATATCTCAAATCTGTCTTAGAATAATTTCACAAGGAGTTGTTGAGTTTCTAGTTTCATCAGTCTTACAGACCATAATGTATGTAAAATATTCTAAGAAATAACTGACAAAAAACATAGCCCTTTGCACCCAAGTCTCTACGGTTATTTTGGTAGTTAATATCTTTGTTTATGTTACACTAGCCATAAAACTTAATACTTTTAGTAAACAAAGATTATAGTGTGGCTGCTACTACTTAGCAGTCTCTAGAGAGTCTATAAAGTTTTCCTGCAGTGCAGCAGAGAAAGGCTCTTCACCACATAGATTGGATCTCCAGAGTAAGCATATTGTGCAGAGACTCTTCTTAAAAGTGTGAGAAGTTTCAGTCTGCCAGCTTCACTGTTTATTCTGGCATCTTATTACTCCTTAGAATGAGGAAATACCCACAACAATATTTGCAACAAGTAGCATTTCTTTGTGTAATGTTAACAACTGTGGCCTGTTGTCACTGTCTTTGGAATCGTCAAGGCATCTGAGGACTCTACTAGCCACTGAATACTGTCTGACTTGCCCCAGTCAGCTGGTAGGGCTTAGGGTACCATTTCTTTCAGATAAGGAGCAACATGACTAGAAACAGTTTAGAATGGCAATAGGAGTCTGTTGGTGAGGATTTTAAGTTCAGAGATAGTCTCTGCTATCTGAGGAAAATAGACCTACCTGCTTCAAATATTGAAAGATTATGCTGCTACTGGTAGATGAGATATTAAAAAGATTTTTGGACAACCTCTAGTTATCACTTAGGAGATCTGATGGGACCCCTCTCAGATTTGCAGCATGTCAAGAATGAGGTGAGGAAACAGCAACCTATGTTGGGTAAGAAAAAAACTGTTTTGGCAAACATGGCTGATAATTTTCCTAGTAAGCAGTGTAGCTGGAGGGAAATGGCTAAGGCCTCATTACGGCTTAGATTAGGTAGCCTACTTGAAAGACAGATTAAAATGTCCAGCTGAGATGTAGATATATGTTTTAATGTTTAATGGAAGCTTTCCTGAAGAGATGTTGAGCTCCAAAAAGAAAGATGGAAAGTTGAGAGAATGACAGCGTATAATGCATGGATACAGATTCATAGCTTCTGTTGCTCAGCTGGTACTTGGTTAGCACTAAGATGTGTCTACAGTGCAGATATAAACTGCATTAAATTTCCATGTAAGCATATTGTCTACTCCTTTCTGAGAATATTTGTTTGCTATTTTTACTATAGAGGTCAAATACAGTTTACTTTTCATTAAGCAAACAGGAGAATCTGCCAGTTCTTCAGCAAAGGCCTGATAAGATAGTTTCCTTCATGTCATGTTGACAGCAATGATGCAAGTCAAAGAATGTACATGCAAAAGCTATCTCTTAAACTGTGCTCTCTGGATTACACTGGCTGACCTACCTCTTAGTGTTTGACAAACAGAACTGCTATCCACCTGGGGGTGAAAAATCATTCCCTCTGCCTAAGAGGTGAGATGCTACTTAAAATCTATAGGCCAAGTGCAATGAAGTTCCTTTTTTGAGGGGAATGTAACTGGTACTCTAAGTCACTGTACAGAGATCTCAGTTACTGTTTCCATTCCACAGAATGACAGATTCTGGTGAAGATGATGTTAGATACAAAATACAAGGCTGTGCAGATTAGTATGAAGATCACCAAATCCAGTTCTTCCAGTTTGGTGTCATTAGCCAACTTGCTGAGGGTACACTCTGTCCTCTCATATAGATTGTTGATGAAGATGTTGAATGCTTTTAAGATAACTTCTTGATCCTTACAAGGAGCTACTTCAGCACAAATGAAGCTCTAGTCTTATAACTCTGGTTGCCATACACAATCCTTCTCTAGCACTTGCATGGAACTTCATGAAGCACTCACAACTGTACTAGAGAAGCCTGTGTATTGAAAGGAACTTTCTCAGAACCATCTGTGCTGGACTTCATACAAATTCCCACTTGCATTAACGTGAGCAGAAGCAAAGCTCAATTTCCATTGTAACACAGCTAAAACATGCCTGAGGGGAAAAAAAACAACAACCCAAAACCAACATATAGAGCTTACTGTTCTTCTTTGCTATTCTACAGCAGCAAATAACACTGTTGACATTCCAAATTCTGCATCTGTACTCCACAAACATATTCAAAGTGCTCTTGTAATAGGTTTAAAGCTAAACAATCATTCTGCAACAGAACAAACTCTCATTGGCAATCTATAAAGGGCAAAAACCCCACAGTGACAATAAGTAAACAATCTGTACAAAGTAAGCTCTCTCACTGGTCCTAGTCTTCAGACTTGTCTCTTACTACAAAAATACTGAAAGATGTGACAAAAAGCTTAAATTCATGATGCTACTAGATTCCAGAAATATGGACTCTCTTGAGTGATTTAATTACACATTAAAATCTATGTGGTCCACAAGAGATACATGACTTGAGAAACCTGCCTTTGTTCTCCTCAGGGTGAAATTATTGTATCAGTTTTCTTTGTTCCTCACACTCATCACCTCACTTTATTCCACAGGGATGCTAACTGCCTTTGCTCTCAAAAAAATGGTCTTACAGTAATCTTTGCAGCTAAACTTCAAGCAATGCATTTCTCAGCTTATGTTTAGCTTTGAAAGTTTCTGCTTCTATTTCAGACTTGCATAAGAAAACCAATTTTTCCAATCGTATGATTTGTTCAATAAAAGTTATTACTTTAACCTTCGAATATCATCCTGACTCTGGTTTTGATCAAACATGTTACTTGAATTCAGCCTTTTCCTTAGCTAGCACAAGTAACTATCCCTGTGGTTTTTAAGTTATAAGTTTGAGCCCAGACAAAATGATGTGGTGATGAAATAGTCTCTCTTTACTTCACGTACATCTCTGCAGTCCCTTCAAGTGGCCTCTAGTTTTTTCCCACAAAACTTCATAGATAATTTTGTTTCTGTTAAATATAGGCAAAGGTGTCTGCCCATGATTAAACACACAAATGACAAATATCTGAAGTTTTGAAGCTATCAATGGGAGTGAGGAGATGGGCAGGTGTGAAGTATTGTGTCAAAGCACTATTGTGTAGTGCTAGTTTTAGGATTAAACAGGATTAGACTAATACTCTCTATTCTTGTCCTCCTACAGCTACTTGATATTATTCAAAGTCATTATCCAAAGGTGCCTTGGTTGTGAACAGATTACCATTACCTGTAAATCACGTAAACTCATTTTCCTGAGAAATTACTCAGCACCTTCAGTGTTTGTGAGACAGCAGAATAAACTTTGAATTAACAACTATTACTCCATATATAGGCCGTACAGTGGACTTCAGCAGGATCCAGAAAAGGAGGGACTGCAGTGCATCACCATGTCAGAAGGTCAAGAGAAATGTTGTGTGAGAGGAAAAAAAAATTATAATTTTCCACTCTTCAGGATTTTTGCCTGCTAAGTCATCCACTCATCTTGATAGCATGATAATTTATCAGTAATTCCATGCTTTTTTCTTTTTTAAAATACCCATTTTCTTTCATATTTTTACATTCCTTGTAGATTACTGATGTAAGACAAGGAGAGAGCTGTTTCTAAGTAGCATTTGCTACAAAATCTTGTGAGTCTCTCGTTGTTTCTCAATGATTTTCAACACATTTAACACCTCTAGCTACAGAGACTTTCAGCATTTTAAATTTGGCTTTCTTAAAAAGGACTACTTGAACAGTTTCCTTCTGTAACACGTTACTGACAATGTGTAGGAGGATTGTGTTTGGTTTTTGTTTTTAATATAAGGAAAGTTGCTCTCTCTTGTGAAAAGTGTGAAATATTTATCCTTTTCTCTGCAGCTGCAAAGAAAGATCCAACTTATAGAGGTAAAATATTGCTATTATGCTCTGGGGACAGGTGGATGCATGTGAGGAAAAAAACCTGACATTGCTAGGCAAGGTAACCACTGGGTCAATTTGCTTGGTGATTCAGAAAAATTCTGAATAAAGACTGATATTTGTTCTTTATCTTATCCAAATCATTACCTTAATTTGTGTTTCAGCTCTGTCAGATCCTCTGATTTAGAACAGACTGGGATTTACTTTTTGCAGATTCTATGATAGTAATCACTGAATGCTGCTGTTTAGTTTGTAGGGTGTAGGATGCTGTTACTTGTTCTCCTATTAGACCTTTTGCTTTTTCATCTTGCTTTTCAGCAGTATCTGTGCAGAATCTATCTTTGCAGCAGAATAAAAATGGAAACAGGTTACCTTCAGATGAAACTAAGACTTTGGTGAGGGATATAATGATCTGAACTTCTGCTATCAGCCAGCACCAGCATTGCTGTGCTTTGTATTTACACAGTAGTAAAAGTCTTTCCCATTACCCACTGCTTGTTGATGCTGTCATGACTGACCACTTGGAGACTGGATATTCTGCAGGAATTTGAATGATTTCAACATGGTTATTTTGAATCAGAACCAAACCAGAGATACAGTTTTACAAAATGGAACGGCATTGAAAGATCCAGTAAAGGAGCTTGTATTGATGGTTGTGGGACACAAGAGCTTTTGACATCTACCACAGGAAATTTGCTGAAACAGACTTGTCCTTGAAATGCTCGAATCTGAGAGATAGGTCAAAATAAATGGTACTTAGTTACCAAAATACAGAGCAAATGTTGAGAGGAAGATACATATTGATGTGTACAGTGATTGATTACTAAAAAAATATAATAAAGGGAGTCAAATGTAAGAAAAATACTGTGTTAGTCTCAAAAGCACAGGGAAAAGTAATCGGAAGTTGTTATTAGCTTAGTTTCTTGCTTGAATATCTCAGAAGAATGCTACAGTCTGCTTAGATATGTTGATGTACCAGTGTTTTGCAGATAGCTGCTTTGCTGAAGAGCTCTTTCTAGAAGTCTCATGGTCAAGCCTTATCCAAATGATCTTCTGGCATTTATATGTAGTACACTAACTTCCAAGGCCAGACTCAGATTTCCAAGTGGTAGTGGGAATGTGCTTATGTTCACTTTCTCTCCTTCCCTCGCTCCTTCTTTTGGTCTCTCTAACAGTGTTATATGCATTGTAATTGAAAAATAATTAGAGTTTCTGATTTTTTTTTTTAATAAAAAGTTACTTTGGACTTCTTGAAATCCTTGCCTGGTCTTCATTTAGATTTGGGCTATAAGCTAAGGACTTAAGAATAAAAGAAACTATCCAGTGCAGGATTGTCAGTGTGAGCCTCATTGGGATAACAGGGAGTCATATATTAAGGCTTTTATTAGTTCTTTCACCAACTAAGTAGTACATAGTCCCTGTCCTCAATTCTTGGCTTCTCACTAGATTTCCCACTATAACAAAAAAGATAAATCTTGGCACTTTTATATTTTTAAAATTTAAAAAAAACAAATAAACTTCTACTATGGGTTTTTCTTTCTCTTCATACACTCCGATCTATGAAGATAATTTACATCTTTGACAACACAATAGAGCTTTGCCTGTAATGCAGACGGAAAAGGACTCACGAAAGATCTTTCCCTGTTTGTCTGCTGTTCATACCTGCATGACTACCTAGACTCAGGATTTCTATCATCTTTGTTTACAAGATGTCAATCACCTGAGGCAGCCCACAGAGCTCTCCCCTATGTCCCTCTACTTTCCCACTGACCTGAGCTGTGTTGCCTCAGTGTGCAACTACATTTTCTTGTGCTTGAAGGTTTGGTATAGAAACTAAGTCAGAGAGTTAGATTGTGGGCAAACTTTGAAGTGAAGGATGGGAATGGGGTGCGCTGCCTTACCTGTCGAAAATCTGATGGCTGGTTGAAAGCAAGAAGGTTGCCATATGTCTGTGTCTTAAATTTCCCTTTTCTTGTAAAGTAGGCATAAATGTTACATTCCCAATTAAGTTATCTTATTTGTCATCTTAAAATGGATTTTCATCCTCGGCTAGGAGAAGGGCTGAATGTAAAAAGCAATTTGTTAAACTGAGGAAGGTGAGGGCAACTGTATTGTCTGGTTTCATTATGCAACTATGGTAACAATTGGGTTTGACAGGAAACAAAAAGAGTTTTGCTTAGTAAAAAAGGGAGAGTGCTTTACTCATGACTCTAAAACCCAGAAACAATTTCTTCAGTGAAGAACTGTCAATATACAGTATTTTATTTTGATGTTGAGTATATTTGTTGCTTTCTTCTTTTTCAGCTGCAGTTGAAAGTATGGCCTTGAAACACTCCTGTTGCTTATGCTGTTGGATTTTTGTACTCTGAGATACATGCAGTAATTTCTTGCTTTGCATGGAGAATTTGAATAAATAACAGAGACTAAAGTTCAAAAAAAGACTTCAAATGGTCCATTATTGCAAAAAAAAAACCTGCCTGAAATCCCAAACACAATCACTCCAGTTTATAATAATATTAAAATACTGTATTGAGAAACTATAGCTGTACTCACAACTTCTTTGTACTCCCAGCTGGATATGCAAGGTGTGCCATACTCCGTGAAGTACTGTGGTCTGATCAGAACTGTGGATTACCCAATCAGAGGTGAGAGCCAGGAATGGTATGATGGGTGAGGGAGAAGTTCAGTGAGGAAAGCTGTCTTATATATTTTTGCAGATGATTCCTGTAAATGACAGATGCAAAGCCAGGATGCTCAGAATCCTGAATTTGGTACAATGTGACTGTGTTTGGCTATGTTTAGCTTTGTGGACAATGCAAAACAGAAGGTTGTTCTGCCTGTGTGGTGCAAGACAGTGTCATTGTTGTGTAACCACTGTGGTAAGCTATTAGTGAGAAGAGAATAAGCCCTCAGCACTAGCACCTAAAAGAAAAGCTTCAGATGGTGGCATGGGGATGATGAATTTTAATAAAACTTTAAAGAGTTTTAACCCCAAAGGCACAGTTGGATACAAGGAAGTTCAAGCAAGGTTTGAAGAGAGATGGTCCATGTGAGGCAAGGTCTCATCTTTCTTTTATCTTTGCTCTAGTGTTCTGCCTTTCCTCTGCTACCAGGTAACATGGTATTTCTGTTAGTCACTTCTTGATGCTGAGCATCAGTACTTAAATTGTGGCTGCGCCAGTCATGGAAAAGGACAAAACACTGTAGATCTGGTCTTGCTGCCCTTTTGCCAACACATAGATGATGCAAATAGTGGTGTTGTCCAAAGAGAGGATTTGTTGTCTGGTATGCAAGTCACCAATAATCACACTCAGAAGAAATACTGCTTATTTATTTCAGGTTTGTGTAACCCTGATGCTTGGTGGTAATTCCACAAATCAAGCACACCTGAATTTCTGAGTTGTATTTATAAACAAAAGTTGCAAGATTATACACTCCCATTTACAATAATTGTTCAAATGTTGGGTGTCTAGTGTGTAAATTAGTGTCCCTGCCCATTTTGCTTTTTCTGCCCTTTTCTTTGGAGTCTGGGGTGTAACTGGGGTCAGTGGTCCATGAGTCAGTGGTCACCATGTCCTCCTGCTGCAATAATCTTCCAGCTTCATAGTCTGGCAGGCATAGGAGGTTCATTGTAGTATCTTGACTATTTCCTGTTATCTCACCTAGGTTTCTGCTTTTGATGTGCGTATACAATAGTGAACTGTTTTAAGCTTAATTGTTCTTCTTACAGTGTTTCTCACAAAGTTATTCTTCTGACTTTTTTTATATCGGTGGCTGTTGCTGGGTGAAGCCATCCTTCCTGGGAATATCCTTCCAGAGTTTACCCGCTCTGCCCTTGATGTCAACAGTAGCCAGAGAAAGTTTGCTTTCTGGAGGAGACAAAATGGGCATCAGAGTCATGTCTATCTTGCTGTTCCTAACAGATACTGCCCTCTGCATCATCTGCCTTGTCTATGCATGCATCTAACTGTTACACCTCCAAGTCCTTCTGTATATAGAGGAAAAAAGAAATAAATTGCTTTTAAAAGTTGATCAGAGGTCAATTTTCAGTAATCAAAGTAAGCAATTCTAAATTAAAGATATGGAGAGTAAGAATATCTTTTATGCGATGATGATGATTTGTTGAAAGTTATCTGGTAATACTCAGTTCCTCAGTGCAGTATTCCCTTTTCTCCTATTGAATTTTAGTTAATTTATATAAAAACCTCTTCAAAGATAACACATTTTAAAAGCATTGACAAGAATAAGAATCTGCAAAAAGGATTTTAAAAGAAGTGGTCAAAAATAACTATTCTTATCCTTTTATTTATTTATTTGTTTTTCTAAACTAATTTGGATTATCTTGCATCAGTTAATACAGTCACTCTTGAGGGGACAAAATGCTAGGAAGGCATAGTTAAGCTGTGCTCAGCATTAAAACAAGATCTCGAGTCTCTTCAACTGAATTGCTAGACTTTTTAAGCTCTATGCTCATGTTCACTTCCTCTGAGGAGTCTGAAATGCAGTGAATTCCTAGAAGCGGTGTTTCATCCTGATTTCCCTGCTGTGTCTTTACAGGGGCAGTCTGGCCCCTGCCAGTTCTTGCAGGCTGTGAGAATTGTCTCCTTCTTGGCCATCTTGGAGCAAAGGCCATTGAGACAGCTTCCACTGCTCACTCACTCTGTCAGCTCTCCACAGCAGCCTCCTCCCAGTGTGGATCCCAACGATCAATGCCGAGCCCTTGTGCAGATGGTGGGTCATCCTCAGCAAGGAGTCCACAAGGAGTTTTATGGGTGAAATAAATCTCATCCATAGGAGTATCCTGTGAGGAAATGACTGAGAAAGTATTCTTACTGGCAGCTCCTGACAAAAGTCCAAAACTGTCAGCCATGGAGGGAGGAGAAGAGTGCAAAAGTTTCTTGCCACTCAAGACTGACTAAAAGGGGTTGCTGC
The DNA here is from genome assembly GCA_013401255.1 of Urocolius indicus. NCBI lineage: Eukaryota > Metazoa > Chordata > Aves > Coliiformes > Coliidae > Urocolius > Urocolius indicus. The sequence continues at coordinate 2,486 of WBNH01006308.1, read as the reverse complement.
CGTGTGTGCTTGTGTATGGAAATTTCAGTGTAGGGGCAAGTGGGAAAATGGCAATGTTGAAATGTAGTGGAAGATGGTGAAATGAGTAACCTCTGGGGACCTGTGATGGTACAAACATCAATTTGAGTGATGCAGCTTCCCAAGACTGCATCTGGAAGGGGAGGTAATGAAGTGATCTCAGAGGTATAATGCTCAGGCAGTTAGATGGAAAGGGAGTAGATTTTCTGTGTTTCTGGGTATTCGGTCTTTCTATATAATCTCTGAAGAAGATAGAATTACTGAAGATGTCTCCATCCTCTTGCCATTTCATATTTGTTTCTTCTCCACTCCTTAGCACTAATATATTCCAGATTTTTATTAGCTGGGAAATGTTACCTAGATCTGTTTCTTCATTTTCTCCTCTGTCTACCATGTGAGTGTTTTGACAAATTACCACTAAGTCCTCAGCTGGAAAAATCTGTTTATTCCACATTTGTTTTTGTTACAAAGATTAACAGCTGGTAAACCATGAATAAAATTCCTGAAGTAGATGGGAAGCAAGTCTCCAAAAATCCATAATCCAGGTAACATTTCCACCAAATGTTAGTAAACAGCTTTTTATTTCATTGCATATTCACCATTCCTTTGAAACAACTTGAGTGTAATGGAACTTCTAATGAGTTAGGACCAGTTAATGACTCGGGCTCCAGCTAAGTACAGTGATGGTAGGAGTTCTTAGGAGTAGAAGATGAGCAAAAAAGTTTTAAGTTCTTCTCCAGAATAAACAGGACAAAATGAAATACTTCTTTCTTGGGGAAGGTAAAACTAAACCAAAGATCTTGATGTGCATCTTTTTCTTCACTTACCTAAAGATGTCTTAATTCTGGATCTTTTTGGCTAACCAGGAGGACATGAGCATACCTACTTAACTGGGAGTGCCGTCTTTACCTGATTTAAATAATCTCTTTGTCATTTAATTTAGAGTGAATTTCTGTGGTATAAATAATTATTTTTGTCATCAGATATAATGTGGACGTCTGTGGGATTCCTCAGATCTGTGATCTTAATTTCTGGTACCTTCTTGGCAGTTTATGAAGTATTCCAAATTGTACTGGGAATTCATGGAATCTATTTTTTATATATTTAAATGTTATTTTTTAAATAAAGTCTCTTATTAGACTAAACTCTACTAATTTTTCAGATTTTTTTAGTCATATTGATGTAGGATTCTCAGTCCATATTATGAAGATTCTGCTTTTGAGCACGGTTTTAAATTGCTATCTTTAGTAATTTTTTTTTTTTTTTACAGAGAAGGGAAAAAAATAGAACAGGAGCAGAAACAGGAACATAAATGAAATTTACATATGTTTGCAAAGCCTTAGATAGATGACAGTATCAGGGGCTGAGTATTATGCTATGTTCTCTGTATGAGACAGAAAAAAGACTGAATGGTGCTTCCTAAACTGATCCATGAAGGGGCTTGCATCCAAGAAAGAAAAGGTTGAGAGCATACCTATCATTTCACCTACAATTACAATATGGTTCAGAGACTACACAAGAGCTACTCAAGTAGATCTTCTGAGATGCTTGAAGTGCACATGTATAGTTCTTGATACTGATTGCTTTGATCTCCTAATTCACTGCTAATGCACTAATGTATTTATAACCTAAGATCACATTGTACAATTCACCTCTACTCAACCTGAAATTCATAGTATTTTCTAAAGTTTACTGTGACGAAAACATACATAGATGTTTTTGATTTAGCATTTAGAAGACAGATTCTGTTGACAGATAAAGAACAATGAAAGCAGGTGTCTCTGTAGTACCTTCCCTCTTCTCATTTGATTGGTTTAACAATGGAAAGGATGAATGTCGAAGGAAAACCAATCTAAAATATTTTGTATAAACCATGGCTTTATCTAGTTATTTCCCTATTTTATTTGGAACTTCACTTTATCATTTTAAGTAGCAATGAAGAGTGTTAGTACCTGTCAGTTAATTTATTTCTCTTTCTTTACAAAACTGTGGATGCAGTTTACTGTTTGAGATAATGCTGCTTCAGCAAAACAATGACATTTCCTGACAACATTTTTTTGAAAATACAAAAGTGGCTACACCTCCACAGATACATGATCATATTTCTTCATCAGTTGACTGAGATTTTAAAATTATTAGTGTTTCACTAGAGATACTAAAGCTTTCATTTATGCAGATGCTTTCATCCAAAAGGGTCACAGAGTACTCTCAAATCTCTGGCCAAATCCAGAGCTTGGCAATGTAAACGGAAGGACTCCCAGTGACTTCAGTTGACCTTTGGATAAGCTCATTAAATTGTTAACATTAATGTCAAATTATTAAATGTAGAATGTAAGCTTCATAAAAAAGTTTCTTTCATGTTAATTTATTTTTACTGTTGTGGTGGTTTAGCCCTAACTGAACAATAACCAAACCATCCAGTTACTCCTGCCCAACTTAGTAGGATGAAGAGGAGAATCAAGAGAGAG